>OZ038315.1:26234034-26280956 GCA_964035775.1 Osedax frankpressi
GTAAAATATGTGTAAAAAGTGTACAATAATAATATAAATATAGATATTGATATAATAAAAGGCATTATAAGTAAGAAATGGACATGACAAATATTATAGATTTTCAAAATGTAAATATGAAATACAATATTCTATTAAAATATGATTACAGTTTCGTTATTCAATAAAAAAAAACTAAAATAAATTATATTAATATTTCTTAATTGGATAACTTTTAAGATTTTCATAGAAGATTATAACACTCTCTTTAATAATACACTTTAAATTTAATTATATATATATATATATATATATTATATATAATATATATATATATATATATAAATATATTATATATATATATATATATATATGAAATCAATAATTATTTGTACTGAATAGAAAATTATGTAAGGCAACTATAATAATGAATAAGGCGAAGTTTATTTTTCTTTGATATACTTTCGGTCCACTTTTAGATTTTACTATATTTAAATGTATTTATTATTTATTGTTCTGTTATTTATATTCTCTACTTTAAAGATATTATTAAATATTACAATCGACCACGTTATATAGATATCATTACACAATACAATTATATCCCATCTTAATTTCAACTAACGTGAGGCCACGAACAATCATCCAGGAATACCCATCCCATTGTTATGTTTGGTAGAAGTTTCTGTTCTCGGTTAATCTTGAAATGATCGGGAAGTAGGTGGTTAATGAGTTACTGGGTTACTGGAGTTACACTGTAACTGGAGGGGTCAAATTTAAAATCCTTTATATAATTATATCCTTTATATAAAAAATATATATAATTTCTAGAATAAGTTCATTACATTACTAAACCATAATATTAACGTATATTATATAACTAGGGTATTTGTTTACATGCAAATATATCTAATTCTTATAGATAATTACATAATTATTCTATAAATACATTGATCATTTGATGGTCCAGGTGTTGTCATAGGTAGCAAACTTATTAATTACTCGTTCGTAAACGACAAATTAATGTGAGAATTGATCTCGCTGATCCATTGTCTAACTGTATACTTGGAATATCGGGTGAGTAGATAAGCTCCTCTGCGAGAAGAAGAGTTCTAAGCAATGCATATTAATAGATACCATGTATGCGACTATAAGGGAAATACTCCATAGAAGTCAACATGTAACATGCTACAAATTGCCCGAAATCTTACCGAGATTCCACTAATATTCAAGATAACGGTAATATTTACGTTGATATCATTTAGATCCGTTGTAATGCGTTACTTGTCGTTGTTATCGTATCAAGCTTATCTTAAATGCACTACAGCTAGAAGTGTGTACGTATTCCATCCATAATAAATAACCTTACGTAACACTCTCTCTCTCTCCCTCTCCCCCTCTCTCTCTCTTTTTTCCACTTACCTTACGTAAAACTTACGCAATACAAGTGCGAATAGCGATTCGATTACCCTACATTTTCTTTAAACCGAGTGATACCGAAATTGGGCATTTGTTATGGCAATATTACGTAATTATGCAATAACCTTGCGAATGGTAACGGCCATTGCTTCATTGAATATAGATCCTCCGTTATTCCTCATTCGTCCGCATCTTGTCTCGACGTCTCTATTGCATAACGAGGGCTACACTCCTTTTAACTTAATTAATAGTGTATCAAATATGATAATGAACTACCTAATGCTGGGTACTTTCTTAAATACCAGCTAACCACAAAAAGACTCACAGTTACTCGAGAAGTATTCGATGACAATGTAAGGCTATTTATTCTCTCGAATGTTGTCTCATAACGGGTTCTATTTACATAATCATTAAATATCATTTGTAGTTTTTATTAAAAGAAAGAAATTTCGCAATGTAAATAACTAAGTCACATTATTATGTTTTAAATTTCACTAAAATAGAAGACTATTAGAATATATATAATAATTATTATTAGCACTTAAGTGCTATTATAATAAATTATATAAAAAAATCATTTATTAATTATCGTATAAATTAATTATTATATAAAATATATATTATTAGATTACATTTATTATATAGCCGTAGTTTTATATTTATATAACATATATATTTTGCTATTTCATATATTCCTAGTATATTCAGTTAGATATATATTCACAATATCGTGTATGTATTATATAATATCTAGTACATAATAATACAATTATATGAAAATACTAAAATATTAATATATTAATTTTAAAATGTTAAATTATATAAATATATTTATTTTACTATATGGTTTATAGAAGATTTACTCTTTATTCTAAAAATTGTTACCTACTAATAATAAACGAATAATATAAAACATTATTAAATTAGTAATAAATAATAAGTATTAATAACTAATTTATTATTTAAGATATTTATAAATACAGCATTATTTTTTTACAAAATAATTCTTGGAATATTATAAAATTATATTTATTTATTAATTAATTTTAAGTTAATTAACAATTTAACTATTTATATAATAATGATTTATATATCATTTATAAATAAAAATATATATTAATAATTAATAATTAATATAATTATTACACATAAATACATTTAATATAAATAAACAGTTATCTAATATTACCTTTAGTAGCAATTACACATTATTATTTTATTTAAAAAAATGAAATATAGCTATTATATTGTTTGTGATTTTATTATTTACATTTATATACAATTATTATTACAAATGTCGAAATATAAATTTGTATACAATTGATACAAATATGTAATCGGCTAATACCCGCAACATACTACACCTACAAGTGTGTAATTAATCTAAGCATTAATCGGGTATTATAGTATCATACTAACATAATATCAACATGTTGTGTATTAAGTATCATCCCACTTCCGGTCAACATAATATAGTAATAATTATCACGCAAGTATTATACAAAGCAATATCGCCTATGGTATTGAAATACAATTCACTACAATATAATATTCGCGGTATATGATGTTTAATACCTGGACAATAGGATATTACAATAGGTATGGTCAATTTGTCAACTTATTAAACCTATTAAACATATACCTATTTTCAGAATGGCTAAGTTTATGACATGTTAAATGATATCTTCTATACCTAGAATTTGTAATGAAAGTAGTAATAGTAGTAGTAGTAGTAGTAGTATTGGTAGTATTTGTCAAAATATTGAAGGATTTTAAAATACTACTTTTTTTTTGAATTATCATTTTTTTATACTATAATTTTAATTTAATTTCTTATAATTTCTAATTTATTTTGGCAATTTTTAGATACTCTTTTTTTAATTTATGCTATTTTTGTAATTACCCTCTTTTATTACAATACTTTACAATACTTGTTAAATGTACTTGTTTATTGTACTTGTTAAATAGATAATTTCTCGCAGTATTTAAAAATATTATGTTATGATTAATATTAAGCATAATGCTCTATCCACTATTAATCTCACGGAGTATATAGTGCTGTATATATCCTACGCACAACTTTACGCATCGCGTTACCTAACCCATTATGTTCTACGTCACTAACCCTTTCAACCTCATGGAGCTAACGGCACCTATTTTGAAGTCTCCGTCGCTCTCGTAGGTTTGGGTCTTCATGCCCGGTATTGTAAAGATAGCTAGGTTTCTATTTAGACACAATGCAGACAATAACAATAGCAATATCATATCTCTTGAACACCTGTAAAGAATATCCACATTACATAGACACCCTGTAACTTGACGTGAATTGTTCATTGGTAATTTATGTATATTTATCTTTTTGCATTGATTATGATATGTTTATCAAACATTTACGTCCGTATCAACATTCGAAATATTGTAATAAAGTTAATTTAATTGACAACATATCTTAAAATAATTAATCGGAATCGGAGTTATTATATTATTGTTTAAAACTTTAATACATATTTTGATGTATAATTTATATAAGCATGATTATAAATAAGTGTACTTCAGGAAAATTAATTTATAATTTAATATTTAGTTTCGATGTAAAATAAATGATATTTAGTCAAATCTCAATGGTGTATAGATGACAAATGTTCATACAAAAAATATATAAAAATCAAAATAATATCATTATTTTAAATTACAAATATATATCTATAGAAATGATATATATTTTAAATTTCATTTGATTTTATAAATATATTTACAATCAATTATGTATGTATTATTTCTATGATTGTAAATCTATAATTTACGGATGATATTATTTAAATATTATATATAATTTACTGATGATATTCTATGCATATTAAATATAAAGTACATATTATATAAATTATAGTCTGAATATTTGCATATATTTTGTGAACTAACATCATATAAGCCTCATCAAGAAACGATATTTATATTAATGTTAATATATTTCTTATACATTATATCATTTTACACAGTATTTATATTCGTATAAACACTGAATTGTATATATACGATATTATCCAATTCAGTGACTTTTATTTGTTATATAAATATAATAATTATGATACTCGCTTAGAGTCGATTATCATCTATCGATTTGTAAATATTATAAATTTCATATTCAAATATAGTTTACAGTGAAAAATATTCCATCTCTGCAAATACACGAATAACGGATACATATATATTCCTATCACATTTAATCATTGTTATATAGAGCATACTTCTAATGACAAATGAATTGATATCTTATACGATTATATCTTAACTTGTGTTCTCTTTTTCATTTAACACAATAGGGATTGTTATGTAATTATACCACTCGCAATGGTACAATAAGCTCCACTTTATAATGGAAATTCAGTTCAGGATGTTTCACCGTCATATTATAAACAAATTCCGTTATACTTTATGCGTTAAATATCCAAATTGTTAATTAAATATTCAATTAATATTCTATTAAACACGAAAAATAAGATATATTATTAATAAACATACTGTATAAAATATACATATATCTTAATGTTCAGTATATTATAGCTCAGATAATATATTTAATAATTGATATTTGCATGTGTTAATAACATTTGGAATATAAATGTTATATGTACATATGATAACATTTCGTGTTTATATCTTAATATTTAATACATTCACTGTAATCTGTATCTACAGTAGCAACTGTAATCACAAATTAGTTATCAATCGTAAATGTCACGGATAATAGAGAATATATTTATTTTATACTCATCCTATCATAATCTTCTTTGTTGATGTCAAAAATCAAAATATCGTAGAATTACACACATTGAATTAAACGGGATATCAGAACTAGATTAATATCGCAATACTTATGGATACTCTGTTTACGAGATAATTAAGCTATATATAGATGAAAATAATGCCATATTGATAACGATAATAATACAATGTTGCTAACGGCACTGGACGATACATTGCCAATTAGTTAGATAATAGAGTATGCCTACCTAACTAATGCAGTGAATATAATATATCATAACCCCAGGTTATATATAAATATTAATAATGATAATTGGACTGATATAATTAATTAATTAATTAATTAATTGGAATACGACATTCGGGACTTCGTGAATCTTATACATTAGTGTGTAAGGTGAAGGTGGATTTCCTAAGTGGTACACTCACCGACTCATACACTCATACGCAATTGAGGTTATCTTCATGTATTCACATTGACTTATTCTAACCTTTATTGTACTGCCATTCATGTTATTATACATAAGCTTAGCACTAGAATTCTCATTCTTATCGAATACATTAAATAAATAAATATTAAATAAAAGTAGCTATATGATATTTTACAAGAACATAACTATTTATATAAAGAAACCTTTGAAATTAAACCAATAACCTAATATATACAAATAACTAACCAAAGCAAATCATAATTATGTCATTTTTATTAAAATGCAGTTTTAATTAACAAAGTATACCTAGATTTACAAGAATTTTGTAAATTTCACTTAATATATACTTCACTTTACAGTGATATATGATCTTATATGATCTAGATGAGTGTCAATATTACTAAAATTAATGTTAATAGCATAATAAAGATTATCATTTAGTAACAAGGTCGTATCGATATCGATAATATAATAAAAAATATCTTCTGATTATTCAAGTAGATTATTCAATTATTAATTATGATTAATTAATTAATTATTAATTAATTATTAATTATGATTAATTATGATTATTCAAGTAAAATATTTTAAATAGATTAAAAACGATTATAAGAAAATGTAAATAAATTCCTACATAAATTAATTATCTAATGATATTCTCAAATACACCTAGAGAATGATTATACATATGATTAAGAATAAAAATAATAATAATATAATACGATATCAGCTTTAAAACAAATATTAAAATGATATAGATTTTATTTACACTAATCATATTTTACATAGATTTATAAATACATAGATTTATGAATATAATTCATAATAAATATAAGATGAATTACAGATAATATTAATATTTAAATAATGTAAATATAATATTGTTTCCAATTAAACTAGATGATATAGGCTCTATAATATAAATAAATTATAAGTTAAATTTTTAACATTGTTTAATAAATTGTGTTGTTTTATTATATAATTTAAAATAAAATTATATGTTTGTGAATAAATTGAAATTCATAATTTAAAAATACGAAATTATATTTGAAATCATTTCATGTTTTATTTTAACGTTTACTGTATGCATTTATATAATCTAGCTAGCCCTATGAAAACTTTACTTAATGAAATCAAGTCACCAGGCTGTCCTTATCTTGCTATTATCATTAATATCAATACACGTTTTTCAACATTTAAAAGTTAGTTGATAATCATTTATTTATATATCTAATACGTATTTTGTCGGTTGTATGCATATTTCAATCATTTTAATTCTGATGAAGATTTTAAAACCACCATAGAATTATTCTATACAAGGCACCGCTAATTATTTGCTCGAACGTTACTTGGAATGGATATGCATTAGAAATGCTATACTCTTGGCAGATTTTACATGTAATCGTAGTGAAGTCATAATATTGAAGGAGGTTAGGGTAATCTTGTGTAATTATCTTTATTATAAGTTTATTTTTAAGATATAATTATGATATATTTATAACTTATAACTTACTTTATATAAAGCTAAATGGGATACCACAAAATACATACACACATATCGTTGACTATTTGAAATTAATTTCCACCGTAGTTAGTTTTTGCTTTTGCTGGTTCGGCGCTGATATATTCCGCATACTGCTTGATCTACGAGCTCCGGCAAGCCGAGAGGAATTCACCAAGTATCGTGCAACTGATGCCCGACCAACTGGCGAGTCTGTACAGCGATCGGGAGATGAACTATATTCGAACCAACCAATGCATGCTGAACTCCGTCTACCTTACAACGTACGATGAAGACGATGCGATACACATTAATAATGATAAACTATTTAAAGAGGGAGGTTGTAGATTTCAAAACTTTGGAAATGGCGAATTCCGAAATACCCGTGGAAAGGAATCACAAGAGTTGTTTTGCAAACACAATACAAATTATATAAAAAAACTCGAAAATAATAGAATACCCGATACACTTTCTAAAAATGTAATAAAAATATCTAAATTAAAAGAATGCAATAATATTGAATTCAAAATTAAAATTGATAATGACAATCCGAATAATAGTCAAGAAACAGAGAACTATCAAAACTGGTAACTATTATATATATATATATATATATATATATATATATATATATATATGTGTGTGTGGGTGTATAAGTTTAATATACTATATTACATATTTTAATATTTGATATTATATAATTTATATTTTTTTATACAAAATAATTTATATGAATTCCATATTTAATTAAATATTGTATTCAATTATTATTATAATAGATATTATACAATTAATAGTAATCAAGATCAACATAGTAGATAATATCAACATACATGAATTGTGGATTTATAAAAGTCACAGATAATTGTCATTCTATGAATAATAAAAATTAAAGAAATATAAAGGAATATTTAAAAAATATAACAGACAATGGGATTAAAGAACGATACCTATCTCGTGTATACATAAACATATAATTATATATATTGCAGAATATTTAAATGCCACATATATATATATATTATATATATATATGTATATTAAAATCAACTTATGAAGTTTAAAGATAATAAATTTAATATAATTGTATCTACTTTTAGAATCTTCTCGCAAACTCATATATTATTAAATAAACAATTAACATTATTATTTATTAAATTGTATTCTAATACTAATACAT
The DNA here is from genome assembly GCA_964035775.1 of Osedax frankpressi. Classification (NCBI taxonomy): domain Eukaryota; kingdom Metazoa; phylum Annelida; class Polychaeta; order Sabellida; family Siboglinidae; genus Osedax; species Osedax frankpressi. The sequence continues at coordinate 26,242,310 of OZ038315.1, forward strand.
ATTAAATATACATTATATATACTTATATTTTTGAAACGATTTATTATATGACGAATATTAAAAAAATAAATGCACATATCTTGATAATTAATTGTTATTTAAATTTTTATTTTCTATTTTTTTAATAATATATTATTTATGCAATCGGAAACATTAATATGAGTTTAAATTTAAATTGTCCAATAATAATATATTTTTATTTAAAAATTATTTATATTTTATTTTACATTAAATATTATGCGTGTAGATTTCAATTAGATAATAATTTAATCAATTTAATATAATCTGATTCATCTTATTTTAATAAAAATAGATAATATATTTTATAACATATTTCACTATTCGATTTAATGATTTTCAATATATATATAATATCACCCGATACAAATACACGACCTTAGATGTAGCATTATACGATTTCCAAGGATGATAATAGTTCCAAATATGATGAGTTCATAGAAGATGAGTTCGGTCTGGCCAGGTAAATGTATGGCATTTACTACAATAGCTTCCTATATGATACAACATTATTAAATAAAATTAAATATTTTAAGTAAGATAGATTCATCCTTAAAATTGATTTCAATTATTTGTATTAATATATATTATTATATGATTTGTTTATAGACTCTAATTTATTATTTTTAGTTTAAACTTTATATTTATAGTTCTATAATAATAATTCTAATTTTGATTTCCTAATATCTAATTTATAGTTACAATTTGTAAAGGTTTTTTTATAGATTCGTATTTATAGATTGTAATTTCTAAATGCTAAAATATATAGTATAATAGCTAGTGTATAATATAAAATGTCTATTATCTAGTGTCTATTATCTAGTGTATACTATCAAGTGTCTAATATCTAGTGTATAATATCTAGTGGATAATATCAAATATCTAATATCTAATATTTAGTTTTTAATATCTATTGTTTAATTTCCAGAGTATTATTTCTGGAGTCTAATATACATGTATTACTCTCAACATCAAAGAATATAAAAGTAACGTTTAATTATACATTTAGTATACATTTAAGTTTGGACACATACCTGCCAATCATCGCTATATTAAATTCATCTACAATTTACTGTTATTCGTTTACCAATCAAGTATGATTTACTGTACGCGAGTTCCACAGATCATGTATACTTAAGGGTGGATCATGGGCAGCTAATAGACTAGTAAACCAATTGCAGAAATTTAGTTTTCAGTATCCAAGTCTCAATATTACGTACTGTATTGTATTGTGGCGACTGCAATTAATATAAACACGTAAACTCAACTTAACAATGTGTTAACTTAATAACATGACGTTACTTATATGTGTAACATATATCAAATAATACTCACTTATATATAGTATATATAATTAATTATTGTATATTTACTATACAACATCATAGATAATAAGATGAATATAATACTTATACTAGTATTCATTTAATGAGTAAATTAAATACGATTTCATATGTAAATTATACATATCACACAAATAATACCAAAAAAATGTAATAAATATATTATTAATTATATATCAATTATAGAATTATTTCTAAATAGTATAGCGAATTTGATATTATATATATATTTGCTATTAGATATATCATCTACGTATTTATACGAATATAAAAATCCCAAATATGAAAGACTAACTGTGAATTGGTGAATTTAGATTTACAAATCTGATAACTTTAATAAGTTTAGATATTAAGCAGAAATAACAACCAACATTCGTTGACACGTATTACTCCATATAGCGGTTTGATGATTAATGAGTATATAACATTCGAAGTATGAATTTATATGCAGTTTGAATTAAAATATATGCAATATGTTTTATTGAATTTTATTATATATTTATATAAATATATATATATATTTATGTATATATATATATATATATATATATATATATATATAATTATATATAATACTTTGTGTTCATAATAACATTCATTATATAAATATTAATGTTATATATTATTTTAGTATAATATTCATCGTAATAAAATTATTTAATAAATTAGATTTAATAGTAATTAATAGAATACCATGAACTATTTTGTGTGTCAAATATTTTGTTTATTAATAAATATATAGCATACCTTATAAAAATCAACTGATACATCATAATTTATAGATAAGGTATTTATATATTCAATTCTAATAATTAGGTTTTATATTTTAAATTTAGTTTCAAAATATATTGTTTCATATAGGTTATAGTCTAAGCTTATATATAATCTTCTAGAGTGTAAGAATATATATCGTTACGATTCTCTTAAATGTTTGTAGAAGAATTAATATATTATAATAATACTTCTTTATATAGTTATTATATTATAATCATATTATAATTCTTTATATTGTAAATTATATAATAAATAATATTTTAATATTTTAAAAGAGTGTGATTTGTTTGATGATATTCATCTTTTTAAAATTTAATTAAAATTTACTGATTTTTTAGTTGTCATTATCGACAGGAATTTAATCGAACTTTTTATTTATAATAAAACTCCATTTCACAACATTGTACAGCTGAAATGAAAATTAAGAATAAAATAACACCATATTATAGTAACAACACTAATTATTAAACATAACCTATAATAGATTATCTATGTTGTCTAGTCCATGTGCAGAATACTATTTATATTAATTTAGATATAAGTTTTACATAGTTAATATTATTACATAATATATACTATCAATATAATAACACTTATACCGATATCTACGAAGAAAGAATCGAGTTTTATATAATTATATTTTGAAATAACCTATTATTAATAACGTCAGTTCCATTGAATTTTATTTTTAATAAATATTTGTTTTTGTTTATAAACAATGGAAATAATTCAACGAATCAATAACTATACTAACTGGAAATATATCATGTAGAGTCATCTAGTATAGAGATACAAACTGAGGATAGTTTAACTTCATACGACTTATACATTGTACTGCAGATACTTATGTAGTCAAACAGAAGATAATAAATGTGTATTTATCTATTACATTTGTAGTTCATTGAATAAAAGAAAAATTACGCGAGGTAATACAAAAGTTATACTTTACAATTAAAACTACAAAAGATGTTAATAATTTAAATAATACATTTACAAGAATTATATTTTACGTGAGTTATTATATCCATGTAATACATAATATACTTGTTATTTCACTTATTATGTTATTAATATTTTAATATCGCAGATGTAATGAATATACAAAATTATTATAATTTAAATAATAATGTAAACTTTAATATTATATAAAATATACTTAATTATCATTCATTTAAAATTAATATTCTAATTGTATAACTAATGCAATGTCAATATATATATATATATATATAAAATATAATATATAGAATATACATATTCAAACAAAAATATATATATTCAAGTTAACGAATATGTGGTGTAACAATTTATTTCTAATATCTGGGGGGGTGTCTTTTAAAATAAATTGCTGATTACTCTAACAGATTATATAACAACGTGTGTGCATATCGACACGATCTATGACTCTTGACCTTTGCGGTCAAATCATCTAATAAGTGTCAGTCACGCTTATATCGTTTACCCTGGTCATCTTCATTACCTCCATATTCATGTACACCGTAGCATACATCTATTGAGTTACGGGTAGTGGATTATATATTATTTTTAAGACAATTAATCGATAGAGAATATGTATATAAGCGAATTTGAAATACAAATAATTTGAAATTACATTTAATTAATATAAACTAGTAAATATTCCAAATCTCTCATTAATGTTCGTACCTTCGGAACGTGGAGACAGAGTATAGCCAGAGAACTGCTGATCAACAGGAACATAGCCAATAAGGAGGTTTTCTGTATAGCATCAACAGCCGAGAAGTACGTGGGCAAGAACGCCATCCACAAGAAAGACGTGGCCATTACGTGAAGAAATATCAACTTGCTCTCATTGAAATTATCCGGCAGCTTCCTCGTCTTGAAAGCGTAAACGCTGTTTTGGTGTAAGTGAAATTGTAAAAGTGGGAGATAAAATGTGTTTTACGTTGAATGAATTATAATTGGGATTTCTTTTTGTAATATCTAAATAATAACTACACATATTAAAGATTTTAAAGTGAAATAATATCACATTTAGATTTATGGTATCTTCTTTTTATACTACTATTATATTCTGGAATATTTAATAGTAAAGTATATAATCTATATACGTATGGTTATATTTTATACTATAATAACACTATATATATATATATATATATATATATATATATACGAGTGAAAACAGGACATACATTGCCTTGTATATTTTAATCTTAGTATTTATAAAGTTGTGAAGATTTTATACCAAATTTATATATGGAAAATATATTCTTACATCTTTTATATTATATCTTTTATATTATAACTTGTATATTAAATATTTACATTACATCTTTTACATTACATCTTTTATATTATATCTTATACATTATATAGTATTCATTTATCTTATAAGTATATCTTTGAAATTATATAGTTCATATTATATCTTGTACATTTTGTATATTATATCGTTTATATTACATCTTCATATACATATTCCATTATATAATATACATTATAAATTATGTTTTTTACATTTAGTTTATTTTAATATATTATTCAAACTATTAAAACAATGTTGGATAGCTAGGCTATGACAAACGAATGTAGTTTATTATATATATATGTATTATACTCTATGAAGGGAGTTTGTTAAATATATATGTTATACTGTATGAATTGAGTTTGTTAGATATACGTGTTATACGGTATGAATTGAGTTTGTTAGATATACGTGTTATACGGTATGAATTTAGTTTGTTAGATATAAAGAGTATAGAGTACGAGTAGATTGTTCTCATCGGATTATATTCCAATACACATATCCGTGAATACGTGTACGCATGCGCATATCTGCCCACGTTATAAACGGACCTGCAGCTCACGATGAGAACGAGGTTGTAGCACATCGGTGGAATGAAAGACTCTTTCGGCAAATCGCACATCAACTCTACAAAAGATTCCGTTGGCCTCTGCATACGCAAAGTCAATTCCAGTGGATACATGACCGATGTCAATACGATAATTATTATCTGTATAATATAGTCGAGTTTGTATATATAATATAATATAGTTTGTTTATGTATTCGTTATGCGTAAAGTAGTTTATATACTTCCAAAATAAATAATATTTATATATAACATGACAACTATATCATATGGATAGTTGGGTATTTGTTGTTACAGTTGACAAATATAAACATAAATCAATAATTATAAATGTCTAACTCCTAATAATATCTTAATACCTGGATTATAACGATAAAAAACGTCACCGATATCGTGAAATAATTTCCTATGAATTTTGGTTTTTGCGCTGAATGTTTTGCTGCCTGGAAAACTCTAAAAATTCTGTTTGCTTTCTATTTTGATGAAGACATTTTTATTATTATTAATATCATTAAATTAGTTAAACAGAATAATTATATATAATATTAAAGTTAGGGATCAATTTTAGTAAACAAAAATGTTTATTAATTCATTCCATTTATAGAGTTAATATGACGTTAACATTTAGGACATATACAAATAAATATAATTGATAATTAAATATTTTAATTTAAATTGATATATATCTATTTTAATTAAATACGTCAAGCAATAATTAATAAATTTAATATCAACAAGTATTGAATATATATATATATATATATATATATATATATATATATATATCTATATATATATATATATAAATATATATATATATATATATATATATATATATATAATTAGAATGCTGGGTTGTAGCCTAAATTACATTATAATAACTAGTACCATTGTTTTAATGAATTACTACTTTTAATGAACGCTAATATATTAATAAATATGGATTCGTGAAATGATCAAGGAAATATTTTTTATAAATACAACCGTTAACAAAGATGCGTAAGTAAGACAGAAGCTGAGGTGCATGCCTATTGTACTGATTGTACAAGTCATCGACGATGGGGGTATCACCAGTAACAAAGCAGATGGGTATGCGATAAACTAGTAATCAAATATAAAAAAAGTTATTATAATATTATTATAATATATATATATATATATATATATATATATATATATATATATATATATATATGGGTACATATACGTGTATATATAATTTAAATAAAATATAAAGAAACTAATTCATTACATAATTATATCATAAAAATTATAAATTTGTTAGTAGATAATGGTTTTACATAATATATAATTCATAGAAATTAAAAAAATGTAGGACCTATTTATAATCTATCTACTTACGTTACAAAACATACTCATTATACATAGGTTGATTACTCGAATACAATAGATTATTTGATATGTTTCTAATAGTGACGTTAAATAAATAATGTGTAACTAACTCATATTAATATATAGTGATTAACGAATTATACTCTTGTTTAAGGGGATATGTTACATAATACACATACATTCCTATTGAGTTTAATACTGACCACTCCTAACAGAGTGACCAATGATAGGTAGACGCTAGTGGACTTAATCAGTCGGGTTTTCCTCTTATACAAAAAGAATGTGAACGTTATGGTGCACAGAACCAGACCGGTGAAACTTATAACGGCGATTATTATTGTGGTCATAGAATCCCACTGTTAGTTAGGGTTGTGATGAGATTAGATTACAGATTTGGAGTTAGATCAGATTTGTAGTTAGTTTATTTTGGAATTTGGATTATGCTACTTATAGATTCATATGTAATTTATAATATAATTAATTATTAAAATAAATCGAATCCATTGTAAATTCAATAATCCATATGATATTTAATATATTATTATTTAATTAGCAAATTTATTCTATATTTAATATATGCTCACTTTTTTAGATTTATTTGATTTACAAATTAAATTAGGTAACATGTAATAAAAAATTCAGCATAAAATCATTAAACGATTGTTCAGAGTATTTTGTTAATTTATAATATCATTATTATATAATTTTAATTATTAGTCGAAATGATATTTTAAAATGTGAAGTATATATTTCTTCATACAGTTTTATTAAACAAAACATGCATTGTTATAACCTACGAACAATATAAATACTTAATAAGTAAGTTATAAGTATATACTATAAACTTGTAACTGACTACATTAATAATAACTGAGCGCGACGTGAAGTGGACTAAGGAAGTCACCTTTAGATAGGTCAAAGGTATGTCCAGGCAATTTGTAGCGGTTATCGCATCCGGCCATTTGAATTCGGGACATTGTTCGCATCGTGTTCCATTCTTTACGATTATCTCATTAGAGATGCAGTATCTGGAGGTAAATAAACAAGTAATGCCCGATATTACTATATCTAGGTACCGATAATGCAGTTATTATTCACGTTTCTATTATAGCATGGATTATATATGTATGTGTATATGGTGGCATGGCTATGACAATGTATTCTCATTGCAGTTATATAACACATATAATATGTTATAACATATTTAATAAGAATTTATATTTAATACTATAATATAGATACTAGAGTCTTGAGATATGTTCAGATATTAATTTCATGTGTTTATTAAATAAGGATGAATAGACATCTTCTAATTATTTTTAAATTAATGAATGCAATTAAATTACATAGCATGTATTGTGTAGCCAACATTAATGATATAAATGTATTAACTACGAACAATATATATATATATATATTCATATATTAACCTGCATTCCCAACAGCACTTCAATTCTAGTTGCAGACGATATTGGCGTATCTTACAAGGGTAAGCGCAAATCGAGATAAGAGGTAGGTCTTTCCGAGGAAGATTCCAGAGCACCTGCCTCTTGTCCAGACTAAGGGTCATCGCATATAAGTCCCATACCCCGACACGTCTGGTTGTGACAACATCTCCGATTTGATCTTCCTGAGAACATCGACAATATTCACTTATTTTGTAATCTCATATTTACATTTGTTTTCTTTGTTTGTAAATTATATAAATGTAGTATGCTATACAAATTTAAAAATACACTAGCAATATTAATAATAAACAATGCTAGTACACGTTTACTAATAGTATATATATATATATATATATATATATTGTGTTACTATATTCTAAAACAATAAATACATAAATGGATTGAAATTTAAAACAATTAATAGACTGACATTTATTTGAATAATTTGATAACGAGGACTTGTAAGTGCCATCACTTGGTCAATGTAAGGCATCATTTCTCTCTTGGCTATACATTCTTTAATATCTGACCTCTTATGTTTTGATTTGAAAATCTCTGCATAATTTATTTGCTACACATTTAATAATACTCTAAACATCGCTAACAAAAGAATCCAAATTATTATTGTTATGATAGTGTAATATAGAATAATTATAAATTTATATTTATATTATTACTGAATTATTGATTAGTATTAGTATTCTGTAATCATATTCAATATTACCTGGACATACTTCTAGGATTAATAATCTGGCTGCCTTTATAAGTGTCATAACATGACCGGTATATATACTCGAATAGTAGAGTTTTTTGTAAGGCTTCAATGTTCCGAAATTCAATGAAGAATTGCAAATAATACCATTGGATTTACTGAATATATATAAGTATATATATATATATATATATATATATATATATATATATATATATATATATATATGAATTATTATCGAATGAGTGATTAATTTATATAATATGAATATGTTATTATATAACTTTAGTTATATAGTTAATATATATCTTATATGTGTTTTTTGAAATATATATATACCTATTATTTAATTAATTGAATTAGATATTATGTAACTGTATAGTCAAATAAAAATTACATTCCTAACTTGCAACTATATTGCTCTTGGATGAGGTTGGAAATGAAGGGATTGCTAGAATTAACATTTTGTGATTTAATTTCAATTTCATCTTGTTTAGACATTGGTTCTCCATACATCTGTTCAATTTGTTAATGTTTATGTGTTGTATGTACGAATTATTATTATTATTATTATTATTATTATTATTATTATTATTATTATTATTATTATTATTATTATTATTATTATTATTATTATTATTATTATTATTATTATTATTATTATTATTATTATTATTATTATTATTATTATTATTATTATTATTATTATTATTATTATTATTATTATTATTATTATTATTATTATTATTATTATTATTATTATTATTATTATTATTATTATTATTATTATTATTATTATTATTATTATTATTATTATTATTATTATTATTATTATTATTATTATTATTATTATTATTATTATTATTATTATTATTATTATTATTATTATTATTATTATTATTATTATTATTATTATTATTATTATTATTATTATTATTATTATTATTATTATTATTATTATTATTATTATTATTATTATTATTATTATTATTATTATTATCATTATTAATATTAATATTATTTATATTATTATTATTATTACAATTAATATTTTCATTATTATTAATAATATTTTAATTTAATAAAAGAAGAATAAAAACTATAAGAAAACATAATTAGATATATAATTAATAACAAATATTATTATTTAAATTTAATAACGAAGGAAAGCTTATTTATATATAGTATTTAATTATTAAATACCTTTATTAATATTATTGTACAAATTTATATATATTAAATTTTATATACTTTATTATCACTGTCAGATATAATATATAATTCAGATATAGATATAATTCTCTGAAATATGTCAAATATACATATTTCAGAGAATAGATCTAAATATGATTTTGGTTTTTTTTATAAAGATAAGATAAGTACATGTCTTTATGTACTTATTGTCTATACAAATTCACAATATTATTATTATTGTAAATAGTGTTACTAGTTAAACAATAATAAAAAATAAATTAAAATAATAAAACTAAATTTAAATATATTTTTTATTTGTGTGTCAAGTAATAATTAGTTATATTTGAGAACTATTTTTTTAACATCTATTTAAATATTATTTTTTCAAAAACATATACAAAACATCATGAAAAAAGTATTTTATTAAATAATTTAATTTTTATTATTGTATAATAAAAGATAAAATGCATATTTTCATTAAAAATACACTAAGTTTATTTTTAAAATATAATAATTATATAACATTGTATAATAGTAACATCATCAGGTTCCTCGTGTAGTTATAATACACATTATTACGTAGTTATGGAAGTCTATTTATTAATCATTTTTATAAACTTTTGTGTTTTATTTGTAGATAAATCTACATACACGAACTATTAATTACATTATCATGTCAATCTATATATATTTATATATAATATATATATATATATATATATATATATATATATATATATAAGTCTTACTCTATACTTAAATAAATCCTAACATCTATGAAGAAGAAGGACGAAGCCAGATGTTTGTAGGTTTTGGAAATACTCCACCGGATGTCGTCTGAAGCAATGAAAACAAATTTTCTATTATCTTTGACTTTAGAGTTCAAAACTTTCACGAAACGAATTGACATGTAATTCTATCGGAGTAATTGTATTATATTGGAGTAAATAATACTTTTATTATAAGTTAAGTAAGAAAGGTAACCAATTACCATATACTAAGTACTATTAAGTAATTAGTAATTACATTTTAATACGTGATATTAAATAATTATAACTAGATATTTTCCAATAAGTAATTACAACTAAGTAATTACCACTAAGTAAGTTCTAGTAATTAAATATATAAAATATAAATAAGTAAGTAACATTAAATATATATCCCAAAAAGTAATTATCATCGAATAAAAACCATTAAATTAGTTAACGAAGTTAATACATCTTAAAGAAATATTCAGTAATTACTATTGAATAATAATGTTTTAGTAGTATATAGGATTCATACCTAAGTAAGTTCAACTAAGTAAATACCTATAAGTAAGTACAACTAAGTAATAACACCTAAGTAATTAAAACTAAGTAATTACCTCTAAGCAAGTAATTACTAAGTAATACCATTATGTAAATACCACTAAATCAATAATAAGTAAGTACAATTAAGGTAATATGACTAAATGAATACTAACTAAGTACTATTAAGAAAATACAAATAATTTATAACTAAATAACTTCAAATAATCAAGAACCTCTATGTAAGTACAACTGAGTAAGTACAATTAAGTATGTAGGTATATACAAAAACTATTACTAAATAAGTACTACTAAGTAAGTATCACTATGTAAATAGCACTTAGTAAGTATTACTAAGTACGAATTCAATATGTTGTACTAAATAGTATAATTAAGTAAGTAAATACTACTTAGTAAGTACAACTATATACATACCTATAAGTAAGTAAAACTAACATATAGGAACATCACTATTATATTGACTTTAGTATCCGCTACAAGTTTAGTCGTGATATTCTCGTATTGTGATATATCATCGTCTAAGATCGTATAGTAGGTAATACAGATGTCTTTCTCGGCTGACAATTCCAAGATAGTCTACCGAGGTCAGAGTTCATGATTAGTGTTTTAAAAAACTCAATATCTACGATAATGTTCTTATGTTAAAAGATTTTGTAAAATATTAAAACGTTATAAAATAACAATATCGCGAAGCTTCCTCTTATTATAATTAAAATGATATTTCACGAATTAATAACACGGTGTAGCACGTGCAATATTTTCAGTAAACAAGAAATATCGCTAATTAATAGCTACAATATCTTGAATACCTTTATTATAGTGACTTCCTGTATACTGAATTATCTTTTGAAGTGTATTATTTACACTTAATTACACATTCTTACCTTATAATATGCATATATATAAATTCATTTTTGTAGATATATATGCCATTAACTAGATTAATTTATATATTAAATGATTAATAAATATTGTAAGAACCTATATATATAATATTTATTAATATTATATGATATATTCTTTCACTATTATTTTATATCCCATCTTGGCGTCTGCCAAATTCTTACAAAGTCGCCAACATACTTATTTACTATGCATGGATCTTCGTATATAGTAAATAGTAAATGGTATAAGTATAACAGTTATATCACAATGTAACGGCATTATATATATATACATAATAAATCATATATAGATTACTGTGTTATTAATTTGATTATGATATATGAGTATACATCTCATGTTTACCCATGCCTCACTAATTATCAATACACACAAAACATCAGAGTCAATCAATTTGGATTTCATTGTACACACGTAATACTAAACTATGTTCAATTCTTTCTAGTATTACGCATTATTACCAACGTTATATCTACTTACTAATGTTATGTACCTCTGCAGCCTTTTCTCCGTAGCTGCCCCTTGATACCACGAGGTTTACATACGTCCAGTTATATTGATGCAGAATATCGACAATAGCTCGTGCCTGGTATTTATCCGAAGGAATCGAACGGGCGAAGTACGGAAATCTTATCCTATTGTTCAACTGAATAAATAACGGAAATGATTAATGAAGGAAGCTAGTGGGAAAAGGTGTTAATATAAATGTAAAGGTAGTCATATATTGATCAACATTTAAAAAGCGATTTACTATTCTATATTATTAATAACGTTACAAATAATTTGATTATTTCGTTATTTTGAACATTTAAACTTTGATATGGTACATTTTAATCACTTATTATATAATTCTGTTTATTAGAATAGACGAAGGTAATTTATTCATTACAATTGCAATAGTAGCATCATTAGGCTTACACTATAAATATTATCTTTATGGCGGCGTTTCTAAAATATTAAATCACAAGAATGATTAATTAAATGTAATTAAATTTAATAATAATATGAATATAACTATTAGTATTGCCATACAATACACACATAAGTCTAGAGTACATTAATATTCTAATATTGTATTATTATTTATGATTATTATCGGAATATATATTTATTAAAAGGGAATACGTAATTATTAAACTAGGGTCAAACTGTAGATACACAGTTATAGATTCAATGGAGTTACATAAATAGAATATAATAAATATAATTATAAATAACTGTTTTTAGATAACCTCATCGGATGTAGCGAAAGTACCGAGAACTGGAATCTTGAAAGTACCGAGGAACGACGTTAAACTCATTACCTGAGACGAGTATCCGGAACCAACTACTCCCAGGGCATCGTAGGACTTGAATCGGTTGCCGGGTAATTCGTTTACATCTGGGCACATGCCAATGTCCGGTTTCAGGAACTGGATAGCTCGGGCCGCTATTAACTACAAACGGATACGTAGTCCCATGATATTTGTGTAGATATAGGAGAGGAAGTAAACTATCTCTCTCTTCCTCCCTTCCTTCCTCGAGTATACAAGTGAAATAAACTGATGATTAGCATAGAATAGTATTGGAGTAAACCAAGTAAACAAAGCTATGGTAGCTACTTATCTAAATATGCTATTCTAAGTATAAGCTATTGATTATAAAGTGAATTAATTAAGATCTAGATTAATTCAGTAAACAAATATGTGAAGACTAATATGACGACAAACTGACATTGTTTTAAAATGGACAATTGTAATAATAACATCACGTATTATAATTATGACTTTGATAAAACAAATATTACCCGTTAAATATTCATATATTTGAGAAGTTGCCGTTAATCGTAATCCACCAACCGTTGAAATAGAACAATCGTCCAAGAAAGCCCACCCCACAGTGACATTCGGCAATAATAGCTGTTCTTTGTTTACCTAATATCGTGATTGTCACTAATGACGATAATAATAAATATTGATGGTGTATAATGTGCAGGAGTCTATTTTCCTATATCATTACCAATATAGTATACAGGGTACCAATATGATATCCAGGGTACCAATACAGTATTCATGGTACCAATATGGTATACAGGGTACCACTATAGTATCCAGCGTACCAATATGGTATCCAGGGTACCAACATAGTATTCATGGTACCAATATGGTATACAGGGTACCACTATAGTATCCAGGGTACCAATATGGTATCCAGGGTACCGATACAGTATTCAGGGTACCAATATGGTATCCTGGGTACCAATATAATATTCAGGATACAAATATGGTATTAAGGGTATCAATATGGTAATCAAGATACCAATATGGTATCCAGGGTACCAATATAGTATCCAGGGTACCAATATGGTATTCATGGTTACAATATGGTACCCAGGGTACCAATATGGTATCCAGGATACCAATATAGTATTCATGGTATCAATATGGTATCCAGGGTACCAATATGGTATCCAGGATACCAATATGGTATCCAGGGTACCAATATGGTATCCAGGATACCAATATGGTATTCATGGTATCAATATGGTATCCAGGGTACCAATATGGTATCCATGGTACCAATATGGTATCCAGGATACCAATATGGTATCCAGGGTACCAATATGGTATCCAGGATACCAATATGGTATTCATGGTATCAATATGGTATCCAGGGTACCAATATGGTATTCATGGTATCAATATGGTATCCAGGGTACCAATATGGTATTCATGGTATCAATATGGCATGTAGGGTACCAAGATATTGCAAACGTGTATTCTGCATTACTGTACAAAATATACCCACAGGCACAATAATGTGTAGAATAGTTATTGTTACGAACAAATGTAGACTAAATGTTGTTATTTGTAATGCTATTAATACTGTTATAATAATAACCTTAGTCTGGTACTTATAATTATTATATAGAGATTACGTATAAACTAATACGTGTTAGTTAGATTATTATTAGTTTATATAACGATTGTTGTTAGTATTGTCATATAATTAAACACAATTAGTAATATACGTATTTGATAACAATATCAGCTATATTATTTATTCCACATATTAAAATTATAATATATATATATATATATATATATATATATATATATATATATTGTATACTAATACGGTGAAACTAGCCTTCGTTATAGAATTAGAATAATTACAAATTCAACAATATTATCCGTTATATTATATTAACTGTAAATCTATTATATAAATTAGTATGTAAAATAACAGCTGTAATATAAAACATAAAAGCATCATTAAAAACTGTAATAAAGATCCACTATAGATATTTCAAATACACTTGTATCTATTGTACACTATAGGGTAATTATAAGTGCGGGTATAAATTAGAATGAATGGCTCGTAGTGCCGGGGTAAACTTTATCAATTTAAATTTTAAAACTTAATCTATTTAATAATTTTGCTCAACCCCCCTCCAGAAGATCGATACGTCTAAGTACACGTGCACCCAAGCCTGACCTTTCTTATTGTATTCGCCATAATCTCGTTAAACATCACGATCCCGTCGTTTCTTATGGGTCCGCACTGCTCCGGAGACGTGGGCGTGGTTACGCTGTGATAAGATGTAATAGATGGGTCATTGTAATGCTGCGATTAGGGGTAATAGATGTGGGCGTGGTTATGCTGTGATAAGAGGTAAAAGATGGGTCATTGTAATACTGCGATTAGGGGTAATAGATGTGGGCGTGGTTATGCTGTGATAAGAGGTAAGAGATGGGTGAGTTATTATTATTAGGGTTATTAGTTATTATTAGGGATATGCCCATATTTGGTAAGTTAGTTATGGTATTCTGGTGTTAGGCTTAAAGCTAAGCGGCTATTATATTTCATAATGAGGAGTGGATAATTAATAATTATAATTTCTAATCAAGTCTATGTGATTTACAATGAAGTAAGTTGGTATTCTTTAGGTAGTATTGCCTTTCAAATTAGATATAATCAAATATAATAGATATATTTGTTAGTGCACACGGCCTGCGATTAAGAATAGCCATAGGGAGTAATATCTCTATGTTGTTTGTAGTTATTATTAAATCATAAGTAATGGTTACGTCTTAAGGACAGTGGATTGGAATTAAAGGAAGTTGGGTTTGTGAGTTGACAACCAATATGTACATTGGTTAGAGATTGTCAGAGAAGTATAGTTTCCTAAACTAGAATGGGAGAATGCTCTGTTAATCGTATCGAGCTATGGATCCACACGTTTACATATATTAGAACAAATGTAATATTAGTAGTTAACTATCTTTAATTATAGTAAACCATTGATAACAGTTTGGGATGGGGGCAAATATGCCAAAGTAAAATTATGCCAGACAACACAATAAGTTCATTATGATCGACAATATTTAAAATGTAAATAAATTATACTTATTTTTAATATAACATAATTATATTTATATATTATAACGAAATCTAAAAATAAAATACGTATTTTTCTTCAAATCCATATAAAAGAAAATAAAATGATGTCATAAGTATTAAACACTGTCGTAAGGTCATTTTGTTTTTTTATATAATAAAAAAGAATATATATTTTATGTGTATTAATTATATAAGAATTTATAATAGTTACATCATCTGGTTTCACGGGAAAATTGGAGAGTATATTATTTTATTTATACTGGTATTGGTTACATATGTACTCTACCAAGTATATTCTTATAACATTACATTACTTACATATATATACATATATATATATATATATATATATATATATATATATATGTTCAGGGTATTATATATAGCCAATCGTCATGAACTAAGGAAATAATTAGTAATGCTCATGCAATTAATATGTATATGAAATAGGTTGTATTATTGACTATTCCAATATGTCCTATATGTCTTATATGTCCAATGTGTCATATATTTCCTATATTTCCTATATGTCCTATATGTCCTATATGTCCTATATGTCCTATATGTCCTATATGTCATCTATGTCCTATATGTCCTATATGTCCTATATGTCCTATATGTCCTATATGTCCTATATGTCCTATATGTCCTATATGTCCTATATGTCCTATATGTCCTATATGTCCTATATGTCCTATATGTCCTATATATCCTATACAATACTTCACGGCCTTACGTAATCGTACGTCAAAACTCAACAATATAGAATTTGTATAATCAATGTATTCTTTTGTTCTATTATAATTTCGTAAACAGCTACCTTAGTGGCCCTATATACTAATAAATTGACTACACATCAGTTTGTTAGTCTTAAAATAATATATAGAAGTAAATTAATTAACTGCCTATTGATAAAAATAGAAAATATTAATTAAGGTTTGAATAACAAAGCATTAGTTATATATATATATATACATATATATATATATATATATATATAAATATATATATAAATATATATATGTATATATATATATATATATAAATATATATATGTATATGTATATATATATATATGTATATATATATATATATATATGTATATATATATATATATATATATGTACATATATATATATATATATATATATATATATATATATATATATAATAATATACATCATATTTATTAACCAAACATTATATAAATAAAATAAATATATATTGATTTATAAAACTGAATATTAAAAAATATATTTGAAGAATAGGTAAGTCATTGTACATATTAATATGTTAGCGTACATCAAGAAAAAAGCTAAACTATGAAATATGAACTATGAACTATTAATTATTAACTATGAACTATAAACTCTAAACCCCGAAATATGAACTAAGAATTCTGAACAATGAACTATGAACTATCATCTCTGCAATTTGAAATGGATATACATCACTAGATGATTAGATTACTGATACACTGTATATGTAGGCTTCGGGTGTTATATGATAATAATACATAGTATTAACGTAACTTATCAAAACATTAGTAAAGTCTCCAAGAATACCCTGAATACACATTTACCAACATATCGAATGTCTCAGTTATATCGCAGTAGATAATCTATTATAATGTATTCGAGTTGATTGCTTACGCTGTGTTGCATGTTGTAAATAGATGTGTACAAATGCTACGAATATATAAAAAGGGTATCATTAAATAGCATCGGAATATGTATATGGTATGTGAATATCAATTGTATATATAATGCAAACATTATACATTATATAGTATATAGTGTATATAGATAGTTGAATACAGCACATACACTTCTGATATATATTTATACATTTATATAAATATTGGTTAGTATGCATTATAAATGTTATTAATGCTAAATAAATTATTCGCACGACATCGTCATAATAATAAGGCAATTATTAAGGTAATTGACATGCATATTAATATTCATTCATGTGAAAATTTAAATAAAATTCAGTAATTTTAATGTTTTAATTTAAGCATGTGTAATTTATCATCACAATTAATTTCAATGCAAATCATGCAATTTATAATCTATTGTTATGGATATGATATTTCTTCATTAATTATCCAAGTACTTTAATTTTGAATAACTTCTTTCATTTGCAGTTTAATTCAATTGCAGAATATTTCACTTATAGTTATATCTTACTAATCACAATATTTTCCCATGGGAGATTTGCGACTTTTAAAAGCTACACGATTTGTATTTATTACTATAATTATGATGATATATAGAAATATTACGATGATTAACGATTAAATTCTTTCATTAAAATATTATTCAGTAGTTAAAATAGTATTCAGTAGTTAAAATAGTATTCAGTAGTTAAAATAGTATTCAGTAGTTAAAATAGTTTTCAGTAGTTAAAATAGTATTCAGTAGTTAAAAGAGTATTCAGTAGTTAAAATAGTTTTCAGTAGTTAAAATATTATTCAGTAGTTAAAATAGTATTCAGTAGTTAAAATAGTATTCGGTAGTTAAAAGAGTATTCAGTAGTTAAAATAGTATTCAGTAGTTAAAATAGTATCCAGTAGTTAAAATAGTATTCAGTAGTTAAAATAGTATTCAGTAGTTAAAATAGTATCCAGTAGTTAAAATAGTATCCAGTAGTTAAAATATTATTCAATAGTTAAAATAGTATTCAGTAGTTAAAAGAGTATTCAGTAGTTAAAATAGTATTCAGTAGTTAAAAGAGTATCCAGTAGTTAAAATAATATTCAGTAGTTAAAAGAGTATCCAGTAGTTAAAATAGTATTCGGTAGTTAAAAGAGTATCCAGTAGTTAAAAGAGTATTCAGTAGTTAAAATAGTATCCAGTAGTTAAAATAATATCCAGTAGTTAAAATAGTATTCGGTAGTTAAAAGAGTATTAAGTAGTTAAAAGAGTATTCAGTAGTTAAAAGAGTATTCGGTAATTAAAAGAGTATCCAGTAGTTAAAAGTATGAACTCCCAAGTAGTTGTTACCTGATTACAACTAACGCTTTAGACCGGACTGCGTTAATGGAGGCGATGTTGATATCTCCGTCGCTTGTGTACACTTGAGTGTTGAAGTTGGGGATTGTGTAAATGGCCGAGGACAATCCGGCATAAGTGATTATAAAAACAAGAGTCAGTAAGTTCCTGTGAAATAAAAGTAAGTATATCATCTCTATTTATAACACAATGATAATAGATATACTCAAGAATCAATCTATTCTAATTTATCATTTTTAAACGAATATTTATATTCTTCATGCATTATTACTATCTTTTCAAAACTAAAATCTCGAATAACAATTTTCCATCCAAAATACATATACGTAATAATAGTTCTAAATAGCAGACTAACCAGCCACCTGTATATATCATCATATAGAGCTAATATAGCGGTATTTCTAGGAACCGAAATTTACAACCGATTTCATTCCAATAAAAACATTAATTCATAGACACGCTATCCTTAACATACCGGTATAATTTCGCTATGGGGTCATTGTATTGGTCAGTAAAGTCTACTGAGACAAGTGTATGCATTGACCACTGACCACTGACCACTGACCATTTTATACTGTGAGGCTATCTATTCATTTTAGGTAAACACTAATATTGAATTACCTAAGTAGTGTGTATCTTTTTCACTTTCTACGTGCATATATTATATATATATATATATATATATATATATATATATATATTTATACATTATAAATACATATATTATATATATATATATATATATATATATATATATTTATATATTATAAATATATTTATAAACTATTCATTATATTTTAGTAAATATAAAGCCATGTTAACTAGTTATATATGGTGTCTACCCAGTAAACAGGGTGACTCAATAGTTTTGTAAAAATCTTTCGATAGAGTCCACAAAAATAAAAAATAATGCAACAATTAAAATTACCTAGAATTTTTATTGGCTATATGTAACCCAGTTAACATTCCAGATGATATAAAATTCATAATTATAATGCGTTATCTATTTATTAATTTCGTAGCAAAACTAATCGTATTACTTATTCATAAATTGTTCATTTTATAATTATATTGTTTATTACTAAAATATTTCTATCATGATAATGAATAATCTCATTTGCAAACTAATTAGTTGAATTAATGTAATGTAATGTAATTAATGTAATGTAATGTAAGTAATGTAATGAGATGTAATTAATGTAATGAGATATGGATATTATGGATACTAAGTATGATACTCTAAATTAGAATATTAAATTTAAATATACAAATATTTATAATCTATATATATATATATATAAATTATATATGTAAAAATATTATTAATGTAATATGTCCTAAATTAATTATTTAAAATTAATATAGATTTTTATTATTATACATATTTGCTATAAATATATATATATCTTAAATGAAATGTAATTCATATATATTAATCAACATTATGAATGATATTTAAATATAAATATTAAAATGAAATGATTTTTTAGTAAATAATAATAATATAATTAAATTTAATTAATAACTAATGTGTGATCATGCAACCATTTATTGTTTATATTATCATATATTCATAATTATTTTATTTTCAATAATAAATGAATAACTATATATTAAATAAATTATCTAAACAATAAGTAATATTCCATTATATATATAGATTTATAAAAAACAATATATTTGAATTTATTCCAATATAACAATAATAGCCGATATAACACACACACCCACACCCATACACACACACCCACACACACATTTACACAAATATATTCATACCCACCTACTCCGCTTATATATATATATATATATATTTATTTTATTATTTGTTATATTTAGTTAAAAGAGATAAAGCAAATAATTAAAATGAATACTAACTCAGCATTGTAAAACATATTCAAATGAATACGATGAGTAGTTCACTATCTCTCGGGTTAAAGGTGAATAGCGAGATAACTCTGCCGACGATCTCTTAAAAACAGAAATACCGCATTCGCTGTTCGCTTCTGACCACTGACCACTACATTAGATTCACCGTAATCGGATCCTTGCTAGCGATAACACAGATAGTAACGGCTCTAATCTGTGATCTAATAATAGATTAATTATAATTTTAATTAAATTAATTATAATTTTAATTTATTTCTTTATTATCAAATAATAATTTATTTAGCTTATTTTATGTTTATTTTGCATATTTACTGTATAACAATAGCTTATAACATACACTTAATCAACGACTAATTTATTAATGAATCATTATAATATAGAAATATAATGAATCGTTAGTCCTTTATGTTATATTCACATGTTCTCATATTTTTAGTAGAAGTGTTCTTTCTTATCTTCAATATTATCAACGATTTACAATTTGTAACATCTTTTGATTTGTGAAAATTTCAAATAAAGCAGAACATTGAATTCATTATTTAGATAATATTAAATAAAATTAATATTACATAATGGTATATATAATGTTATACACGCATGAATCGCGATAATATAACTCTTATGTAATCTTATATGATAATTTTAATTAAAAAAACAATATATTTTTAAGGCAAATAAAAAATATTTTCAATTTTATTATATAACAAAAAATCTAAAATGATCTAAATGGGATATACAATATGGTATATATGATATAGCAATTATACAATCTTATTTAAATAAGTATATAAGATTATACAATACTTGTAAAATCTGGTTTCTTAGGTATATACGTAATCATATACTTCATATGATTTGTTATTGTAAACTACAAACAAATATAGTTAAATAATCATCATATTAATATTTAACATTTCAAAAATGTGTTCTTCTTTTATAAAACATTTATTTTTAACATATTTACCTTATCAAAAACTCACTGAATTTATACATCAAATTATCACACGTACGTAATATACTTCATCATCAGATTCAACTTTATAATTTGAAATTTTCTATTGAAAAAAATATCAACTTTAAATCTCAACTAATAATGAACTACAATGTATTTGTTTAAAAATTCGATATATACTCCAAATAAGTTACAAGCATTTCAAATGCATTATATAATATTCCATTACTCTATAGGATCCTAATTTTAAGGATTTCAAAGTATTCTAATATCTAATATAGTTAAAAGTTAAAATTAAAAGAATTTATTATTATTTCTTGTTCTCGTTTAGAAATATTGAAATTTGCTTTATCTTCTGAATTAATTTGCTTTTTAAATTTATGACAGATTTCAATAAAAATGTAATCTAAATTTAATTTTCAGATTTCATTGATATCAATATTATTAATCAATTTAAATATTTTTTACTAGTGAAACATAACCTTTATGAATAATGTAATTGAAAATATTGTATTGGAAGGTAATAAGTGGTTATATTATATTAAATATTCACATTTTACTAATTTTAGTTAACTTTAGTTATGTACTGATTTCAGAATAAATAATATAGAATGTTATCTTAAATAACTATTTGAACTAATATTATGTTTAGAAAAAGGATCTTGTTGAAAATTAATCATATTAATAATAAGTAAGTATGATTATAAATTATTATTATACTTGATATAAAATTAAAGTAAATTACGATTTATTAAAATGTGATGAATACAAGATGTTCTATAATTATTTATAGATGATTTTTATTATTTATGTCCCAAATCTATTACAAATATGTGTGTATTTATATTCCTATATAATTCCTCTTCAAACAATCCGTATTTATTCATTTTTTATTTTCATATTTTTCATTATTTTACTAATTAATTTTATAAAATTATTATATCACTGCATTTATCGGATAACGATTCAAATAACTATATAAAGCAATAGATAATATAATTGACATATAATTTACTTACATATATATTTATTAAAATATAATAGATTTTTAAGAACTTCTTTTCATTTTTATTAAAAATATATATTCATTATATAATAATGCAAATTAAAATCTAATTATATATAAT
Organism: Osedax frankpressi; assembly: GCA_964035775.1. Taxonomy (NCBI): domain Eukaryota; kingdom Metazoa; phylum Annelida; class Polychaeta; order Sabellida; family Siboglinidae; genus Osedax; species Osedax frankpressi. The sequence goes on from OZ038315.1 coordinate 26,265,587, forward strand.
TATAAAATATTTAAACTTTTATCATTCGATATATTTATTTTTCTAATTAAAATCAACATCATATATAATTATATATAATTATATTCTATTAAATGAAAATGAAATATTTATATAAATATTTATTACACGAACAAATTAAATAAATATTTATATAATAATGAAATATATAATAAAACAACTATATCTATACAAACAGTATTGTTTGCGTAGATATATTTGTTTATGATTATTTTTCTAATACAACAATCTAGATATAGATTAAAAACAATATAAAATTAATGTATCTATAATGGTATATAATAGACTATCTATAGTTATATATTGAACTAGATAATATCCATTAGCGGTTACGTAAACATCTGATGATCTAAGATGATGTAACTTTAGTCGAAGTTATTCTGTTGCTGCACTTTATATCGGGAGACATTGTTGCAATGATCTATAATATTGTTTTTTTTATACTACAATGAAGTTAATAATCAGTGGTTATGTTTAATTAAGTTGTTCTTCAGAAATTAGGGTTAGCTATAAACCAATTGAATTTTATTCTGGTTATAATTGCATTGAAAATGTAATTTGTTGTTATTATAGATGGTTTCTATACTAATATAATTTAACATAAATATGCCATGTTAAGACACTATTAATCATTTCTGGTGGTTTATGTTTGTAAATAAGTTCCATTATTGTAAGCAATAAATCGATATCATTAAATTCATTGGTGAAACTGTTTTAGATTATACTTCATAATTAAGAACATGCACCTTTGGGATGAAGAGGCATATCAATGCCAGGGTACTGCTAATCAACAAGAACATAGCCATCAAGGAGGCTTTCTGCGTTGCTTCAACGGCCGAGAAGTACGTGGGCAAGAACGCCATCCACAAGAAAGATGTTGCCATTACGTGAAGAAATATCAACTTGCTCTCATTGAAATTATCCGGCAGCTTCCTTGTCTTGAAAGCGTAAACGCTGAACGTAAATACATAATTAAAGTTATTTAATACATCGAAGTTTCCGGGTATATAATATTATACTCATTGAATACATATAATGTCAATATGTGATTTGTATCAATAGTAGATAATTATTTTACCATTTTAAAACATATATGCTTATAATTATAAATTTGCAATTATTATCAAGAAATAATATATTTATAAATTCCAAAACATTTTCCTTTATCTCATAGAAGATGCATGTATTGTTAATTTTATAATAAAAGTGTTAAATACTAAATACTTGTGTTAAATAAATAACTATATATATATATGTATATATATATATATATATATATATATATATATATATATATATATATATTAAGTCGGGTGATAATAGCCAAACAAGATTTATTAAATCCACATATAGTTTGATATCCCTTTTACATACATATATCTATCCTGTCATGCGTAGGCGTGTTAACCTGCATATGAAAATCAGAACAATATTAAAGCACATGGGAGGTATGAACGACTGTTTAGGAAGATCGCACATCAATTCTACGAAAGGTTCATTCCTCCTCAACATTCGCAGTTTTGCAGACGATGGGTATTCGTATGATGTTATGGTTATTATGAGAATCTGAAAATTAAATCTAATATAAGCTGAGTACAGTATAATCGATATAATATTATTTTTAAATATTAGCAGTTAAACGATATATTATTATAAAATGTCAATTAATAATAATTATTGTAAAGAAAGTTACTATATGTAACTTATTTTTAATAGTAATGAAATATAATTAAAATTGTATTATATAACTAAAAATTTCAATATGCCTGGATATTCATGCTATGCATCCATATTATATATATATATATATATATATATATATATATATATATATATATATATATATATATATATATATATATATATGTTATATATGCACATATACAATTGAATGATCATTTTCTACCTGAACTGTGATTATAGCAAAAGTCACGGATATGATGAAAGCATTACTTATATATTCAGGTTGCTTTGCTGAAATTTTGGAAGTTTTAAATACCCGGTAGATCCTCTCGGCTTTCTGTGATATCGTTATTGTTAATCATTGGTTATTGTTTTGTATATATTTATATATATATATATATTATATATATTTATATATATATATATATATATATATTATATATATATATATATATATATATATATATGTATATATATATACATATATATATATATATATATATATAAATATATATAATATATATATATATATAAATATATATATATATATATATTTTTTAGCCTGATATTATAATGAAGAATCATTGTAAATATTAATTAATTAAAATTTATTATTTAATAAATTACTTGAAGTAATTAACTTCTTATTATTAACATACTAATATATATATATATATATAGATTAAATATTTATTAAATTTAGTTTATTAAATTTAAATTAATATCACTGTATATTTAAATATTAAACTGAATTAGAACAAAGTTCGGATTTTTTAAAATAGTTGTTAATTACATATTTTTTCTGTATAAATATTTTAAAATAAAAATGTTATAAAATATTATATAAATTACTATTAATGATTGCGTATATTATGCATATATCATAAATAATAACCAATTATATTATAAACTATCTGATCTATTGAGTGAATTTATCAATTAAAACATATATACTATTATGTGTTATCCTTAGATATCGCCTTAGAATAGAGATTAAATAATGAGATAAACTGGCAAAAAATATCTAAATAGTACTATATATTTACTCACTCAAATACAGTATCTATTCTATTTGGTATCTATTCTAGTTATCTATTCTAATTATCTATTCTAATTATCTATTCTAATTATCTATTCTAATTATCTATTCTAGTTATCTATTCTAGTTATCTATTCTAGTTATCTATTCTAATTATCTATTCTAATTATCTATTCTAATTATCTATTCTAATTATCTATTCTAATTATCTATTCTAATTATCTATTATAGTTATCTATTCTAATTATATATTCTAATTATATATTCTAATTATATACTATATATTATATATTCTAATTATCTATTCTAATTATCTATTCTAATTATCTATTCTAATTATCTATTCTAATTATCTATTCTAATTATCTATTATAGTTATCTATTCTGGTTATCTATTCTAATTATCTATTATAGTTGGCCCGAACACATAACCGTAAGCAAAGATGCGTAGGTAATGCAGAAACCGAGGTGAACTCCGACGCTCGACAGCGCGCAGGTTACCCGAGTGGGCGGGGCTACGACTAACGCCGCAGACGGGTACGCGCTAACCACGCCCACCAGGGTGATCAGACTCAACTGTACGCTGGTGGCCTTGACGAGTCGATAGCGGCGCCGGCTCACGTACAACGTGAACCAGACCGTCGCGCACATCGACACGCCCACAACGGAGCAACACGTCACGACGACGTTCGCCGGCGACCGCCAGGTGGAGTACGCGGCGGGGATGAGACGACAGTAGGTGGCGGTACCGCCGTCCGGCCAATGTAAAGTAGGGCATCGGCTACATCCGGTGCCGTTACGATCTACGATCTCGTATGCCGCGCAATACCTATGCGGTTAAAGGTCGTAATAACTAATAATTAATAATACGGTTGCGCTTTTAACGCGTATTTTAATTTGGATATCGTAACGATAGATCACCTGCACTTCCAGCAACACTTCGGATCCAATTGGACCCGCCTTTGCTTACTCTTGCACGGGTAGGAACAAATCGACGCCGGAATAGACTCGGTGTTCCATATCACCGATGATCTATTCAAGTACAATTGTAAAGAGTCCACTTCCCATGTTCCGATTCGAATCACCGACATGTTGTAACTCGTAGATCCAGGCTAACAATGGTTAAGGATATATAATCAGGTTAAGGATATATTAAGGGTATCTATATTAGTATTGGAGTATTATCTGGTATTACGTTTGTTAATATTATAATTGTAAAAAATAAATTACAATCGCTTTTTCCTTGAATAGTGGTAAAATTGGTAACTTTAAACAAACATCTAGTTGTAGAATTTGATACCGAGGACTTTTCATAGATATCACTTTATTGATGTAGGGCATAATTGATTTCAGTCTTAGACATTCCCTTATTTCATTGTTTTTTGACTTTTTCTTAAATAACTCTTTATTAAATATAATATGTAATATAATTAGTAACGATTAAATCATTATTATTTAATAGTAATACATTTATATTTAGAATCATAACATAGAATGACAACATTTAAATATATATAATTATATATATTCTAGGTTTTATAAAAATGAATATGTTTATATATAACCTGGGCAATTCTCACCAATATAAGATTTGGTTGCTAATATATAGGTCAATACTTGATCTACATAAGCACTGTAATAGAATTTCTTTTGGTAATTATAAATGGAACCAAATGTTAAGTTATCCTTGCAAGTATTTTTCGATGTCAGCTTTCTGTATAGCAGATAATTATATAAGTTACTATATAACTGACAATTTCTTAGATGGTATAATATACATATTTATAATTGTTATACACACACTTATATATATATATATATATATATATATATATATATATATATATGTGCAATATTATAACAATTACAAATATTATAAACACTTCGTTAATAAAATGTAACTAGGATATATAAAGTTATATTTAATTTTTTTCAGTATTCTAATAACATATCATTTAGTGTTTAACTAGATACATACTTGCTACAATAATATCCATCTAGAACAATGTATTTTATTAGTTGTTTTTTTTACCTCATATAGTAAATAAATAATGATTTATATATATAATCGTGATATGTTATTCAATATTATTATTATAATTATATGAATATTCATATGATACTTATATGTATTATACTTATATGTCGATAGTATATGAAAATTCACTAAAATATATGCCATACATTTAAAATCTAGGTTTAAAATCCAATTTATCAGTTTGAAAATTTCAAAACAATATATAGTCTAATAAAATTCCATATATATATATATATATGCATTGTTTACTTTTTATTTAATGTATCATTTATGTGGTTATATATTTTGATTTAATTAATTAAATATTTGATTCTAACGTATATAGATAATAAACTCGACTTTTGTTATGATAAACTTTTTCTAAAATCCATTAATATTATAATCATTTAAAGGATGTTCCATATAGATTGATATGCATATTAATATATTGTAACTATTGTTATAAATTTAATTAATAATTACGAATTAATTAATAAATTAGTGCAGCAATAATAAATATATAAAAAGACTTATTATAAAGTAGGTATATCATAAATAATAATAATTTTGTTGATTTTTTGTATTTTAAAAATATTTTATGACAGTATTACAAGAATTATAAGAATGTGTTCGTAATCAGTTACTTGATTTAATTTATAAAATATCTAATCATATAGTTATACAATATTTATTTTATTTACAAGAAAAATGGTAATTATATCTTTATTTTTGTCATAAGAAATGAATACATAATCTATTGATATATATATATATATATATATATATATATATTAGCCAGCATATATAACATCGATTAATATATCAACAATATACTCATTCCAATTTCAAGTAAACTTTGTAAATAATTACTATATTAGAAGTAATTAACAAATTATTATAATAATTTGTAAAATCAATAAAAAGTTACAAAAATAATATAATTATTCAATTTGCGAAATTACCCGTATTTATCACCGGGAAAATTATTCATATACAGTTTAAAATAGTTTTAAGTACACACATTCTAATATAATAATTAAAATAATCTTAAATTATTTGGTCTATATAATATAACTATTTAAATAGAATTATTATGCTAATCAAATTATTGCCACTATGTTATTTTTAATATAATATGAAATTTCACGTGAAAACTCACGTGCAGTTGTACTGTTCCTGAATCAAACTTGAAATAAACGGATTTACTGATTTTACATTATATTTATTGATTTTCTCAGCGAGTTTATCAGGAATTTCTTCTCCGTAAATCTAAAGTGTGGAAATATTATGACTCGAAGTATTTGGGGTTTCAAAAAGCATTATTATTCCACTAATTCTACCGTTATTCTAAATATATAATCCATTTATACATTAACGGAACTACAAATTAAATATGTGGTAGGGAAGTCAAAATTATTGGATCTAAGAAATACACCAATTTTGCATGTAAATATATTTTAAATTTTTAGTAACCATATTTTATCATCATTGGTTAAAGACTATATTTGAAGCATTATATTTATATTTATTAAAGAGAATCTAAACTATAATATAATATAAAATATTCTATAGTAATATTGTGAAGATACCTAATATTATTTATTGTGCAAATCATTAATATTTATTATGTAAATCCTCTAGTAAATTAAATATATATTTTAATTAGTTCACATTTCTCCAGTACAGTTATAACCAAGTTTATAAAGTTAAACACTACTGACCTCTACGAAGATAGAAGTGGCCATAATCTCCTTACTATTAAGGAACAACGACCATCGGATATCTTCAGAACCGATGAATACAAAGCGACTACGAGTTTTTTTATATCCATTACGTAATATCTCCATTAGTGGGATGGCGTCGATATTCTAGCAGAATAATGTAATCAATCTTATATTGAATGTACTATGATATGATTGTGATGATATAATAACAATCTCTATATCTATATTTAATTATTGATATATTTGAACAAATTATAATTTATTTAATAATTAATTTAATAATTTATAATAATCCGTAAATAATAATATTTTATATCTATAATACAGTATAATGTTTTAACTTTAACTAACATTAAAAACTTAACAAACTATAATTTAAAATAAACTAAGTTTAATATATATGTATTATTTTAACTCTAATTATAAACATATACATATATTTATAATAAATCTAATAATAATTTAAATTATTTATTATGTTGACCAATTATAAAAAATTAATGTGAATCCATTAAAACATATATTCGTAATATATTAAGAAATATACTATGAAATATACTATGAAATATATTGTGAAATATATTATGAAATATATTATGAAATATACTATGAAATATACTATGAAATATACTATTAAATATATTGTGAAATATATTATGAAATATATTATGAAATATACTATGAAATATACTATGAAATATACTATGAAATATACTATGAAATATACTATGAAATATACTATGAAATATACTATGAAATATACTATGAAATATACTATGAAATATATTATGAAATATACTATGAAATATACTATGAAATATACTATGAAATATACTATGAAATATACTATGAAATATACTATGAAATATACTATGAAATATACTATGAAATATACTATGAAATATACTATGAAATATACTATGAAATATACTATGAAATATACTATGAAATATACTATGAAATATACTATGAAATATACTATGAAATATACTATGAAATATACTATGAAATATATTATGAAATACACTATGAAATATACTATGTAATATACTATGAAATATACCATGAAATATACTATGAAATATACTATGAAATATACTATAAAATATACTATGAAATATACTATGAAATATACTATAAAATATAATATATAATATACTATGAAATATACTATGAAATATATTATGAAATATACTATGAAATATACTATGAAATATACTATGAAATATACTATGAAATATACTATGAAATATACTATGAAATATACTATGAAATATACTATGAAATATACTATGAAATATACTATGAAATATACTATGAAATATACTATGAAATATACTATGAAATATACTATGAAATATACTATGGAATATACTATGAAATATACTATGAAATATACTATGAAGTATACTATGAAATATACTATGAAATAAACTATGAAATATACTATGAAATATACTATGAAATATACTATGAAATATACTATGAAATATACTATGAAATATACTATGAAATATACTATGAAATATACTATGAAATATACTCTGAAATATACTCTGAAATATATTATGAAATATACTATTAAATATACTATGAAATATACTATGAAATAGAATATGAAATAGACTATGAAATATACTATGAAATATACTATGAAATATATTGTGAAATATATTATGAAATATATAATGAAATATACTATGAAATATACTATGAAATATACTATGAAATATACTATGAAATATACTATGAAATATACTATGAAAAATACTATGAAATATACTCTGAAATATACTATGAAATATACTATGAAATATACTATGAAATATACTATGAAATATACTATGAAATATACTATGAAATATACTATGAAATATACTATGAAATATACTATGAAATATACTATGAAATATACTATGAAATATACTATGAAATATACAATGAAATATACTATGAAATATACTATGAAATATACTATGAAATATACTATGAAATATACTATGAAATATACTATGAAATATACTATGAAATATACTATGAAATATACTATGAAATATACTATGAAATATACTATGAAATATACTATGAAATATACTATGAAATATACTATGAAATATACTATGAAATATACTATGAAATATACTATGAAATATACTATGAAATATACTATGAAATATACTATGAAATATACTATGAAATATACTATGAAATATACTATGAAATATACTATGAAATATACTATGAAATATACTATGAAATATACTATGAAATATACTATGAAATATACTATGAAATATACTATGAAATATACTATGAAATATACTATGAAATATACTATGAAATATACTATGAAATATACTATGAAATATACTATGAAATATACTATGAAATATACTATGAAATATACTATGAAATATACTATGAAATATACTATGAAATATACTATGAAATATACTATGAAATATACTATGAAATATACTATGAAATATACTATGAAATATACTATGAAATATACTATGAAATATACTATGAAATATACTATGAAATATACTATGAAATATACTATGAAATATACTATGAAATATACTATGAAATATACTATGAAATATACTATGAAATATACTATGAAATATACTATGAAATATACTATGAAATATACTATGAAATATACTATGAAATATACTATGAAATATACTATGAAATATACTATGAAATATACTATGAAATATACTATGAAATATACTATGAAATATACTATGAAATATACTATGAAATATACTATGAAATATACTATGAAATATACTATGAAATATACTATGAAATATACTATGAAATATACTATGAAATATACTATGAAATATACTATGAAATATACTATGAAATATACTATGAAATATACTATGAAATATACTATGAAATATACTATGAAATATACTATGAAATATACTATGAAATATACTATGAAATATACTATGAAATATACTATGAAATATACTATGAAATATACTATGAAATATACTATGAAATATACTATGAAATATACTATGAAATATACTATGAAATATACTATGAAATATACTATGAAATATACTATGAAATATACTATGAAATATACTATGAAATATACTATGAAATATACTATGAAATATACTATGAAATATACTATGAAATATACTATGAAATATACTATGAAATATACTATGAAATATACTATGAAATATACTATGAAATATACTATGAAATATACTATGAAATATACTATGAAATATACTATGAAATATACTATGAAATATACTATGAAATATACTATGAAATATACTATGAAATATACTATGAAATATACTATGAAATATACTATGAAATATACTATGAAATATACTATGAAATATACTATGAAATATACTATGAAATATACTATGAAATATACTATGAAATATACTATGAAATATACTATGAAATATACTATGAAATATACTATGAAATATACTATGAAATATACTATGAAATATACTATGAAATATACTATGAAATATACTATGAAATATACTATGAAATATACTATGAAATATACTATGAAATATACTATGAAATATACTATGAAATATACTATGAAATATACTATGAAATATACTATGAAATATACTATGAAATATACTATGAAATATACTATGAAATATACTATGAAATATACTATGAAATATACTATGAAATATACTATGAAATATACTATGAAATATACTATGAAATATACTATGAAATATACTATGAAATATACTATGAAATATACTATGAAATATACTATGAAATATACTATGAAATATACTATGAAATATACTATGAAATATACTATGAAATATACTATGAAATATACTATGAAATATACTATGAAATATACTATGAAATATACTATGAAATATACTATGAAATATACTATGAAATATACTATGAAATATACTATGAAATATACTATGAAATATACTATGAAATATACTATGAAATATACTATGAAATATACTATGAAATATACTATGAAATATACTATGAAATATACTATGAAATATACTATGAAATATACTATGAAATATACTATGAAATATACTATGAAATATACTATGAAATATACTATGAAATATACTATGAAATATACTATGAAATATACTATGAAATATACTATGAAATATACTATGAAATATACTATGAAATATACTATGAAATATACTATGAAATATACTATGAAATATACTATGAAATATACTATGAAATATACTATGAAATATACTATGAAATATACTATGAAATATACTATGAAATATACTATGAAATATACTATGAAATATACTATGAAATATACTATGAAATATACTATGAAATATACTATGAAATATACTATGAAATATACTATGAAATATACTATGAAATATACTATGAAATATACTATGAAATATACTATGAAATATACTATGAAATATACTATGAAATATACTATGAAATATACTATGAAATATACTATGAAATATACTATGAAATATACTATGAAATATACTATGAAATATACTATGAAATATACTATGAAATATACTATGAAATATACTATGAAATATACTATGAAATATACTATGAAATATACTATGAAATATACTATGAAATATACTATGAAATATACTATGAAATATACTATGAAATATACTATGAAATATACTATGAAATATACTATGAAATATACTATGAAATATACTATGAAATATACTATGAAATATACTATGAAATATACTATGAAATATACTATGAAATATACTATGAAATATACTATGAAATATACTATGAAATATACTATGAAATATACTATGAAATATACTATGAAATATACTATGAAATATACTATGAAATATACTATGAAATATACTATGAAATATACTATGAAATATACTATGAAATATACTATGAAATATACTATGAAATATACTATGAAATATACTATGAAATATACTATGAAATATACTATGAAATATACTATGAAATATACTATGAAATATACTATGAAATATACTATGAAATATACTATGAAATATACTATGAAATATACTATGAAATATACTATGAAATATACTATGAAATATACTATGAAATATACTATGAAATATACTATGAAATATACTATGAAATATACTATGAAATATACTATGAAATATACTATGAAATATACTATGAAATATACTATGAAATATACTATGAAATATACTATGAAATATACTATGAAATATACTATGAAATATACTATGAAATATACTATGAAATATACTATGAAATATACTATGAAATATACTATGAAATATACTATGAAATATACTATGAAATATACTATGAAATATACTATGAAATATACTATGAAATATACTATGAAATATACTATGAAATATACTATGAAATATACTATGAAATATACTATGAAATATACTATGAAATATACTATGAAATATACTATGAAATATACTATGAAATATACTATGAAATATACTATGAAATATACTATGAAATATACTATGAAATATACTATGAAATATACTATGAAATATACTATGAAATATACTATGAAATATACTATGAAATATACTATGAAATATACTATGAAATATACTATGAAATATACTATGAAATATACTATGAAATATACTATGAAATATACTATGAAATATACTATGAAATATACTATGAAATATACTATGAAATATACTATGAAATATACTATGAAATATACTATGAAATATACTATGAAATATACTATGAAATATACTATGAAATATACTATGAAATATACTATGAAATATACTATGAAATATACTATGAAATATACTATGAAATATACTATGAAAATATAACTATGAAATATACTATGAAATATACTATGAAATATACTATGAAATATACTATGAAATATACTATGAAATATACTATGAAATATACTATGAAATATACTATGAAATATACTATGAAATATACTATGAAATATACTATGAAATATACTATGAAATATACTATGAAATATACTATGAAATATACTATGAAATATACTATGAAATATACTATGAAATATACTATGAAATATACTATGAAATATACTATGAAATATACTATGAAATATACTATGAAATATACTATGAAATATACTATGAAATATACTATGAAATATACTATGAAATATACTATGAAATATACTATGAAATATACTATGAAATATACTATGAAATATACTATGAAATATACTATGAAATATACTATGAAATATACTATGAAATATACTATGAAATATACTATGAAATATACTATGAAATATACTATGAAATATACTATGAAATATACTATGAAATATACTATGAAATATACTATGAAATATACTATGAAATATACTATGAAATATACTATGAAATATACTATGAAATATACTATGAAATATACTATGAAATATACTATGAAATATACTATGAAATATACTATGAAATATACTATGAAATATACTATGAAATATACTATGAAATATACTATGAAATATACTATGAAATATACTATGAAATATACTATGAAATATACTATGAAATATACTATGAAATATACTATGAAATATACTATGAAATATACTATGAAATATACTATGAAATATACTATGAAATATACTATGAAATATACTATGAAATATACTATGAAATATACTATGAAATATACTATGAAATATACTATGAAATATACTATGAAATATACTATGAAATATACTATGAAATATACTATGAAATATACTATGAAATATACTATGAAATATACTATGAAATATACTATGAAATATACTATGAAATATACTATGAAATATACTATGAAATATACTATGAAATATACTATGAAATATACTATGAAATATACTATGAAATATACTATGAAATATACTATGAAATATACTATGAAATATACTATGAAATATACTATGAAATATACTATGAAATATACTATGAAATATACTATGAAATATACTATGAAATATACTATGAAATATACTATGAAATATACTATGAAATATACTATGAAATATACTATGAAATATACTATGAAATATTCTATGAAATATACTATGAAATATACTATGAAATATACTATGAACTATACTATGAAATATACTATGAAATATACTATGAAATATACTATGAAATATACTATGAAATATACTATGAAATATACTATGAAATATACTATGAAATATACTATGAAATATACTATGAAATATACTATGAAATATACTATGAAATATACTATGAAATATACTATGAAATATACTATGAAATATACTATGAAATATACTATGAAATATACTATGAAATATACTATGAAATATACTATGAAATATACTATGAAATATACTATGAAATATACTATGAAATATACTATGAAATATACTATGAAATATACTATGAAATATACTATGAAATATACTATGAAATATACTATGAAATATACTATGAAATATACTATGAAATATACTATGAAATATACTATGAAATATACTATGAAATATACTATGAAATATACTATGAAATATACTATGAAATATACTATGAAATATACTATGAAATATACTATGAAATATACTATGAAATATACTATGAAATATACTATGAAATATACTATGAAATATACTATGAAATATACTATGAAATATACTATAAGATATACTATGAAATATACTATGAAATATACTATGAAATATACTATGAAATATACTATGAAATATACTATGAAATATACTATGAAATATACTATGAAATATACTATGAAATATACTATGAAATATACTATGAAATATACTATGAAATATACTATGAAATATACTATGAAATATACTATGAAATATACTATGAAATATACTATGAAATATACTATGAAATATACTATGAAATATACTATGAAATATACTATGAAATATACTATGAAATATACTATGAAATATACTATGAAATATACTATGAAATATACTATGAAATATACTATGAAATATACTATGAAATATACTATGAAATATACTATGAAATATACTATGAAATATACTATGAAATAGACTATAAAATAGACTATGAAATAGACTATGAAATAGACTATAAAATAGACTATGAAATAGACTATGAAATAGACTATGAAATAGACTATGAAATATACTATGAAATAAACTATGAAATAGACTATGAAATAGACTATGAAATAGACTATGAAATAGACTATGAAATAGACTATGAAATAGACTATGAAATAGACTATGAAATAGAATATGAAATAGACTATGAAATAGACTATGAAATAGACTATGAAACATACTATGAAATAGACTATGAAATAGACTATAAAATTTACTAACATGCATAAATAATATAATTACATTTGACGCTTGGTTGGAGAGTATCATACGGCTTGCATTAAAATAGATTTCTTTACTCTGACTTATATCTAAAATTGCGAAGTAAGATATGCAAATCTCTTTTTTCTTTGCCAATTGCATGATTTTCTGAAATTTAATTAAATATAAATAATAAGTTATAATATTTGTTTCTAACTAACTTCCTAAGTATGTTTAAGAACACAATAAAATAAATGTATCATATATATATATATATATATATATATATATATATATATATATATATGTATATATATATATATATATATATATATATATATATATATTCTTATCCCTGTTATATAATTTATAATTGATGTAAACCTCACCTGCCTTCTCCCCATAACTGCCCTTCGACACGATTAGATTCACGTAGCTCCAACCATACTCCACTAACAAGTCTACCATAACTCGTGCCTGGAACATGTCAGATGGAACTCCACGGGCAAAATAGGGAAAAC
>OZ038315.1:26281156-26283656 GCA_964035775.1 Osedax frankpressi
ACTACTACTACTACTACTACTACTACTACTACTACTACTACTACTACTACTACTACTAATTCTACTACTACTACTACTACTACTACAACTACTACTAATACTACTACTACTACTACTACTACTACTACTACTACTACTACTACTACTACTACTACTACTACTACTACTACTACTACTACTACTACTACTACTACTACTACTACTACTACTACTACTACTACTACTACTACTACTACTACTACTACTACTACTACTACTACTACTACTACTACTACTACTACTACTACTACTACTACTACTACCACTACTACTACTACTACTACTACTACTACTACTACTACTACTACTACTACTACTACTACTACTACTACTACTACTATACTACTACTACTACTACTACTACTACTACTACTACTACTACTACTACTACTACTACTACTACTACTACTACTACTACTACTACTACTACTACTACTACTACTACTACTACTACTACTACTACTACTACTACTACTACTACTACTACTACTACTACTACTACTACTACTACTACTACTACTACTACTACTACTACTACTACTACTACTACTACTACTACTACTACTACTACTACTACTACTACTACTACTACTACTACTACTACTACTACTACTACTACTACTACTACTACTACTACTACTACTACTACTACTACTACTACTACTACTACTACTACTACTACTACTACTACTACTACTACTACTACTACTACCCACCGATTTCTCTGAAATATATTTATTTTATTTCTTTTTCTTTTCTTCACAAATCATTATAGTTACATATTACCATGTCTATTACATCATGCATCCACTGTAATATTGCATTATCCACCGAAAATAATTACGTGACATGTAGGTGTAAATCTAGTATTCATCATAAATGTCTACATCCATACAAAAGTCTACCCTACACATGGATTAATAGCAACCCTGTTAATAAACACATAGTCTCCATAATGAACTCCCCATCATTCCAGTATATATGCAAAAAGTGCACCACCATAGAACAACCCTTACCAACAATTACAAATACCAACATCATTTCACCAAAAGAGTCTACTGACATAACCATACTAATGACTGACATTAACTCACAGCTCAAATCTCATGATAAAATACTCTCCAATATCATTAAACAACTGAACACAACTAACTCCAACATAGTCAATAAATTAACAGAACTAACTAAACTTACCTCATATACAAGTTCCCAATTCGACAATCACTACACACAACTTAATAACACGACAGACCTATCGACTAATATTAACATCCCTCGACAAAGTGTTACTACATCCCCACCCAATACTCACATTTCCACATCCAGCTACCAAAAACAATGCAATTACATTCACCATAATCCTCCCCAATATATTCCAAGTTATCCCAGACACCCAATATTTCGCACATCATCAACAAAACTATATCTTCCCTTGTCTCATAAAACCTCAACCCAACCTCTCATCAGCCGTCACCTACCATTCACCACCTCATCGCAATCAATTTCTCCGTCATCAAATTCCATTGTAATTGACAACCTGCATTCCAAACAAACCAATAAACCCTTTCTGGATGAACTACTAAAATATGCTCACATCTCTCCTAATGCCATACTGTCCCATAAAATTACAAATTCCCTAGCTATAATCTCATTTAAGTCTATCAACTCACTTCACACATTACAATCATATACAAATGATATAAAAAATGACTCCCGATTCTCTAACTTATATATTAGAAACCAGCGTACACCTCACCAAATAACTAGAGGCAGAATACTATATCATGCTACAAAATCCAGCCTCGCCCCTTCCAATCTAAAATCCACCTACAATAACTCTACCCAATGCTACGAACTTAGAAAGAATCTCAAAGGAAAAATTGACTGGCAATCACAACCTTATAACATAACTGACACACAATATAATAATTGGCATTCATCATATACTTCCTATATCAATACCTCCACTTCCACGTCTCACTACTCTCCCAATCCTTCAATCTGACTAACTTCCCCCAACCCACTCACAAATAAAAATAATCCATCTTCGACCATACCACCACCTTTACATCCTTTCAAGACACCGATGCTTAATGCCTTTCTACATCTAAACTCATCTCCAGATAATACCAGATTAAAAGTGGCAACACTAAATGTATGCTCAATAAGGAACAAAGTAGATATAGTGAACGACATTTTCAATGAGCATAATCTAGACATTCTTTGCATAACTGAGACGTGGCTGAAAGATGATGACATACCTATTACATCTTGTTTGAACACACATTATAACAGTTTTATACATCTGCCTAGACTAGGCCCACACTACGGTGGAGGTGTCGGTGTCATTTACAAGAATAGTCTTAAACTCGCTTGTAAAACCGACTTATCTCTTAAACATTCCGAAGCCTTAAAATGCACCTTCCACCCAGTTAACTCACTCCCATTCACACTCATAACC
>OZ038315.1:26288656-26451918 GCA_964035775.1 Osedax frankpressi
TACTACTACTACTACTACTACTACTACTACTACTACTACTACTACTACTACTACTACTACTACTACTACTACTACTACTACTACTACTACTACTACTACTACTACTACTACTACTACTACTACTACTACTACTACTACTACTACTACTACTACTACTACTACTACTACTACTACTACTACTACTACTACTACTACTACTACTACTACTACTACTACTACTACTACTACTACTACTACTACTACTACTACTACTACTACTACTACTACTACTACTACTACTACTACTACTACTACTACTACTACTACTACTACTACTACTACTACTACTACTACTACTACTACTACTACTACTACTACTACTACTACTACTACTACTACTACTACTACTACTACTACTACTACTACTACTACTACTACTACTACTACTACTACTACTACTACTACTACTACTACTACTACTACTACTACTACTACTACTACTACTACTACTACTACTACTACTACTACTACTACTACTACTACTACTACTACTACTACTACTACTACTACTACTACTACTACTACTACTACTACTACTACTACTACTACTACTACTACTACTACTACTACTACTACTACTACTACTACTACTACTACTACTACTACTACTACTACTACTACTACTACTACTACTACTACTACTACTACTACTACTACTACTACTACAAGTTATAATAGTATGACTGAAATAATGAACTTTAAATAATTTAGTAAACTATTAATAATTATAAAATATTGTATCGAGAAAGTTGTAATAAATTACATTTATTTAAACTATTGATAATAAAAAAATTGCAAATAAATTAGTTATATAATATACAATATAGATGTCACAAAAAAGATATATTTTCACATTGAAAATTATTTTTAAAATAGATATAAAAAGTATACATAACTTATTATATGATATTAAGATTTTTTGTTTTAGATGAATATATTATTATAATTGGTATATTCGTTAGTTCAATTAAATATACAATTATTCTTCTGGATATTAGTAAATCTTTAAATGAAAATAAAATAAAATTTTGTTTTTAATTAAAAAAAATAAAATATTTAATATTATTAATTTAGAAAAAACAAAACAATAACAATTACTTTATTTAATTGAATCCTAAATAAATTTTTATAAATTAATGTTGTATTTATTACAAAATATTAATAAATATAAATGCATCAAACCTGCAATCAATGTGTTAGTGTAATATTTATATAATTAATATTATTTGGTTATTCGATCTTATTCATATACTTAATTCAGTAATACATTCGTTCAATTTATTGACTAAACTAAAATACATCTTAGAATATATGTTCTAGATTGTAAATAAATAAGTATATGCTTTATAAGTATATATTATATCTTATATTTTAGTAGCGGTTTTTAAAATTATGTCACCGATTCTTAACAAATATATCGCTTGATTCACATTTATAAATGAGATCGGATTAAAATCATATAATTATTAGACGATGGTTACAAATAGTTAATATAATATAATTTTTATAAAATATTAGTATTAACATATTTCTACTGTAACTCTATTTATTAAATAAAATTATATAAAATAACAGATTCAAATCAATTCAAATAATAAACAAATTTACATAATATCATTCGATAATATTTAATTTGTATTTCAGAAAAAGAATGAAAATAAATAATATGGATACATACACAATAATATGGTAGGCCTCAATATATTTTGGGGTCGTTTAGTCTATAGTTAGTTAAAATGTTGCTTAGGCTCCGCTATACCATGACTAGTTAGATCTTGCTAGTTTAAATGAGTACTTAGCGATGTCACTATCCTCTCACTAATTAACTAGTTTAAATGAGTGCTTAGTCGTGTTCATTATCCTCTCACTAGTTTACTAGTTTAAATGAGTGCTTAGCGATGCCACTATCCTCTCACTGGTTGATTAGTTTAAATGAGTGCTTAGTCGTGTTCATTATCCTCTCACTAGTAAGATCTAAATAGTGATGGTATAGTGGAGTATCCTTCATCTACTATAGACTGTAATTACATATATCTGGATCAGTATTATTGTGTAAAGAAAGCAATACCTATACATTACATCCTCGTTAGTATAATAAATAAATAGTATATAAATACATACACAGATAACAATTATTTTTAATCATATTAATAATTAAATTGTTATAAAATATATAAAATTATTTGAATAATATCGATATATAATGAATCAGTTTCTTTAAAGATTATTGATCCTAATACTAATTAAATATATTTAATATATTTTAATATATAATATATTCACTTGTATTTTAGATGAGAGATGTAAACTAAAGTATCTTCTATATCAGAGTATCTACATCACTTGCACGATACTCCTTTTAAAGATAATCCATAATATAAAGGACTAACACACTTAAAGAATCCCCACACCTAAACAAAATATCCAAGAACTAAAGAAGCTCTCACAGTTAAACCACTACATAACTAAAGAAACCTCAGAAACTAAGACATCAATATATCTGAAGGGTAAACGCAGTAAAAGCAACAGAAGACAATGATCTCAGATTTCTTTAGAAATTTCTGAATTAATCGGAATGCAATTCGAAAATATTTCAACTGACCAATGTAATATTTTCGGATTGCATTCCTATCTTAGGCAATAAATAGATGAAAGTGATATTTTGCCTTTATTAGATTTATATAACTTATTTTTATTTACATATATATAAAAATATTTAATTACAAACTATTACCAATATAAATTGTTATTACTATAAATTAATATTACAATTATTTGTGTAATTGAATTCGAAAATAGTTGATTTGAGATGGACTTTAGTCCCAAGTTTATAATCTATAATAAATATTTAATAGATACTCCTAGCTGTATATAATACAATATCTCTATTAATTAAATAATATATTAATTTATAATATTAAATCATATTCTATATTAGCTGAATATTTTATTATGATCCATAAGAAAATATATAAATATATAAATTAGTAAATATAAATAAGTAAATACTACCACTACTACTACTACTACTACTACTACTACTACTACTACTACTACTACTACTACTACTACTACTACTACTACTACTACTACTACTACTACTACTACTACTACTACTACTACTACTACTACTACTACTACTACTACTACTACTACTACTACTACTACTACTACTACTACTACTACTACTACTACTACTACTACTACTACTACTACTACTACTACTACTACTACTACTACTACTACTACTACTACTACTACTACTACTACTACTACTACTACTACTACTACTACTACTACTACTACTACTACTACTACTACTACTACTACTACTACTACTACTACTACTACTACTACTACTACTACTACTACTACTACTACTACTACTACTACTACTACTACTACTACTACTACTACTACTACTACTACTACTACTACTACTACTACTACTACTACTACTACTACTACTACTACTACTACTACTACTACTACTACTACTACTACTACTACTACTACTACTACTACTACTACTACTACTACTACTACTACTACTACTACTACTACTACTACTACTACTACTACTACTACTACTACTACTACTACTACTACTACTACTACTACTACTACTACTACTACTACTACTACTACTACTACTACTACTACTACTACTACTACTACTACTACTACTACTACTACTACTACTACTACTACTACTACTACTACTACTACTACTACTACTACTACTACTACTACTACTACTACTACTACTACTACTACTACTACTACTACTACTACTACTACTACTACTACTACTACTACTACTACTACTACTACTACTACTACTACTACTACTACTACTACTACTACTACTACTACTACTACTACTACTACTACTACTACTACTACTACTACTACTACTACTACTACTACTACTACTACTACTACTACTACTACTACTACTACTACTACTACTACTACTACTACTACTACTACTACTACTACTACTACTACTACTACTACTACAAGTTATAATAGTATGACTGAAATAATGAACTTTAAATAATTTAGTAAACTATTAATAATTATAAAATATTGTATCGAGAAAGTTGTAATAAATTACATTTATTTAAACTATTGATAATAAAAAAATTGCAAATAAATTAGTTATATAATATACAATATAGATGTCACAAAAAAGATATATTTTCACATTGAAAATTATTTTTAAAATAGATATAAAAAGTATACATAACTTATTATATGATATTAAGATTTTTTGTTTTAGATGAATATATTATTATAATTGGTATATTCGTTAGTTCAATTAAATATACAATTATTCTTCTGGATATTAGTAAATCTTTAAATGAAAATAAAATAAAATTTTGTTTTTAATTAAAAAAAATAAAATATTTAATATTATTAATTTAGAAAAAACAAAACAATAACAATTACTTTATTTAATTGAATCCTAAATAAATTTTTATAAATTAATGTTGTATTTATTACAAAATATTAATAAATATAAATGCATCAAACCTGCAATCAATGTGTTAGTGTAATATTTATATAATTAATATTATTTGGTTATTCGATCTTATTCATATACTTAATTCAGTAATACATTCGTTCAATTTATTGACTAAACTATAATGCATCTTAGAATATATGTTCTAGATTGTAAATAAATAAGTATATGCTTTATAAGTATATATTATATCTTATATTTTAGTAGCGGTTTTTAAAATTATGTCACCGATTCTTAACAAATATATCGCTTGATTCGCATTTATAAATGAGATCGGATTAAAATCATATAATTATTAGACGATGGTTACAAATAGTTAATATAATATAATTTTTATAAAATATTAGTATTAACATATTTCTACTGTAACTCTATTTATTAAATAAAATTATATAAAATAACAGATTCAAATCAATTCAAATAATAAACAAATTTACATAATATCATTCGATAATATTTAATTTGTATTTCAGAAAAAGAATGAAAATAAATAATATGGATACATACACAATAATATGGTAGGCCTCAATATATTTTGGGGTCGTTTAGTCTATAGTTAGTTAAAATGTTGCTTAGGCTCCGCTATACCATGACTAGTTAGATCTTGCTAGTTTAAATGAGTACTTAGCGATGTCACTATCCTCTCACTAATTAACTAGTTTAAATGAGTGCTTAGTCGTGTTCATTATCCTCTCACTAGTTTACT
Organism: Osedax frankpressi; assembly: GCA_964035775.1. NCBI lineage: Eukaryota > Metazoa > Annelida > Polychaeta > Sabellida > Siboglinidae > Osedax > Osedax frankpressi. Next base: position 26,293,930 of record OZ038315.1, read on the forward strand.
AGTTTAAATGAGTGCTTAGCGATGCCACTATCCTCTCACTGGTTGATTAGTTTAAATGAGTGCTTAGTCGTGTTCATTATCCTAACACTAGTAAGATCTAAATAGTGATGGTATAGTGGAGTATCCTTCATCTACTATAGACTGTAATTACATATATCTGGATCAGTATTATTGTGTAAAGAAAGCAATACCTATACATTACATCCTCGTTAGTATAATAAATAAATAGTATATAAATACATACACAGATAACAATTATTTTTAATCATATTAATAATTAAATTGTTATAAAATATATAAAATTATTTGAATAATATCGATATATAATGAATCAGTTTCTTTAAAGATTATTGATCCTAATACTAATTAAATATATTTAATATATTTTAATATATAATATATTCACTTGTATTTTAGATGAGAGATGTAAACTAAAGTATCTTCTATATCAGAGTATCTACATCACTTGCACGATACTCCTTTTAAAGATAATCCATAATATAAAGGACTAACACACTTAAAGAATCCCCACACCTAAACAAAATATCCAAGAACTAAAGAAGCTCTCACAGTTAAACCACTACATAACTAAAGAAACCTCAGAAACTAAGACATCAATATATCTGAAGGGTAAACGCAGTAAAAGCAACAGAAGACAATGATCTCAGATTTCTTTAGAAATTTCTGAATTAATCGGAATGCAATTCGAAAATATTTCAACTGACCAATGTAATATTTTCGGATTGCATTCCTATCTTAGGCAATAAATAGATGAAAGTGATATTTTGCCTTTATTAGATTTATATAACTTATTTTTATTTACATATATATAAAAATATTTAATTACAAACTATTACCAATATAAATTGTTATTACTATAAATTAATATTACAATTATTTGTGTAATTGAATTCGAAAATAGTTGATTTGAGATGGACTTTAGTCCCAAGTTTATAATCTATAATAAATATTTAATAGATACTCCTAGCTGTATATAATACAATATCTCTATTAATTAAATAATATATTAATTTATAATATTAAATCATATTCTATATTAGCTGAATATTTTATTATGATCCATAAGAAAATATATAAATATATAAATTAGTAAATATAAATAAGTAAATACTACCACTACTACTACTACTACTACTACTACTACTACTACTACTACTACTACTACTACTACTACTACTACTACTACTACTACTACTACTACTACTACTACTACTACTACTGCTACTACTACTACTACTACTACTACTACTACTACTACTACTACTACTACTACTACTACTACTACTACTACTACTACTACCACTACTACTACTACTACTACTACTACTACTACTACTACTACTACTACTACTACTACTACTACTACTACTACTACTACTACTACTACTACTACTACTACTACTACTACTACTACTACTACTACTACTACTACTACTACTACTACTACTACTACTACTACTACTACTACTACTACTACTACTACTACTACTACTACTACTACTACTACTACTACTACTACTACTACTACTACTACTACTACTACTACTACTACTACTACTACTACTACTACTACTACTACTACTACTACTACTACTACTACTACTACTACTACTACTACTACTACTACTACTACTACTACTACTACTACTACTACTACTACTACTACTACTACTACTACTACTACTACTACTACTACTACTACTACTACTACTACTACTACTACTACTACTACTACTACTACTACTACTACTACTACTACTACTACTACTACTACTACTACTACTACTACTACTACTACTACTACTACTACTACTACTACTACTACTACTACTACTACTACTACTACTACTACTACTACTACTACTACTACTACTACTACTACTACTACTACTACTACTACTACTACTACTACTACTACTACTACTACTACTACTACTACTACTACTACTACTACTACTACTACTACTACTACTACAAGTTATAATAGTATGACTGAAATAATGAACTTTAAATAATTTAGTAAACTATTAATAATTATAAAATATTGTATCGAGAAAGTTGTAATAAATTACATTTATTTAAACTATTGATAATAAAAAAATTGCAAATAAATTAGTTATATAATATACAATATAGATGTCACAAAAAAGATATATTTTCACATTGAAAATTATTTTTAAAATAGATATAAAAAGTATACATAACTTATTATATGATATTAAGATTTTTTGTTTTAGATGAATATATTATTATAATTGGTATATTCGTTAGTTCAATTAAATATACAATTATTCTTCTGGATATTAGTAACTCTTTAAATGAAAATAAAATAAAATTTTGTTTTTAATTAAAAAAATAAAATATTTAATATTATTAATTTAGAAAAAACAAAACAATAACAATTACTTTATTTAATTGAATCCTAAATAAATTTTTATAAATTAATGTTGTATTTATTACAAAATATTAATAAATAAAAATGCATCAAACCTGCAATCAATGTGTTAGTGTAATATTTATATAATTAATATTATTTGGTTATTCGATCTTATTCATATACTTAATTCAGTAATACATTCGTTCAATTTATTGACTAAACTAAAATGCATCTTAGAATATATGTTCTAGATTGTAAATAAATAAGTATATGCTTTATAAGTATATATTATATCTTATATTTTAGTAGTGGTTTTTAAAATTATGTCACCGATTCTTAACAAATATATCGCTTGATTCGCATTTATAAATGAGATCGGATTAAAATCATATAATTATTAGACGATGGTTACAAATAGTTAATATAATATAATTTTTATAAAATATTAGTATTAACATATTTCGTACTGTAACTCTATTTATTAAATAAAATTATATAAAATAATAGATTCAAATCAATTCAAATAATAAACAAATTTACATAATATCATTCAATAATATTTAATTTGTATTTCAGAAAAAGAATGAAAATAAATAATATGGATACATACACAATAATATGGTAGGCCTCAATATATTTTGGGGTCGTTTAGTCTATAGTTAGTTAAAATGTTGCTTAGGCTCCGCTATACCATGACTAGTTAGATCTTGCTAGTTTAAATAAGTGCTTAGCGATGTCACTATCCTCTCACTAATTAACTAGTTTAAATGAGTGCTTAGTCGTGTTCATTATCCTCTCACTAGTTTACTAGTTTAAATGAGTGCTTAGCGATGTCACTATCCTCTCACTGGTTGATTAGTTTAAATGAGTGCTTAGTCGTGTTCATTATCCTCTCACTAGTAAGATCTAAATAGTGATGGTATAGTGGAGTATCCTTCATCTACTATAGACTGTAATGACGTATATCTGGATCAGTATTATTGTGTAAAGAAAACAATACCTATACATTATCCTCGTTAGTATAATAAATAAATAGTATATAAATACATATTATTAGATATACATATTAGATAACAATTATTTTTAATCATATTAATAATTAAATTGTTATAAAATATATAAAATTATTTAAATAATATCGATATATAATGAATCAGTTTCTTTAAAGATTATTGATCCTAATAGTAATTAAATATATTTAATATATTTTAATATATAATATATATACTTATATTTTAGATGAGAGATGTAAACTAAAGTATCTTCTATATCAGAGTATCTACATCACTTGCACGATACTCCTTTTAAAGATAATCCATAATATAAAGGACTAACACACTTAAAGAATCCCCACACCTAAACAAAATCTCCAAGAACTAAAGAAGCTCTCACAGTTAAACCTCTACATAGCTTCAGAAACTAAGACATCAATATATCTGAAGGGTAAACAAAGTGAAAGCAATAGAAGACAATGATCTCAGATTTCTTCAGAAATTTCTGAAATAATCGGAATGCAATTCGAAAATATTTCAACTGACCAATGTAATATTTTCGGATTGCATTCCTATCTTAGGCAATAAATAGATGAAAGTGATATTTTGCCTTTATTAGATTTATATAACTTATTTTTATTTACATATATATAAAAATATTTAATTACAAACTATTACCAATATAAATTGTTATTACTATAAATTAATATTACAATTATTTGTGTAATTGAATTCGAAAATAGTTGATTTGAGATGGACTTTAGTCCCAAGTTTATAATCTATAATAAATATTTAATAGATACTCCTAGCTGTATATAATACAATATCTCTATTAATTAAATAATATATTAATTTATAATATTAAATCATATTCTATATTAGCTGAATATTTTATTATGATCCATAAGAAAATATATAAATATATAAATTAGTAAATATAAATAAGTAAATACTACCACTACTACTACTACTACTACTACTACTACTACTACTACTACTACTACTACTACTACTACTACTACTACTACTACTACTACTACTACTACTACTACTACTACTACTACTACTACTACTACTACTACTACTACTACTACTACTACTACTACTACTACTACTACTACTACTACTACTACTACTACTACTACTACTACTACTACTACTACTACTACTACTACTACTACTACTACTACTACTACTACTACTACTACTACTACTACTACTACTACTACTACTACTACTACTACTACTACTACTACTACTACTACTACTACTACTACTACTACTACTACTACTACTACTACTACTACTACTACTACTACTACTACTACTACTACTACTACTACTACTACTACTACTACTACTACTACTACTACTACTACTACTACTACTACTACTACTACTACTACTACTACTACTACTACTACTACTACTACTACTACTACTACTACTACTACTACTACTACTACTACTACTACTACTACTACTACTACTACTACTACTACTACTACTACTACTACTACTACTACTACTACTACTACTACTACTACTACTACTACTACTACTACTACTACTACTACTACTACTACTACTACTACTACTACTACTACTACTACTACTACTACTACTACTACTACTACTACTACTACTACTACTACTACTACTACTACTACTACTACTACTACTACTACTACTACTACTACTACTACTACTACTACTACTACTACTACTACTACTACTACTACTACTACTACTACTACTACTACTACTACTACTACTACTACTACTACTACTACTACTACTACTACTACTACTACTACTACTACTACTACTACTACTACTACTACTACTACTACTACTACTACTACTACTACTACTACTACTACTACTACTACTACTACTACTACTACTACTACTACTACTACTACTACTACTACTACTACTACTACTACTACTACTACTACTACTACTACTACTACTACTACTACTACTACTACTACTACTACTACTACTACTACTACTACTACTACTACTACTACTACTACTACTACTACTACTACTACTACTACTACTACTACTACTACTACTACTACTACTACTACTACTACTACTACTACTACTACTACTACTACTACTACTACTACTACTACTACTACTACTACTACTACTACTACTACTACTACTACTACTACTACTACTACTACTACTACTACTACTACTACTACTACTACTACTACTACTACTACTACTACTACTACTACTACTACTACTACTACTACTACTACTACTACTACTACTACTACTACTACTACTACTACTACTACTACTACTACTACTACTACTACTACTACTACTACTACTACTACTACTACTACTACTACTACTACTACTACTACTACTACTACTACTACTACTACTACTACTACTACTACTACTACTACTACTACTACTACTACTACTACTACTACTACTACTACTACTACTACTACTACTACTACTACTACAAGTTATAATAGTATGACTGAAATAATGAACTTTAAATAATTTAGTAAACTATTAATAATTATAAAATATTGTATCGAGAAAGTTGTAATAAATTACATTTATTTAAACTATTGATAATAAAAAAATTGCAAATAAATTAGTTATATAATATACAATATAGATGTCACAAAAAAGATATATTTTCACATTGAAAATTATTTGTAAAATAGATATAAAAAGTATACATAACTTATTATATGATATTAAGATTTTTTGTTTTAGATGAATATATTATTATAATTGGTATATTCGTTAGTTCAATTAAATATACAATTATTCTTCTGGATATTAGTAACTCTTTAAATGAAAATAAAATAAAATTTTGTTTTTAATTAAAAAAAATAAAATATTTAATATTATTAATTTAGAAAAAACAAAACAATAACAATTACTTTATTTAATTGAATCCTAAATAAATTTTTATAAATTAATGTTGTATTTATTACAAAATATTAATAAATAAAAATGCATCAAACCTGCAATCAATGTGTTAGTGTAATATTTATATAATTAATATTATTTGGTTATTCGATCTTATTCATATACTTAATTCAGTAATACATTCGTTCAATTTATTGACTAAACTAAAATGCATCTTAGAATATATGTTCTAGATTGTAAATAAATAAGTATATGCTTTATAAGTATATATTATATCTTATATTTTAGTAGTGGTTTTTAAAATTATGTCACCGATTCTTAACAAATATATCGCTTGATTCGCATTTATAAATGAGATCGGATTAAAATCATATAATTATTAGACGATGGTTACAAATAGTTAATATAATATAATTTTTATAAAATATTAGTATTAACATATTTCGTACTGTAACTCTATTTATTAAATAAAATTATATAAAATAATAGATTCAAATCAATTCAAATAATAAACAAATTTACATAATATCATTCAATAATATTTAATTTGTATTTCAGAAAAAGAATGAAAATAAATAATATGGATACATACACAATAATATGGTAGGCCTCAATATATTTTGGGGTCGTTTAGTCTATAGTTAGTTAAAATGTTGCTTAGGCTCCGCTATACCATGACTAGTTAGATCTTGCTAGTTTAAATAAGTGCTTAGCGATGTCACTATCCTCTCACTAATTAACTAGTTTAAATGAGTGCTTAGTCGTGTTCATTATCCTCTCACTAGTTTACTAGTTTAAATGAGTGCTTAGCGATGTCACTATCCTCTCACTGGTTGATTAGTTTAAATGAGTGCTTAGTCGTGTTCATTATCCTCTCACTAGTAAGATCTAAATAGTGATGGTATAGTGGAGTATCCTTCATCTACTATAGACTGTAATGACGTATATCTGGATCAGTATTATTGTGTAAAGAAAACAATACCTATACATTATCCTCGTTAGTATAATAAATAAATAGTATATAAATACATATTATTAGATATACATATTAGATAACAATTATTTGTAATCATATTAATAATTAAATTGTTATAAAATATATAAAATTATTTAAATAATATCGATATATAATGAATCAGTTTCTTTAAAGATTATTGATCCTAATAGTAATTAAATATATTTAATATATTTTAATATATAATATATATACTTATATTTTAGATGAGAGATGTAAACTAAAGTATCTTCTATATCAGAGTATCTACATCACTTGCACGATACTCCTTTTAAAGATAATCCATAATATAAAGGACTAACACACTTAAAGAATCCCCACACCTAAACAAAATCTCCAAGAACTAAAGAAGCTCTCACAGTTAAACCTCTACATAGCTAAAGAAACCTCAGAAACTAAGACATCAATATATCTGAAGGGTAAACACAGTGAAAGCAATAGAAGACAATGATCTCAGATTTCTTCAGAAATTTCTGAAATAATCGGAATGCAATTCGAAAATATTTCAACTGACCAATGTAATATTTTCGGATTGCATTCCTATCTTAGGCAATAAATAGATGAAAGTGATATTTTGCCTTTATTAGATTTATATAACTTATTTTTATTTACATATATATAAAAATATTTAATTACAAACTATTACCAATATAAATTGTTATTACTATAAATTAATATTACAATTATTTGTGTAATTGAATTCGAAAATAGTTGATTTGAGATGGACTTTAGTCCCAAGTTTATAATCTATAATAAATATTTAATAGATACTCCTAGCTGTATATAATACAATATCTCTATTAATTAAATAATATATTAATTTATAATATTAAATCATATTCTATATTAGCTGAATATTTTATTATGATCCATAAGAAAATATATAAATATATAAATTAGTAAATATAAATAAGTAAATACTACCACTACTACTACTACTACTACTACTACTACTACTACTACTACTACTACTACTACTACTACTGCTACTACTACTACTACTACTACTACTACTACTACTACTACTACTACTACTACTACTACTACTACTACTACTACTACTACTACTACTACTACTACTACTACTACTACTACTACTACTACTACTACTACTACTACTACTACTACTACTACTACTACTACTACTACTACTACTACTACTACTACTACTACTACTACTACTGCTGCTGCTGCTGCTGCTGCTGCTGCTGCTGCTGCTACTACTACTACTACTACTACTACTACTACTACTACTACTACTACTACTACTACTACTACTACTACTACTACTACTACTACTACTACTACTACTACTACTACTACTACTACTACTACTACTACTACTACTACTACTACTACTACTACTACTACTACTACTACTACTACTACTACTACTACTACTACTACTACTACTACTACTACTACTACTACTACTACTACTACTACTACTACTACTACTACTACTACTACTACTACTACTACTACTACTACTACTACTACTACTACTACTACTACTACTACTACTACTACTACTACTACTACTACTACTACTACTACTACTACTACTACTACTACTACTACTACTACTACTACTACTACTACTACTACTACTACTACTACTACTACTACTACTACTACTACTACTACTACTACTACTACTACTACTACTACTACTACTACTACTACTACTACTACTACTACTACTACTACTACTACTACTACTACTACTACTACTACTACTACTACTACTACTACTACTACTACTACTACTACTACTACTACTACTACTACTACTACTACTACTACTACTACTACTACTACTACTACTACTACTACTACTACTACTACTACTACTACTACTACTACTACTACTACTACTACTACTACTACTACTACTACTACTACTACTACTACTACTACTACTACTACTACTACTACTACTACTACTACTACTACTACTACTACTACTACTACTACTACTACTACTACTACTACTACTACTACTACTACTACTACTACTACTACTACTACTACTACTACTACTACTACTACTACTACTACTACTACTACTACTACTACTACTACTACTACTACTACTACTACTACTACTACTACTACTACTACTACTACTACTACTACTACTACTACTACTACTACTACTACTACTACTACTACTACTACTACTACTACTACTACTACTACTACTACTACTACTACTACTACTACTACTACTACTACTACTACTACTACTACTACTACTACTACTACTACTACTACTACTACTACTACTACTACTACTACTACTACTACTACTACTACTACTACTACTACTACTACTACTACTACTACTACTACTACTACTACTACTACTACTACTACTACTACTACTACTACTACTACTACTACTACTACTACTACTACTACTACTACTACTACTACTACTACTACTACTACTACTACTACTACTACTACTACTACTACTACTACTACTACTACTACTACTACTACTACTACTACTACTACTACTACTACTACTACTACTACTACTACTACTACTACTACTACTACAAGTTATAATAGTATGACTGAAATAATGAACTTTAAATAATTTAGTAAACTATTAATAATTATAAAATATTGTATCGAGAAAGTTGTAATAAATTACATTTATTTAAACTATTGATAATAAAAAAATTGCAAATAAATTAGTTATATAATATACAATATAGATGTCACAAAAAAGATATATTTTCACATTGAAAATTATTTTAAAAATAGATATAAAAAGTATACATAACTTATTATATGATATTAAGATTTTTTGTTTTAGATGAATATATTATTATAATTGGTATATTCGTTAGTTCAATTAAATATACAATTATTCTTCTGGATATTAGTAACTCTTTAAATGAAAATAAAATAAAATTTTGTTTTTAATTAAAAAAAATAAAATATTTAAAATTATTAATTTAGAAAAAACAAAACAATAACAATTACTTTATTTAATTGAATCCTAAATAAATTTTTATAAATTAATGTTGTATTTATTACAAAATATTAATAAATATAAATGCATCAAACCTGCAATCAATGTGTTAGTGTAATATTTATATAATTAATATTATTTGGTTATTCGATCTTATTCATATACTTAATTCAGTAATACATTCGTTCAATTTATTGACTAAACTAAAATGCATCTTAGAATATATGTTCTAGATTGTAAATAAATAAGTATATGCTTTATAAGTATATATTATATCTTATATTTTAGTAGCGGTTTTTTAAATTATGTCACCGATTCTTAACAAATATATCGCTTGATTCGCATTTATAAATGAGATCGGATTAAAATCATATAATTATTAGACGATGGTTACAAATAGTTAATATAATATAATTTTTATAAAATATTATTATTAACATATTTCGTACTGTAACTCTATTTATTAAATAAAATTATATAAAATAATAGATTCAAATCAATTCAAATAATAAACAAATTTACATAATATCCTTCAATAATATTTAATTTGTATTTCAGAAAAAGAATGAAAATAAATAATATGGATACATACACAATAATATGGTAGGCCTCAATATATTTTGGGGTCGTTTAGTCTATAGTTAGTTAAAATGTTGCTTAGGCTCCGCTATACCATGACTAGTTAGATCTTGCTAGTTTAAATGAGTGCTTAGCGATGTCACTATCCTCTCACTAATTAACTAGTTTAAATGAGTGCTTAGTCGTGTTCATTATCCTCTCACTAGTTTACTAGTTTAAATGAGTGCTTAGCGATGTCACTATCCTCTCACTGGTTGATTAGTTTAAATGAGTGCTTAGTCGTGTTCATTATCCTCTCACTAGTAAGATCTAAATAGTGATGGTATAGTGGAGTATCCTTCATCTACTATAGACTGTAATGACATATATCTGGATCAGTATTATTGTGTAAAGAAAACAATACCTATACATTACATCCATTACATCCTCGTTAGTATAATAAATAAATAGTATATAAATACATACACAGATAACAATTATTTTTAATCATATTAATAATTAAATTGTTATAAAATATATAAAATTATTTAAATAATATCGATATATAATGAATCAGTTTCTTTAAAAATTATTGATCCTAATAGTAATTAAATATATTTAATATATTTTAATATATAATATATATACTTATATTTTAGATGAGAGATGTAAACTAAAGTATCTTCTATATCAGAGTATCTACATCACTTGCACGATACTCCTTTTAAAGATAATCCATAATATAAAGGACTAACACACTTAAAGAATCCCCACACCTAAACAAAATCTCCAAGAACTAAAGAAGCTCTCACAGTTAAACCACTACATAGCTAAAGAAACCTCAGAAACTAAGACATCAATATATCTGAAGGGTAAACACAGTGAAAGCAATAGAAGACAATGATCTCAGATTTCTTCAGAAATTTCTGAAATAATCGGAATGCAATTCGAAAATATTTCAACTGACCAATGTAATATTTTCGGATTGCATTCCTATCTTAGGCAATAAATAGATGAAAGTGATATTTTGCCTTTATTAGATTTATATAACTTATTTTTATTTACATATATATAAAAATATTTAATTACAAACTATTACCAATATAAATTGTTATTACTATAAATTAATATTACAATTATTTGTGTAATTGAATTCGAAAATAGTTGATTTGAGATGGACTTTAGTCCCAGGTTTATAATCTATAATAAATATTTAATAGATACTCCTAGCTGTATATAATACAATATATCTATTAATTAAATAATATATTAATTTATAATATTAAATCATATTCTATATTAGCTGAATATTTTATTATGATCCATAAGAAAATATATAAATATATAAATTAGTAAATATAAATAAGTAAATACTACCACTACTACTACTACTACTACTACTACTACTACTACTACTACTACTACTACTACTACTACTACTACTACTACTACTACTACTACTACTACAACTACTACTACTACTACTACTACTACTACTACTACTACTACTACTACTACTACTACTACTACTACTACTACTACTACTACTACTACTACTACTACTACTACTACTACTACTACTACTACTACTACTACTACTACTACTACTACTACTACTACTACTACTACTACTACTACTACTACTACTACTACTACTACTACTACTACTACTACTACTACTACTACTACTACTACTACTACTACTACTACTACTACTACTACTACTACTACTACTACTACTACTACTACTACTACTACTACTACTACTACTACTACTACTACTACTACTACTACTACTACTACTACTACTACTACTACTACTACTACTACTACTACTACTACTACTACTACTACTACTACTACTACTACTACTACTACTACTACTACTACTACTACTACTACTACTACTACTACTACTACTACTACTACTACTACTACTACTACTACTACTACTACTACTACTACTACTACTACTACTACTACTACTACTACTACTACTACTACTACTACTACTACTACTACTACTACTACTACTACTACTACTACTACTACTACTACTACTACTACTACTACTACTACTACTACTACTACTACTACTACTACTACTACTACTACTACTACTACTACTACTACTACTACTACTACTACTACTACTACTACTACTACTACTACTACTACTACTACTACTACTACTACTACTACTACTACTACTACTACTACTACTACTACTACTACTACTACTACTACTACTACTACTACTACTACTACTACTACTACTACTACTACTACTACTACTACTACTACTACTACTACTACTACTACTACTACTACTACTACTACTACTACTACTACTACTACTACTACTACTACTACTACTACTACTACTACTACTACTACTACTACTACTACTACTACTACTACTACTACTACTACTACTACTACTACTACTACTACTACTACTACTACTACTACTACTACTACTACTACTACTACTACTACTACTACTACTACTACTACTACTACTACTACTACTACTACTACTACTACTACTACTACTACTACTACTACTACTACTACTACTACTACTACTACTACTACTACTACTACTACTACTACTACTACTACTACTACTACTACTACTACTACTACTACTACTACTACTACTACTACTACTACTACTACTACTACTACTACTACTACTACTACTACTACTACTACTACTACTACTACTACTACTACTACTACTACTACTACTACTACTACTACTACTACTACTATCAATCAATCAATCAATCAAAACGATTTATTTAGACAATTGTTTATCGGCATGGTGGGTTTGCCCTGACAAATGTAAATGTTATGCAGTCGGAAACTGTATAGTTTCGATAAAAATAAAAATGCAATAAAAAATATGTCCATTTTCTTTAAACTACGCACAGTTTAATAATTCTTTCTTGAATTTCTTGTGATTTTCAACTGCTCTCAGATCTCTTGATAAAGCATTCCACAACAACGGTGCAACAACGGGGAATGCCCTGCGGAGTCTAGTTCGTTTACTAGTTAGCACATTACAGTCCGTTGTTGATCTCAAAGTTCTTCGATATAATTTTAAATTCAGCTTTTTCAGTAGATATCGCGGTCGTTTCTTATGGAGCACTTTATGGATAATTGAGAGAATACGATATCTCGATCGTTCTTGGATATCTAATATGCCCACTTCTTGCATTCTTTTTGTAACACTACTATGATCAGTGTTTCGTTGGCGAAATATTAATCTAACACTCCTTCGTATGATTCTATGTATATTCCGGGTAGCTTTATGTGTAAGGCCATGGTATATAGAAGAACAATAGTCTAAGTGCGAGAGAGCAAGAGATTTGATGAGAATGATAGTAATGTGTTTTGTCAAATATTTACGGATCTTCCTTATTCTATAAAGTGATGAGTTTGTTTTTCTGCAAACAGAAGTTATCTGTTCGTTCATGTTTAATTCTCGATCAATAATAATTCCTAAGTATTTTTCACTATTACTCGGGTTAACAAGTGTTTTATCAATAATTATAGGACGGAAATATCTAAAATTACTCGGTATATTTAATAGCACAGTTTTAGACTTGTTAAGTAATAACTTATTGGCGATAAGCCGCGATTAATTGCATTTGCACATGGTGACAATTCATTAAATATATTATTACTATTGTTTGATAATGCTGTATAGATAATGATGTCATCAGCATAGATGTGGTATTTAATACCACTAAATTTCTTAATTATATTAGATAGTGGCTTTATATATATAAGAAAAAGTAATGGCCCTAATACGGATCCTTGAGGAATTCCTGTATTAAGAAATCTTGGCGTAGAATAATGTTCAGATATTTTTACAGAAAAAGTTCTTTCCTTAATATAACTCATTATCCAATTAAGCGCTAATTTCTCAATACCCAAGCCAAGTAATCTTTTTTCTAATATACTATGATCAAGAGTGTCAAAAGCAGCTGAAAGATCAAGTAGTAGTATTTGTATAGGACAATTTGAGTCTTTGAAATTCAGAAAATCATCCATTACATTTATTAAAGCAATCTCAGTACTGTGTAGTGCGCGATAAGCACTTTGGAACTCATCCAATAAATTATTTTCTTCGATATATTTTATTATTTGTTTATACACAATTTTTTCGGTTAGCTTCGAAATTAAAGTTATTTGCGATACTGGTCTATAATTACCAAGGATATTCTTATCTATATTATGATCTTTAATGATTGGACAGATAATAGCATGTTTATTAATATATTCTCCTGATCCTTTTGTAAAAGATAGTTTGATTATAGTAAGTATATAGTTAGATAGAGGATAAGCAATAAGTTTAAATAGACTCAGAGGTATAGGATCATGCGGAGAAGATTTTCGAAAACTTAAAATTAATCTTGAAATTGTATCACGGGATGGGACATTGAATTTTGATAATGTTAAATTTGGTATAGGTTCTATTGGCAGTTCAATTTCATTATTATTAAATGTGAAAGAATTTATTGTGTCAATGATTTTTTTAATTTTGCAATCAAAAAAATCTGCAAATTTTTCACATAGACTTATGCCATCCTCATTTGGCAAAATTGTTTTGTTTTTTATACCAGTTAAACTATTTGTGATTTGATAAAGCTTACGCATATTTCCTGAACATTCTTTAATTTTATTAAAATAATAGTATTTCTTCGCTTTTAAAATTGACTGCTTAAAATAATATTTTGAATAATTTAAGTTATATAAGTTAGCATTAGATCTTTTTTTTCTATATAATCTCTCTTTTCTTCTCAAATCTTTTTTGGCATTAATTGTATCGTCATTAAACCAGTGAGAATGACTAATTCTCACTAGTTTTTTTTTTAATGGCGCATACTTATTTATTAGATAACATAATGTTTCAGTTAAATTTGTTACGCATACATTATTAGTGCAAATTGATGATCTGAGATCACTACAGAAATTTGGTACATTAATCGAAGAAATATTTTTATAATTAATATAACGTTTAAGCAATGGTGGCATATATACATCTATGAGTATTGGTACAGCATAGTGATCGGACAATAAATTATTAATGGGTAGTTTATTAATATTGTATTTGAAAAATCTAGAAGTAATTACTAAATCCAAAATATTTCCTAATACGTGAGTATGGGTCTGAATATGCTGTATCAAATTATTTGTCAGAAGCATTTTTTTGAATTCGGTTATAGATCTATCCGATTTATTAAAATGAAAGTTAAAATCGCCCGTAATCAATACTACTACTACTACTACTACTACTACTACTACTACTACTACTACTACTACTACTACTACTACTACTACTACTACTACTACTACTACTACTACTACTACTACTACTACTACTACTACTACTACTACTACTACTACTACTACTACTACTACTACTACTACTACTACTACTACTACTACTACTACTACTACTACTACTACTACTACTACTACTACTACTACTACTACTACTACTACTACTACTACTACTACTACTACTACTACTACTACTACTACTACTACTACTACTACTACTACTACTACTACTACTACTACTACTACTACTACTACTACTACTACTACTACTACTACTACTACTACTACTACTACTACAAGTTATAATAGTATGACTGAAATAATGAACTTTAAATAATTTAATAAACTATTATAAAATTTAAATAATTTAAATAATTATTTTAAATAATTATAAAATATTGTATCGAGAAAGTTGTAATAAATTACATTTATTTAAACTATTGATAATAAAAAAATTGCAAATAAATTAGTTATATAATATACAATATAGATGTCACAAAAAAGATATATTTTCACATTGAAAATTATTTTAAAAATAGATATAAAAAGTATACATAACTTATTATATGATATTAAGATTTTTTGTTTTAGATGAATATATTATTATAATTGGTATATTCGTTAGTTCAATTAAATATACAATTATTCTTCTGGATATTAGTAACTCTTTAAATGAAAATAAAATAAAATTTTGTTTTTAATTAAAAAAAATAAAAAATTTAATATTATTAATTTAGAAAAAATAAAACAATAACAATTACTTTATTTAATTGAATCCTAAATAAATTTTTATAAATTAATGTTGTATTTATTACAAAATATTAATAAATATAAATGCATCAAACCTGCAATCAATGTGTTAGTGTAATATTTATATAATTAATATTATTTGGTTATTCGATCTTATTCATATACTTAATTCAGTAATACATTCGTTCAATTTATTGACTAAACTAAAATGCATTTTAGAATATATGTTCTAGATTGTAAATAAATAAGTATATGCTTTATAAGTATATATTATATCTTATATTTTAGTAGCGGTTTTTTAAATTATGTCACCGATTCTTAACAAATATATCGCTTGATTCGCATTTATAAATGAGATCGGATTAAAATCATATAATTATTAGACGATGGTTACAAATAGTTAATATAATATAATTTTTATAAAATATTAGTATTAACATATTTCGTACTGTAACTCTATTTATTAAATAAAATTATATAAAAAAATAGATTCAAATCAATTCAAATAATAAACAAATTTACATAATATCATTCAATAATATTTAATTTGTATTTCAGAAAAAGAATGAAAATAAATAATATGGATACATACACAATAATATGGTAGGCCTCAATATATTTACAGGTCGTTTAGTCTATAGTTAGTTAAAATGTTGCTTAGGCACCGCTATACCATGACTAGTTAGATCTTGCTAGTTTAAATGAGTGCTTAGCGATGTCACTATCCTCTCACTAATTAACTAGTTTAAATGAGTGCTTAGTCGTGTTCATTATCCTCTCACTAGTTTACTAGTTTAAATGAGTGCTTAGCGATGTCACTATCCTCTCACTGGTTGATTAGTTTAAATGAGTGCTTAGTCGTGTTCATTATCCTCTCACTAGTAAGATCTAAATAGTGATGGTATAGTGGAGTATCCTTCATCTACTATAGACTGTAATGACATATATCTGGATCAGTATTATTGTGTAAAGAAAACAATACCTATACATTACATCCTCGTTAGTATAATAAATAAATAGTATATAAATACATACACAGATAACAATTATTTTTAATCATATTAATAATTAAATTGTTATAAAATATATAAAATTATTTAAATAATATCGATATATAATGAATCAGTTTCTTTAAAGATTATTGATCCTAATAGTAATTAAATATATTTAATATATTTTAATATATAATATATATACTTATATTTTAGATGAGAGATGTAAACTAAAGTATCTTCTATATCAGAGTATCTACATCACTTGCACGATACTCCTTTTAAAGATAATCCATAATATAAAGGACTAACACACTTGAAGAATCCCCACACCTAAACAAAATCTCCAAGAACTAAAGAAGCTCTCACAGTTAAACCACTACATAGCTAAAGAAACCTCAGAAACTAAGACATCAATATATCTGAAGGGTAAACACAGTGAAAGCAATAGAAGACAATGATCTCAGATTTCTTCAGAAATTTATGAAATAATCGGAATGCAATTCGAAAATATTTCAACTGACCAATGTAATATTTTCGGATTGCATTCCTATCTTAGGCAATACATAGATGAAAGTGATATGTTGCCTTTATTAGATTTATATAACTTATTTTTATTTACATATATATAAAAATATTTAATTACAAACTATTACCAATATAAATTGTTATTACTATAAATTAATATTACAATTATTTGTGTAATTGAATTCGAAAATAGTTGATTTGAGATGGACTTTAGTCCCAGGTTTATAATCTATAATAAATATTTAATAGATACTCCTAGCTGTATATAATACAATATCTCTATTAATTAAATAATATATTAATTTATAATATTAAATCATATTCTATATTAGCTGAATATTTTATTATGATCCATAAGAAAATATATAAATTAGTAAATATAAATAAGTAAATACTACCACTACTACTACTACTACTACTACTACTACTACTACAAGTTATAATAGTATGACTGAAATAATGAACTTTAAATAATTTAGTAAACTATTAATAATTATAAAATATTGTATCGAGAAAGTTGTAATAAATTACATTTATTTAAACTATTGATAATAAAAAAATTGCAAATAAATTAGTTATATAATATACAATATAGATGTCACAAAAAAGATATATTTTCACATTGAAAATTATTTTTAAAATAGATATAAAAAGTATACATAACTTATTATATGATATTAAGATTTTTTGTTTTAGATGAATATATTATTATAATTGGTATATTCGTTAGTTCAATTAAATATACAATTATTCTTCTGGATATTAGTAACTCTTTAAATGAAAATAAAATAAAATTTTGTTTTTAATTAAAAAAAATAAAATATTTAATATTATTAATTTAGAAAAAATAAAACAATAACAATTACTTTATTTAATTGAATCCTAAATAAATTTTTATAAATTAATGTTGTATTTATTACAAAATATAAATAAATATAAATGCATCAAACCTGCAATCAATGTGTTAGTGTAATATTTATATAATTAATATTATTTGGTTATTCGATCTTATTCATATACTTAATTCAGTAATACATTCGTTCAATTTATTGACTAAACTAAAATGCATTTTAGAATATATGTTCTAGATTGTAAATAAATAAGTATATGCTTTATAAGTATATATTATATCTTATATTTTAGTAGCGGTTTTTTAAATTATGTCACCGATTCTTAACAAATATATCGCTTGATTCGCATTTATAAATGAGATCGGATTAAAATCATATAATTATTAGACGATGGTTACAAATAGTTAATATAATATAATTTTTATAAAATATTAGTATTAACATATTTCGTACTGTAACTCTATTTATTAAATAAAATTATATAAAAAAATAGATTCAAATCAATTCAAATAATAAACAAATTTACATAATATCATTCAATAATATTTAATTTGTATTTCAGAAAAAGAATGAAAATAAATAATATGGATACATACACAATAATATGGTAGGCCTCAATATATTTTGGGGTCGTTTAGTCTATAGTTAGTTAAAATGTTGCTTAGGCTCCGCTATACCATGACTAGTTAAATCTTGCTAGTTTAAATGAGTGCTTAGCGATGTCACTATCCTCTCACTAATTAACTAGTTTAAATGAGTGCTTAGTCATGTTCATTATCCTCTCACTAGTTTACTAGTTTAAATGAGTGCTTAGCGATGTCACTATCCTCTCACTGGTTGATTAGTTTAAATGAGTGCTTAGTCGTGTTCATTATCCTCTCACTAGTAAGATCTAAATAGTGATGGTATAGTGGAGTATCCTTCATCTACTATAGACTGTAATGACATATATCTGGATCAGTATTATTGTGTAAAGAAAACAATACCTATACATTACATCCTCGTTAGTATAATAAATAAATAGTATATAAATACATACACAGATAACAATTATTTTTAATCATATTAATAATTAAATTGTTATAAAATATTTAAAATTATTTAAATAATATCGATATATAATGAATCAGTTTCTTTAAAGATTATTGATCCTAATAGTAATTAAATATATTTAATATATTTTAATATATAATATATATACTTATATTTTAGATGAGAGATGTAAACTAAAGTATCTTCTATATCAGAGTATCTACATCACTTGCACGATACTCCTTTTAAAGATAATCCATAATATAAAGGACTAACACACTTGAAGAATCCCCACACCTAAACAAAATCTCCAAGAACTAAAGAAGCTCTCACAGTTAAACCACTACATAGCTAAAGAAACCTCAGAAACTAAGACATCAATATATCTGAAGGGTAAACACAGTGAAAGCAATAGAAGACAATGATCTCAGATTTCTTCAGAAATTTATGAAATAATCGGAATGCAATTCGAAAATATTTCAACTGACCAATGTAATATTTTCGGATTGCATTCCTATCTTAGGCAATAAATAGATGAAAGTGATATTTTGCCTTTATTAGATTTATATAACTTATTTTTATTTACATATATATAAAAATATTTAATTACAAACTATTACCAATATAAATTGTTATTACTATAAATTAATATTACAATTATTTGTGTAATTGAATTCGAAAATAGTTGATTTGAAATGGACTTTAGTCCCAGGTTTATAATCTATAATAAATATTTAATAGATACTCCTAGCTGTATATAATACAATATATCTATTAATTAAATAATATATTAATTTATAATATTAAATCATATTCTATATTAGCTGAATATTTTATTATGATCCATAAGAAAATATATAAATATATAAATTAGTAAATATAAATAAGTAAATACTACCACTACTACTACTACTACTACTACTACTACTACTACTACTACTACTACTACTACTACTACTACTACTACTACTACTACTACTACTACTACTACTACTACTACTACTACTACTACTACTACTACTACTACTACTACTACTACTACTACTACTACTACTACTACTACTACTACTACTACTACTACTACTACTACTACTACTACTACTACTACTACTACTACTACTACTACTACTACTACTACTACTACTACTACTACTACTACTACTACTACTACTACTACTACTACTACTACTACTACTACTACTACTACTACTACTACTACTACTACTACTACTACTACTACTACTACTACTACTACTACTACTACTACTACTACTACTACTACTACTACTACTACTACTACTACTACTACTACTACTACTACTACTACTACTACTACTACTACTACTACTACTACTACTACTACTACTACTACTACTACTACTACTACTACTACTACTACTACTACTACTACTACTACTACTACTACTACTACTACTACTACTACTACTACTACTACTACTACTACTACTACTACTACTACTACTACTACTACTACTACTACTACTACTACTACTACTACTACTACTACTACTACTACTACTACTACTACTACTACTACTACTACTACTACTACTACTACTACTACTACTACTACTACTACTACTACTACTACTACTACTACTACTACTACTACTACTACTACTACTACTACTACTAAAAAAAAAATTATTTAAGATAGCATACACCCTACTAGGACGAATGACACCGAAAATACTTCCTGATAACACATCCAAAAATAACGCCATCGACTTTGACAAATTCTTTCACGGAAAAATAACAACACTAGTAAACTCCCTTCCGCATCCGACACTACCCCCATTAAATATACCCTATCACTCACTTTCAACCTTCTCTTTACCATCCACTATCGATATATACAACCTTCTAAATTCAGTAAAATCTACATGCAAGCTGGATCCCATACCCCTTCAACTACTTCACCCCCTCTCATCTGTCCTCTCATCCTATTATAAATTAATAATCGATCACTCTATTAACTCCGGTACCGTTTCATCACATATGAAATATGCCCTCATCACACCCATCTCCAAAAATCATTCTATTGACAGATCAATATTATCAAACTACCGTCCAATCTCCAACTTATCTTATATTTCAAAGACATTAGAAAGAATTATTGCGAAACAACTTCAAAATTATATAAGTAACCATACCATTCTTCATAAACTGCAAAGCGCTTATACCACGAATAAAAGTACAGAAACTGCACTACTTCACATAATAAATAAAACTAAACTCTACCCAAATAAACACCCCGCAGTCATTGTCCTTCTCGATCTCTCGGCTGCCTTCGACACCATCAATCATAATATACTCATCCGTCGACTGCAAAATATAGGTATAAGTAATACTGCACTTGACTGGTTCACATCTTATCTATCATATAGAACCTACTCTACATCCATAGACGATTCTATAACGGATCCTCGTCCCATCACATGTGGAGTACCACAAGGCTCAGTACTAGGGCCCATTCTCTTTAACATATATATTTCTCCTTTACTCCATTTACTTGATAATTACCCCGATATTTACTTTCATACTTACGCCGATGACTTACAATTATACTGCCACCTACCAGAACCCAATAATAACATCGACAAATTAAATGACTGCATTAATGACATACGAATTTGGCTATCCTCCAATTCTCTGTTACTAAATAGCCAAAAAACTACTGCAATGCTACTATACAATCACAATAAACATGCTCACATACCTCCAATAATCATAGATAACCACATCATAGAATACTCATCCCACATCAAAAACCTCGGTATCACACTTGACCCTCAACTATCTTTCACTCAATATATAACTAATATATCAAAATCCATAAATCAAACACTCCACACTATACGAATGATCAGACCTTCCATAACTAAAGAACTGGCCCAGCTACTTGTGGTATCAACAATACTTCCCAAACTAGACTATTGTAACTCTACCTTAAACTCGATTCCCCAATATTCAATTAAACGACTCAACTCGCTCCAATATTCCGCTGCCCGAACAATATTTAGAATCAAAAAATACTCTAGAATCCATATGACTCCATACCTGAAATCACTCCACTGGCTTCCAATCTCCCAGCGAATAAATTATAAAATACTTCTACTGACGCATCATGCAACCCATAACAACAAACCTGATTATCTAACTGAACTACTTACTGAGTACAATTCTTCACGACTACAACGAACTTCTAACACATTTAAACTACAAATCCCTTCTACCACCAAACTCATACGCAAACAAGAATCAGCATTCTCGATTATCTCTCCCAAACTATGGAACAACCTCCCATATAAATTAAGATGCTTACAATCTACTTCATTATTTAAGTGTAGACTAAAAACCCACTTATTCAATATTGCTTACCCCAACCAACATATGAAAACACGGCCGAAAACACTTTATGATGTTGATTGCAGTGTATAAACCCTACGGTTACAAGGTTTTTTTTTTACTACTACTACAAGTTATAATAGTATGACTGAAATAATGAACTTTAAATAATTTAGTAAACTATTAATAATTATAAAATATTGTATCGAGAAAGTTGTAATAAATTACATTTATTTAAACTATTGATAATAAAAAAATTGCAAATAAATTAGTTATATAATATACAATATAGATGTCACAAAAAAGATATATTTTCACATTGAAAATTATTTTTAAAATAGATATAAAAAGTATACATAACTTATTATATGATATTAAGATTTTTTGTTTTAGATGAATATATTATTATAATTGGTATATTCGTTAGTTCAATTAAATATACAATTATTCTTCTGGATATTAGTAACTCTTAAATGAAAATAAAATAAAATTTTGTTTTTAATTAAAAAAAATAAAATATTTAATATTATTAATTTAGAAAAAATAAAACAATAACAATTACTTTATTTAATTGAATCCTAAATAAATTTTTATAAATTAATGTTGTATTTATTACAAAATATAAATAAATATAAATGCATCAAACCTGCAATCAATGTGTTAGTGTAATATTTATATAATTAATATTATTTGGTTATTCGATCTTATTCATATACTTAATTCAGTAATACATTCGTTCAATTTATTGACTAAACTAAAATGCATTTTAGAATATATGTTCTAGATTGTAAATAAATAAGTATATGCTTTATAAGTATATATTATATCTTATATTTTAGTAGCGGTTTTTTAAATTATGTCACCGATTCTTAACAAATATATCGCTTGATTCGCATTTATAAATGAGATCGGATTAAAATCATATAATTATTAGACGATGGTTACAAATAGTTAATATAATATAATTTTTATAAAATATTAGTATTAACATATTTCGTACTGTAACTCTATTTATTAAATAAAATTATATAAAAAAATAGATTCAAATCAATTCAAATAATAAACAAATTTACATAATATCATTCAATAATATTTAATTTGTATTTCAGAAAAAGAATGAAAATAAATAATATGGATACATACACAATAATATGGTAGGCCTCAATATATTTTGGGGTCGTTTAGTCTATAGTTAGTTAAAATGTTGCTTAGGCTCCGCTATACCATGACTAGTTAGATCTTGCTAGTTTAAATGAGTGCTTAGCGATGTCACTATCCTCTCACTAATTAACTAGTTTAAATGAGTGCTTAGTCGTGTTCATTATCCTCTCATTAGTTTACTAGTTTAAATGAGTGCTTAGCGATGCCACTATCCTCTCACTGGTTGATTAGTTTAAATGAGTGCTTAGTCGTGTTCATTATCCTCCCACTAGTAAGATCTAAATAGTGATGGTATAGTGGAGTATCCTTCATCTACTATAGACTGTAATGACATATATCTGGATCAGTATTATTGTGTAAAGAAAACAATACCTATACATTACATCCTCGTTAGTATAATAAATAAATAGTATATAAATACATACACAGATAACAATTATTTTTAATCATATTAATAATTAAATTGTTATAAAATATATAAAATTATTTAAATAATATCGATATATAATGAATCAGTTTCTTTAAAGATTATTGATCCTAATAGTAATTAAATATATTTAATATATTTTAATATATAATATATATACTTATATTTTAGATGAGAGATGTAAACTAAAGTATCTTCTATATCAGAGTATCTACATCACTTGCACGATACTCCTTTTAAAGATAATCCATAATATAAAGGACTAACACACTTAAAGAATCCCCACACCTAAACAAAATCTCCAAGAACTAAAGAAGCTCTCACAGTTAAACCACTACATAGCTAAAGAAACCTCAGAAACTAAGACATCAATATATCTGAAGGGTAAACACAGTGAAAACAATAGAAGACAATGATCTCAGATTTCTTCAGAAATTTCTGAAATAATCGGAATGCAATTCGAAAATATTTCAACTGACCAATGTAATATTTTCGGATTGCATTCCTATCTTAGGCAATAAATAGATGAAAGTGATATTTTGCCTTTATTAGATTTATATAACTTATTTTTATTTACATATATATAAAAATATTTAATTACAAACTATTACCAATATAAATTGTTATTACTATAAATTAATATTACAATTATTTGTGTAATTGAATTCGAAAATAGTTGATTTGAGATGGACTTTAGTCCCAGGTTTATAATCTATAATAAATATTTAATAGATACTCCTAGCTGTATATAATACAATATATCTATTAATTAAATAATATATTAATTTATAATATTAAATCATATTCTATATTAGCTGAATATTTTATTATGATCCATAAGAAAATATATAAATTAGTAAATATAAATAAGTAAATACTACCACTACTACTACTACTACTACTACTACTACAAGTTATAATAGTATGACTGAAATAATGAACTTTAAATAATTTAGTAAACTATTAATAATTATAAAATATTGTATCGAGAAAGTTGTAATAAATTACATTTATTTAAACTATTGATAATAAAAAAATTGCAAATAAATTAGTTATATAATATACAATATAGATGTCACAAAAAAGATATATTTTCACATTGAAAATTATTTTTAAAATAGATATAAAAAGTATACATAACTTATTATATGATATTAAGATTTTTTGTTTTAGATGAATATATTATTATAATTGGTATATTCGTTAGTTCAATTAAATATACAATTATTCTTCTGGATATTAGTAACTCTTAAATGAAAATAAAATAAAATTTTGTTTTTAATTAAAAAAAATAAAATATTTAATATTATTAATTTAGAAAAAATAAAACAATAACAATTACTTTATTTAATTGAATCCTAAATAAATTTTTATAAATTAATGTTGTATTTATTACAAAATATAAATAAATATAAATGCATCAAACCTGCAATCAATGTGTTAGTGTAATATTTATATAATTAATATTATTTGGTTATTCGATCTTATTCATATACTTAATTCAGTAATACATTCGTTCAATTTATTGACTAAACTAAAATGCATTTTAGAATATATGTTCTAGATTGTAAATAAATAAGTATATGCTTTATAAGTATATATTATATCTTATATTTTAGTAGCGGTTTTTTAAATTATGTCACCGATTCTTAACAAATATATCGCTTGATTCGCATTTATAAATGAGATCGGATTAAAATCATATAATTATTAGACGATGGTTACAAATAGTTAATATAATATAATTTTTATAAAATATTAGTATTAACATATTTCGTACTGTAACTCTATTTATTAAATAAAATTATATAAAAAAATAGATTCAAATCAATTCAAATAATAAACAAATTTACATAATATCATTCAATAATATTTAATTTGTATTTCAGAAAAAGAATGAAAATAAATAATATGGATACATACACAATAATATGGTAGGCCTCAATATATTTTGGGGTCGTTTAGTCTATAGTTAGTTAAAATGTTGCTTAGGCTCCGCTATACCATGACTAGTTAGATCTTGCTAGTTTAAATGAGTGCTTAGCGATGTCACTATCCTCTCACTAATTAACTAGTTTAAATGAGTGCTTAGTCGTGTTCATTATCCTCTCATTAGTTTACTAGTTTAAATGAGTGCTTAGCGATGTCACTATCCTCTCACTGGTTGATTAGTTTAAATGAGTGCTTAGTCGTGTTCATTATCCTCTCACTAGTAAGATCTAAATAGTGATGGTATAGTGGAGTATCCTTCATCTACTATAGACTGTAATGACATATATCTGGATCAGTATTATTGTGTAAAGAAAACAATACCTATACATTACATCCTCGTTAGTATAATAAATAAATAGTATATAAATACATACACAGATAACAATTATTTTTAATCATATTAATAATTAAATTGTTATAAAATATATAAAATTATTTAAATAATATCGATATATAATGAATCAGTTTCTTTAAAGATTATTGATCCTAATAGTAATTAAATATATTTAATATATTTTAATATATAATATATATACTTATATTTTAGATGAGAGATGTAAACTAAAGTATCTTCTATATCAGAGTATCTACATCACTTGCACGATACTCCTTTTAAAGATAATCCATAATATAAAGGACTAACACACTTGAAGAATCCCCACACCTAAACAAAATCTCCAAGAACTAAAGAAGCTCTCACAGTTAAACCACTACATAGCTAAAGAAACCTCAGAAACTAAGACATCAATATATCTGAAGGGTAAACACAGTGAAAGCAATAGAAGACAATGATCTCAGATTTCTTCAGAAATTTATGAAATAATCGGAATGCAATTCGAAAATATTTCAACTGACCAATGTAATATTTTCGGATTGCATTCCTATCTTAGGCAATAAATAGATGAAAGTGATATGTTGCCTTTATTAGATTTATATAACTTATTTTTATTTACATATATATAAAAATATTTAATTACAAACTATTACCAATATAAATTGTTATTACTATAAATTAATATTACAATTATTTGTGTAATTGAATTCGAAAATAGTTGATTTGAGATGGACTTTAGTCCCAGGTTTATAATCTATAATAAATATTTAATAGATACTCCTAGCTGTATATAATACAATATCTCTATTAATTAAATAATATATTAATTTATAATATTAAATCATATTCTATATTAGCTGAATATTTTATTATGATCCATAAGAAAATATATAAATTAGTAAATATAAATAAGTAAATACTACCACTACTACTACTACTACTACTACTACTACTACTACAAGTTATAATAGTATGACTGAAATAATGAACTTTAAATAATTTAGTAAACTATTAATAATTATAAAATATTGTATCGAGAAAGTTGTAATAAATTACATTTATTTAAACTATTGATAATAAAAAAATTGCAAATAAATTAGTTATATAATATACAATATAGATGTCACAAAAAAGATATATTTTCACATTGAAAATTATTTTTAAAATAGATATAAAAAGTATACATAACTTATTATATGATATTAAGATTTTTTGTTTTAGATGAATATATTATTATAATTGGTATATTCGTTAGTTCAATTAAATATACAATTATTCTTCTGGATATTAGTAACTCTTTAAATGAAAATAAAATAAAATTTTGTTTTTAATTAAAAAAAATAAAATATTTAATATTATTAATTTAGAAAAAATAAAACAATAACAATTACTTTATTTAATTGAATCCTAAATAAATTTTTATAAATTAATGTTGTATTTATTACAAAATATAAATAAATATAAATGCATCAAACCTGCAATCAATGTGTTAGTGTAATATTTATATAATTAATATTATTTGGTTATTCGATCTTATTCATATACTTAATTCAGTAATACATTCGTTCAATTTATTGACTAAACTAAAATGCATTTTAGAATATATGTTCTAGATTGTAAATAAATAAGTATATGCTTTATAAGTATATATTATATCTTATATTTTAGTAGCGGTTTTTTAAATTATGTCACCGATTCTTAACAAATATATCGCTTGATTCGCATTTATAAATGAGATCGGATTAAAATCATATAATTATTAGACGATGGTTACAAATAGTTAATATAATATAATTTTTATAAAATATTAGTATTAACATATTTCGTACTGTAACTCTATTTATTAAATAAAATTATATAAAAAAATAGATTCAAATCAATTCAAATAATAAACAAATTTACATAATATCATTCAATAATATTTAATTTGTATTTCAGAAAAAGAATGAAAATAAATAATATGGATACATACACAATAATATGGTAGGCCTCAATATATTTTGGGGTCGTTTAGTCTATAGTTAGTTAAAATGTTGCTTAGGCTCCGCTATACCATGACTAGTTAGATCTTGCTAGTTTAAATGAGTGCTTAGCGATGTCACTATCCTCTCACTAATTAACTAGTTTAAATGAGTGCTTAGTCGTGTTCATTATCCTCTCACTAGTTTACTAGTTTAAATGAGTGCTTAGCGATGTCACTATCCTCTCACTGGTTGATTAGTTTAAATGAGTGCTTAGTCGTGTTCATTATCCTCTCACTAGTAAGATCTAAATAGTGATGGTATAGTGGAGTATCCTTCATCTACTATAGACTGTAATGACATATATCTGGATCAGTATTATTGTGTAAAGAAAACAATACCTATACATTACATCCTCGTTAGTATAATAAATAAATAGTATATAAATACATACACAGATAACAATTATTTTTAATCATATTAATAATTAAATTGTTATAAAATATATAAAATTATTTAAATAATATCGATATATAATGAATCAGTTTCTTTAAAGATTATTGATCCTAATAGTAATTAAATATATTTAATATATTTTAATATATAATATATATACTTATATTTTAGATGAGAGATGTAAACTAAAGTATCTTCTATATCAGAGTATCTACATCACTTGCACGATACTCCTTTTAAAGATAATCCATAATATAAAGGACTAACACACTTGAAGAATCCCCACACCTAAACAAAATCTCCAAGAACTAAAGAAGCTCTCACAGTTAAACCACTACATAGCTAAAGAAACCTCAGAAACTAAGACATCAATATATCTGAAGGGTAAACACAGTGAAAGCAATAGAAGACAATGATCTCAGATTTCTTCAGAAATTTATGAAATAATCGGAATGCAATTCGAAAATATTTCAACTGACCAATGTAATATTTTCGGATTGCATTCCTATCTTAGGCAATAAATAGATGAAAGTGATATGTTGCCTTTATTAGATTTATATAACTTATTTTTATTTACATATATATAAAAATATTTAATTACAAACTATTACCAATATAAATTGTTATTACTATAAATTAATATTACAATTATTTGTGTAATTGAATTCGAAAATAGTTGATTTGAGATGGACTTTAGTCCCAGGTTTATAATCTATAATAAATATTTAATAGATACTCCTAGCTGTATATAATACAATATCTCTATTAATTAAATAATATATTAATTTATAATATTAAATCATATTCTATATTAGCTGAATATTTTATTATGATCCATAAGAAAATATATAAATTAGTAAATATAAATAAGTAAATACTACCACTACTACTACTACTACTACTACAAGTTATAATAGTATGACTGAAATAATGAACTTTAAATAATTTAGTAAACTATTAATAATTATAAAATATTGTATCGAGAAAGTTGTAATAAATTACATTTATTTAAACTATTGATAATAAAAAAATTGCAAATAAATTAGTTATATAATATACAATATAGATGTCACAAAAAAGATATATTTTCACATTGAAAATTATTTTTAAAATAGATATAAAAAGTATACATAACTTATTATATGATATTAAGATTTTTTGTTTTAGATGAATATATTATTATAATTGGTATATTCGTTAGTTCAATTAAATATACAATTATTCTTCTGGATATTAGTAACTCTTTAAATGAAAATAAAATAAAATTTTGTTTTTAATTAAAAAAAATAAAATATTTAATATTATTAATTTAGAAAAAATAAAACAATAACAATTACTTTATTTAATTGAATCCTAAATAAATTTTTATAAATTAATGTTGTATTTATTACAAAATATAAATAAATATAAATGCATCAAACCTGCAATCAATGTGTTAGTGTAATATTTATATAATTAATATTATTTGGTTATTCGATCTTATTCATATACTTAATTCAGTAATACATTCGTTCAATTTATTGACTAAACTAAAATGCATTTTAGAATATATGTTCTAGATTGTAAATAAATAAGTATATGCTTTATAAGTATATATTATATCTTATATTTTAGTAGCGGTTTTTTAAATTATGTCACCGATTCTTAACAAATATATCGCTTGATTCGCATTTATAAATGAGATCGGATTAAAATCATATAATTATTAGACGATGGTTACAAATAGTTAATATAATATAATTTTTATAAAATATTAGTATTAACATATTTCGTACTGTAACTCTATTTATTAAATAAAATTATATAAAAAAATAGATTCAAATCAATTCAAATAATAAACAAATTTACATAATATCATTCAATAATATTTAATTTGTATTTCAGAAAAAGAATGAAAATAAATAATATGGATACATACACAATAATATGGTAGGCCTCAATATATTTTGGGGTCGTTTAGTCTATAGTTAGTTAAAATGTTGCTTAGGCTCCGCTATACCATGACTAGTTAGATCTTGCTAGTTTAAATGAGTGCTTAGCGATGTCACTATCCTCTCACTAATTAACTAGTTTAAATGAGTGCTTAGTCGTGTTCATTATCCTCTCACTAGTTTACTAGTTTAAATGAGTGCTTAGCGATGTCACTATCCTCTCACTGGTTGATTAGTTTAAATGAGTGCTTAGTCGTGTTCATTATCCTCCCACTAGTAAGATCTAAATAGTGATGGTATAGTGGAGTATCCTTCATCTACTATAGACTGTAATGACATATATCTGGATCAGTATTATTGTGTAAAGAAAACAATACCTATACATTACATCCTCGTTAGTATAATAAATAAATAGTATATAAATACATACACAGATAACAATTATTTTTAATCATATTAATAATTAAATTGTTATAAAATATATAAAATTATTTAAATAATATCGATATATAATGAATCAGTTTCTTTAAAGATTATTGATCCTAATAGTAATTAAATATATTTAATATATTTTAATATATAATATATATACTTATATTTTAGATGAGAGATGTAAACTAAAGTATCTTCTATATCAGAGTATCTACATCACTTGCACGATACTCCTTTTAAAGATAATCCATAATATAAAGGACTAACACACTTAAAGAATCCCCACACCTAAACAAAATCTCCAAGAACTAAAGAAGCTCTCACAGTTAAACCACTACATAGCTAAAGAAACCTCAGAAACTAAGACATCAATATATCTGAAGGGTAAACACAGTGAAAACAATAGAAGACAATGATCTCAGATTTCTTCAGAAATTTCTGAAATAATCGGAATGCAATTCGAAAATATTTCAACTGACCAATGTAATATTTTCGGATTGCATTCCTATCTTAGGCAATAAATAGATGAAAGTGATATTTTGCCTTTATTAGATTTATATAACTTATTTTTATTTACATATATATAAAAATATTTAATTACAAACTATTACCAATATAAATTGTTATTACTATAAATTAATATTACAATTATTTGTGTAATTGAATTCGAAAATAGTTGATTTGAGATGGACTTTAGTCCCAGGTTTATAATCTATAATAAATATTTAATAGATAATCCTAGCTGTATATAATACAATATATCTATTAATTAAATAATATATTAATTTATAATATTAAATCATATTCTATATTAGCTGAATATTTTATTATGATCCATAAGAAAATATATAAATTAGTAAATATAAATAAGTAAATACTACCACTACTACTACTACTACTACTACTACTACAAGTTATAATAGTATGACTGAAATAATGAACTTTAAATAATTTAGTAAACTATTAATAATTATAAAATATTGTATCGAGAAAGTTGTAATAAATTACATTTATTTAAACTATTGATAATAAAAAAATTGCAAATAAATTAGTTATATAATATACAATATAGATGTCACAAAAAAGATATATTTTCACATTGAAAATTATTTTTAAAATAGATATAAAAAGTATACATAACTTATTATATGATATTAAGATTTTTTGTTTTAGATGAATATATTATTATAATTGGTATATTCGTTAGTTCAATTAAATATACAATTATTCTTCTGGATATTAGTAACTCTTTAAATGAAAATAAAATAAAATTTTGTTTTTAATTAAAAAAAATAAAATATTTAATATTATTAATTTAGAAAAAATAAAACAATAACAATTACTTTATTTAATTGAATCCTAAATAAATTTTTATAAATTAATGTTGTATTTATTACAAAATATAAATAAATATAAATGCATCAAACCTGCAATCAATGTGTTAGTGTAATATTTATATAATTAATATTATTTGGTTATTCGATCTTATTCATATACTTAATTCAGTAATACATTCGTTCAATTTATTGACTAAACTAAAATGCATTTTAGAATATATGTTCTAGATTGTAAATAAATAAGTATATGCTTTATAAGTATATATTATATCTTATATTTTAGTAGCGGTTTTTTAAATTATGTCACCGATTCTTAACAAATATATCGCTTGATTCGCATTTATAAATGAGATCGGATTAAAATCATATAATTATTAGACGATGGTTACAAATAGTTAATATAATATAATTTTTATAAAATATTAGTATTAACATATTTCGTACTGTAACTCTATTTATTAAATAAAATTATATAAAAAAATAGATTCAAATCAATTCAAATAATAAACAAATTTACATAATATCATTCAATAATATTTAATTTGTATTTCAGAAAAAGAATGAAAATAAATAATATGGATACATACACAATAATATGGTAGGCCTCAATATATTTTGGGGTCGTTTAGTCTATAGTTAGTTAAAATGTTGCTTAGGCTCCGCTATACCATGACTAGTTAGATCTTGCTAGTTTAAATGAGTGCTTAGTGATGTCACTATCCTCTCACTAATTAACTAGTTTAAATGAGTGCTTAGTCGTGTTCATTATCCTCTCACTAGTTTACTAGTTTAAACACATCACTAATGCGAATATCGTACCGTACAACCCATTTTTATCCAGGTATTTTGCGTGTCACATCAACGTAGAGTTGTGTACGATGGTCCAGAGCATTAGATACGTATTGAAATACGTAAACAAAGGTTCAGACAAATCGACCTTTGTGATTCGCAACCCCGGCGATAACCTCGACGAAATCCGAGAGTATCGGAACGCCCGATACGTCGGATCCAATGAGGCAACGTGGAGAATTCTCGAGTTTCCTATTCACGAGAACTTCCCTTCGGTGTTGGTATTGCCTATACACCTGCCTAACTGCCAACAGATCATTTACGATCCAAATCATCCATTCGACCTAAATAATGCACCTTCGTCGAAGTTGATAGATTTTTTTAGGTTGTGCACCGAAGACGCGTTCGCCTCATCGCTCTTCTATTACCAAGTGACTCATTGGTACACGTGGAATAAAAAGTGGCAGCGAAGATTACGAGGTGGTAAAAATGCTCAATTAGGTAGAATCTCGCAGATTTCACCTAAAGCCGGTGAGTTATTTTACCTTCGCTTATTACTGATATATCGAGTAGGTCCCAAAAGTTTCGAGCACTCGAGGACTATCGGTGGTGTCCTTCGAGAGTCGTTCATGGCCGCAGCTTCGGCTATGGGTATATTGGACGACGACCAGTACTCGGTGATAGCCATCGAAAACGCAGTACCATCGCGCAGCGCAAACAGGTTGAGGCGACTTTTCGCCGTTATCTTACTGCACTGCGAACCCAAACAACCCGTTGACCTATGGAACAGGTTTCGCGATTCGTTATGCGTCGGTTTGTCTACCGATCGTAACGGAAATACCGATGAAAATCGTTCGCGTGCCTTATTGCTTATCGCGCGTAACTTTGACGCCATAGGCGGTCATTTAGCTTCGTTTCCGATTCCTCACCCGGAATTCGGAACCTACGATCGGCAACGTATCGAACGAGTATCCGATGCGTTTGCGTCGAGTCAATCCGGCGACGCATTCGCCGACGTGACCCTCAACTCCGAACAAACTGAGGTTTTCGACCGACTTCGATCTATGATCGTAGGTGGTCGCGGAGGAATTATGTTCGTAGATGCACCCGGTGGTACGGGTAAAACATTTTTGATTAATTACATGATCTCCTATCTTACGCGTAACGTCGGACCTGTATTGGCGACAGCTTCGTCCGGCATCGCCTCGACGTTATTGTCCGGAGGTAGGACGTTGCATTCCACGTTCAATTTGCCTTTAAACATATCCGGATTGAACCAACCCGCGGGCAATATCTCTCGGTCTACGGAGAAAGCTCGCCGTATGGAGAATGCATACGTTCTATTCATCGACGAAGCCCCGTGTTTACACAGGAACTGTATCGAAGGCGTCGACTTTACGCTACGAGATGTACTGCGCAACGACGCCGTCATGGGTGGATTGCCTTGCGTCTTAAGCGGCGACTTTAGACAAATTCTACCGATCGTCGTTGATGGTTTCCGACCCGATACCGTAAATGCCACATTAAAGAGGTAATTACGTAAATATAGTTTACTTATCGATTTGATAGTTTTATATATTTATAACAAATATATTCGAATACACTTTTTCAGATCGTATCTGTGGCGGTCGGTACAGGTCTTGAAACTAACGACTAACATGAGAGTTCGCCTCGGCGGAGACGAAGCTGCCGTTCAACAGAGATTCTCGGACATGCTTTCCGATGTCGGAGAAGGTCGGTTAGCTCGCGACTCGAACAATACGATTACTCTACCGGAAGGTCTGGGTACTCATGTATCGACGTTAGATCATTTAATCTCCAAGATTTACGACGACGCAGATCGTATGGACGATCCCTTATACATCGGTCAAAGAACTATTCTTTGTACAACAAACGTTCACGTCGATTCCATTAATGACTTAATGATAAATCGCTGTAGAGGAATATCTAAAACCTATTTGTCCGTAGATACCGTTCGTAACTCGGATTACGAACTGACTTATAGTACGGAATTTTTAAATTCGTTAAATATATCCGGCATGCCTCCCCATAAACTAACATTTAAAGTTGGCACACCCGTTATATTTATAAGATCCACAGAAGCTCCGATAACCGTTAACGGAACTAGAGCCGTGGTCACCGCATTAATGGACAATTTGATAGAAGTCAGAATCTCGGCTGGCTTCTACACCGGAGAGATGATCTTGGTTCCTCGATTACCTCTGATGGCGCAAGTTGATCACACCAACAATGTGCCTTTGTGCCGCGTTCAATTCCCGATTAAACCGGTTTACGCTATGACTATAAATAAATCGCAAGGTCAGACATTTCGCTGCATCGGTTTAGATTTAACTCGCCAGTGTTTCAACCACGGCATGTTGTACGTAGCTCTTTCTCGAGTCGGCTCGCCTAATGATATTTTCATTTTAAATGGACGTACTACGGCTAATCCAGTTTACAATGAAATATTGTAGTAACATTAAGAATTTGAGCTATAATTATTATTCATTTTAATGTTCAGCATTATGACAGATATATAATCGATAAGCCTTTCCGAAGTTAACGCTATGATTCTTTCCGAGTTATTTGATGTCTTCGTTGAAGATGAAAACTTTTACGTTATTCTCATCCGTTATTTGGCTTTAAGTTATTTGGAAAACATTATCGACTTCGGTCGATTATTGGTACACCCCGTATCGATGACTCAAGTTTTTGCTATTAATCCTCTATCATCGGTCTACGAATTCGAGTGAAAACTCATTCTAGCTTAGCGTTCGCTCTCAGCGTTGACGCACGAGATATCGAGTTCGTATGCGCTAACTGATTGAGTTATCTTTCCGTGAAATTCTTCTAAAAAACATGAAATCCTTTGCGAAAAGGTGCCTTTGTGGGAAGTTAGTGGCGATTCTATAATTTTAATGCCTCTAATATGAATCGGAGGTATTATTATTTGGTTTCATTACTGATTTTCGTATAAACTACATTTATAACAATTCATATTTTGATTGTATTATCGTAATAGTTCTATTCGGTTTTTTCTAAATTATGTGTTATATATTCACGAATAAATATATTCATTAATAATTAGTATATTATTAATATTAATAATACATTATTTTGATCAATAAATGAATTTATTAATGCATTCCCATTCCTTCCCCCTCATCGATTAAATAAATGATATAAATTTGATGTCGGACTATGTTCATATACTATATTATTTTTAAGTTTGGGTTTGGTTTATATATAATATATTGGCCATGATTTCTATATAAATACTGTGTAATACATAAATATTATTAATAATATTTATTAATATATTTATTAAATATATTTTGTAGTTAAACATTTATAAACGTATATAAATAAGTAATGATATTATATAGATTATATATTGTATCATTTGTACATATAGCTTTACATATCATATACGAAATAACAACACACTATGTTTAAAAATATTATTATATTTTTTAATTTCTATATTTTTTTTATTTGTTATTACAGGTACTAAGAGCAATATAAAGTGGATACATTATGCATATACATATTGTATTTCCAAAGAATGAATATTGCATTATATACTATAACAATTAATTATTATAATATATTGTAGTTATAAAATGTATATTTGCATACATTTTAATTAATATATAGTACAATATAATTCTGCTTTATATTTTTATTTAGAAATCACTTTACTTACTCTGTATTGTATCATTTATAACATAGCAAGATAGTTGCGATATTTGTTATGTTATTTACTAATTAAATGATTTTGATATTAGTAGGAATTATATAAACCCCCTAAATATTTGTAAATTATTCAGTCATGTAATTATACAAGTAACGTGCCTAATGACATATGTCACTTGACCGCCCTTCACTGAATGGTCATTGACCGTCGGTAAGTGAAGATTTTATTGGTAGATTTTACTTATAATTATTTGTGTAATCGAATAAAAACAAGAAATAATCATTTACCCTAGACTATAGTTCATTTAATATATGATAATATATAGAAATATAATTCAAGTATAATGTAGGAATATTTGATCGATTATTATGTTGTTTGAACATATGATATTTTAAATAATATCATAGATATATCGACACGACCGAGATTAATAAAAATGAATAACCGAATATTTATATATATATATATTTATTTATTATATAGTTATAATATCGTATATTAGATACATATGTATTATACATTTAAGTTGTATATTTATTATATATAAGTATATAAATTATATATTCTAACTATTTAGATACTAATAATATATAATTATATAGTATATATTGTATATAGCTTATATTTTATATATAGCTTTATATTATTTTACATATTATAATAGCTTTATATATCATTCTATTATTATATTGCAATATATAATAGAATGTATGCACTGCATGTCCGATGGTATACAATCGTATTAACCAATTATCATTAAGGATATATAAAACACAGTATATTTGAATTGCGTTAAATTTGATATACGTATAAGTAGCTAATAATATTATATTACAGTATAGTATATAGCTTTATATTATTATATTGCCAATCAACAATTACGACACGTGCTTTACAATTTGTTTCCGAGAATACATTCGTTTCTCGATCATTACGGAAGCCACCGCAGAGATTATTAAAATATGTATACTTATTCGGAATTCTCGCACTTAAATTTATAAGATTGTAATTAAAAATTATTAAAATTATCGACTATAAAATAATAATGTAGCGCATTGATATTTGAATATTCAAAATTTTCCATACGCGCATGAGTAAATATAATTCTAATCTAGGTCAATTAAATTGAACTGATATCTAACGATTTTAATGGGGCGTGGTTTATTTTATTTGAATTATCGGACCAATAGGATTGATTGATTTATTTAATTAAACTTGATTAATATTTTCTCATCCTTTTATCGATACTTCTCGCATCGCTTGGTTCGTTTTAATTTTTATTAATCCGTTAAATAACATATATAATTATTAACTAAGTAAACTATATATTCTTTAAATATTAATTAAACTTTTATTACTATACAGTATTAAGATGTCTACAAGTACGGATAAGTTAGTTTTTAATTATATATATAGATAATTTATATTATATTTTAATATATTAATATTTATTTTAGTTTAATATGTAAGTTAATAAGTAGTTAATAAGCAAAACTCTAAATAAGTAAACTAATTAGATAATAGTAGTATATAGTTATATATATTTATTTATATATTATATTTACAAAGCTTTCTACTATTATTACTTTTATTTATATATAATTATATTTTATTTTTCCGTTAAATAACATATATAATTATTAACTAAGTAAACTATATATTCTTTAAATATTAATTAAACTTTTATTACTATACAGTATTAAGATGTCTACAAGTACGGATAAGTTAGTTTTTAATTATATATATAGATAATTTATATTATATTTTAATATATTAATATTTATTTTAGTTTAATATGTAAGTTAATAAGTAGTTAATAAGCAAAACTCTAAATAAGTAAACTAATTAGATAATAGTAGTATATAGTTATATATATTTATTTATATATTATATTTACAAAGCTTTCTACTATTATTACTTTTATTTATATATAATTATATTTTATTTTATTGTAAATTAA
Source organism: Osedax frankpressi (assembly GCA_964035775.1). Taxonomy (NCBI): domain Eukaryota; kingdom Metazoa; phylum Annelida; class Polychaeta; order Sabellida; family Siboglinidae; genus Osedax; species Osedax frankpressi. Next base: position 26,334,161 of record OZ038315.1, read on the forward strand.
CATATGTTTTAAAATATATTAGGATTTAATGTAAAACGTTTGTTTCTAAGCGATTAAAGCCTATTCGAACGAGATTAATAAAAATCATTAGTTAATCATTATTCGACATTATTAAATTTAATTAACAATTTATAAAAAAACTATAAATTTCAAATTTTCCATATTTAAATATTCCATATTCTCAATCTACGTTAATTAACTTAAATAATATTATATAAAATGAGAACATGAGATATTGTTATTTTTCTATTAAAATTATCAACAATAGTATTGTTTTTTTTATTATAATATTCAAATATTGTTTATTATTATTAATTTCGTATTGATTTATAAAAATTTCTGACTACTCTCAGTTTGTTATTTAAATATATTTAATTATAAAATAACTCGACATTTTATTATAGAATATAGATATTAATACATTTTTTAATTAACACAGAAACATCGATTCCGTCCATAAGGACAAGTTAGTTATTTCAATTATACATAATTTCGTACATTATCTTAGTTTCAATTAAATATTATTTAAAATAATAATTATTAGACTATGTATTCATATTTATATATCTTATTTTATTTATACTATTTTATTTAAGAATATTAGTATATCTTTTAATTACTATAGAGTACGGAGAATTTTAAACTTATTAATTTCGTATTCATTTATAAAAATTTCTGACTTCTTTCGTTTTGGTATTTAAATATATTAACTAACATACTACTTATTCACATTTATATATGTGTTTTATTTATACTATTTTATTATAGAATATAAATAATGATAACACTTTTAATTAACATACAGAAACGTACAATCCCTCCCCGAGGTCGAGTTAGTTATTTCAATTATACATAATTTCGTACATCATCTTAGTTTTAGTAAAAATATTATTTAAATTTAAATATTAATACATCTTTTAATTACTATAGAGTACGAAGAATTTTTAACTTATTAATTTCGTATTCATTTATTATAAAAATGTCAGACTTCTTTAAGTTTGTTTGTTTAAATATATTACATTATTAACTAACTCGACATTTTATTTATACTATTTTATTATAGAATAGTATAAATAGTAATACATTTTTTAATTACTACGCAGAAACATCGAATCCGTAGTCCCTAAGGACAAGTTAGTTATTTCAATTATACATCATCTTAGTTTTTGTTAAAATATATGTTAAATTTAAATATTAATACACTTTTTAATTACTATAGAGTACGAATAATTTTAAACTTATTAATTTCGTATTGATTTATAAAAATTTCTGACTACTCTCGGTTTGTTATTTAAATATATTTAATTATAAAATAACTCGACATTTTATTATAGAATATAGATATTAATACATTTTTTAATTAACACAGAAACATCGATTCCGTCCATAAGGACAAGTTAGTTATTTCAATTATATATAATTTCGTACATTTTCTTAGTTTCAATTAAATATTATTTATTATTTAAAATAATAATTATTAAATAACAAGACTACATATTCGTATTTGTATATCTTATATGCAGTAAATTAAAATAAAACATTTGCAAGTTAGTTTTAATAATATATATATTTTGTATAACAACTACACTTTTAATTTATATAAATATATCAAATCATTAAAAACTGAATTAGTATAGTAACAAAATAATTTCATTTTTGTATATTATATTTTCAATATTCCAATAGGAAGAACAAAAGACAACGGTGGGATATAGAGAGGGGGAGGCAGAGGGGGAGGCAGAGGGGTAGGGAGAGGGGTACAATTATAATTAACCGAGGGGAAAATTTTATTACTTTTTAATAAATTAAATTACATTTTTATTTCTTATTTACTGTAATTTTAAGTTAATATCTTATTCACGCATTTCAATGAATCATTTCGTTTTCGGGATCTCTATATGCGTATATAGAAAGGTATAGGCTATTATATACTTGACTAAATTTAAATGTTTAAACTGGATAAGATGCTATTTTAAATTTGCAAATTAATAGTTTAATTATTGATTGCATTCGCAATGTCACGCGCTTGACCATTGCCTATAACGTTGCTTATATAAAACATATTATATATAACTATGTTAACTAAATAACTATATAAATTATGTTGTTAAATACATTATATACGTACTCTGATTTATAATATATTTATATACAGAAATGAATAGTTTAATTATTGATTGCATTCGCAATGTCTTGCGCTTGTATAATTAATATTATTTGATTATTCGATCTTATTCATTTACTTAATTCAGTAATACATTCGTTCAATTTATTGACTAAACTAAAATGCATCTTAGAATATATGTTCTAGATTGTAAATAAATAAGTATATATTATATCTTATATTTTAGTAGCGGTTTTTTAAATTATGTCACCGATTCTTAACAAATATATCGCTTGATTCGCATTTATAAATGAGATCGGATTAAAATCGTATAATTATTAGACGATGGTTACAAATAGTTAATATAATATAATTTTTATCAAATGTTAGTATTAACATATTTCGTACTGTAACTCTATTTATTAAATAAAATTATATAAAATAATAGATTCAAATCAATTCAAATAAACAAATTTACATAATATCATTCAATAATATTTAATTTGTATTTCAGAAAAAGAATGAAAATAAATAATATGGATACATACACAATAATATGGTAGGCCTCAATATATTTTGGGGTCGTTTAGTCTATAGTTAGTTAAAATGTTGCTTAGGCTCCGCTATACCATGACTAGTTAGATCTTGCTAGTTTAAATGAGTGCTTAGCGATGTCACTATCCTCTCACTAATTAACTAGTTTAAATGAGTGCTTAGTCGTGTTCATTATCCTCTCACTAGTTTACTAGTTTAAATGAGTGCTTAGCGATGTCACTATCCTCTCACTGGTTGATTAGTTTAAATGAGTGCTTAGTCGTGTTCATTATCCTCTCACTAGTAAGATCTAAATAGTGATGGTATAGTGGAGTATCCTTCATCTACTATAGACTGTAATGACATATATCTGGATCAGTATTATTGTGTAAAGAAAACAATACCTATACATTACATCCTCGTTAGTATAATAAATAAATAGTATATAAATACATACACAGATAACAATTATTTTTAATCATATTAATAATTAAATTGTTATAAAATATATAAAATTATTTAAATAATATCGATATATAATGAATCAGTTTCTTTAAAGATTATTGATCCTAATAGTAATTAAATATATTTAATATATTTTAATATATAATATATATACTTATATTTTAGATGAGAGATGTAAACTAAAGTATCTTCTATATCAGAGTATCTACATCACTTGCACGATACTCCTTTTAAAGATAATCCATAATATAAAGGACTAACACACTTGAAGAATCCCCACACCTAAACAAAATCTCAGAGAACTAAAGAAGCTCTCACAGTTAAACCACTACATAGCTAAAGAAACCTCAGAAACTAAGACATCAATATATCTGAAGGGTAAACACAGTGAAAGCAATAGAAGACAATGATCTCAGATTTCTTCAGAAATTTATGAAATAATCGGAATGCAATTCGAAAATATTTCAACTGACCAATGTAATATTTTCGGATTGCATTCCTATCTTAGGCAATAAATAGATGAAAGTGATATGTTGCCTTTATTAGATTTATATAACTTATTTTTATTTACATATATATAAAAATATTTAATTACAAACTATTACCAATATAAATTGTTATTACTATAAATTAATATTACAATTATTTGTGTAATTGAATTCGAAAATAGTTGATTTGAGATGGACTTTAGTCCCAGGTTTATAATCTATAATAAATATTTAATAGATACTCCTAGCTGTATATAATACAATATCTCTATTAATTAAATAATATATTAATTTATAATATTAAATCATATTCTATATTAGCTGAATATTTTATTATGATCCATAAGAAAATATATAAATTAGTAAATATAAATAAGTAAATACTACCACTACTACTACTACTACTACTACAAGTTATAATAGTATGACAGAAATAATGAACTTTAAATAATTTAGTAAACTATTAATAATTATAAAATATTGTATCGAGAAAGTTGTAATAAATTACATTTATTTAAACTATTGATAATAAAAAAATTGCAAATAAATTAGTTATATAATATACAATATAGATGTCACAAAAAAGATATATTTTCACATTGAAAATTATTTTTAAAATAGATATAAAAAGTATACATAACTTATTATATGATATTAAGATTTTTTGTTTTAGATGAATATATTATTATAATTGGTATATTCGTTAGTTCAATTAAATATACAATTATTCTTCTGGATATTAGTAACTCTTTAAATGAAAATAAAATAAAATTTTGTTTTTAATTAAAAAAAATAAAATATTTAATATTATTAATTTAGAAAAAATAAAACAATAACAATTACTTTATTTAATTGAATCCTAAATAAATTTTTATAAATTAATGTTGTATTTATTACAAAATATAAATAAATATAAATGCATCAAACCTGCAATCAATGTGTTAGTGTAATATTTATATAATTAATATTATTTGGTTATTCGATCTTATTCATATACTTAATTCAGTAATACATTCGTTCAATTTATTGACTAAACTAAAATGCATTTTAGAATATATGTTCTAGATTGTAAATAAATAAGTATATATTATATCTTATATTTTAGTAGCGGTTTTTTAAATTATGTCACCGATTCTTAACAAATATATCGCTTGATTCGCATTTATAAATGAGATCGGATTAAAATCGTATAATTATTAGACGATGGTTACAAATAGTTAATATAATATAATTTTTATCAAATGTTAGTATTAACATATTTCGTACTGTAACTCTATTTATTAAATAAAATTATATAAAATAATAGATTCAAATCAATTCAAATAAACAAATTTACATAATATCATTCAATAATATTTAATTTGTATTTCAGAAAAAGAATGAAAATAAATAATATGGATACATACACAATAATATGGTAGGCCTCAATATATGTTGGGGTCGTTTAGTCTATAGTTAGTTAAAATGTTGCTTAGGCTCCGCTATACCATGACTAGTTAGATCTTGCTAGTTTAAATGAGTGCTTAGCGATGTCACTATCCTCTCACTAATTAACTAGTTTAAATGAGTGCTTAGTCGTGTTCATTATCCTCTCACTAGTTTACTAGTTTAAATGAGTGCTTAGCGATGTCACTATCCTCTCACTGGTTGATTAGTTTAAATGAGTGCTTAGTCGTGTTCATTATCCTCTCACTAGTAAGATCTAAATAGTGATGGTATAGTGGAGTATCCTTCATCTACTATAGACTGTAATGACATATATCTGGATCAGTATTATTGTGTAAAGAAAACAATACCTATACATTACATCCTCGTTAGTATAATAAATAAATAGTATATAAATACATACACAGATAACAATTATTTTTAATCATATTAATAATTAAATTGTTATAAAATATATAAAATTATTTAAATAATATCGATATATAATGAATCAGTTTCTTTAAAGATTATTGATCCTAATAGTAATTAAATATATTTAATATATTTTAATATATAATATATATACTTATATTTTAGATGAGAGATGTAAACTAAAGTATCTTCTATATCAGAGTATCTACATCACTTGCACGATACTCCTTTTAAAGATAATCCATAATATAAAGGACTAACACACTTGAAGAATCCCCACACCTAAACAAAATCTCCGAGAACTAAAGAAGCTCTCACAGTTAAACCACTACATAGCTAAAGAAACCTCAGAAACTAAGACATCAATATATCTGAAGGGTAAACACAGTGAAAGCAATAGAAGACAATGATCTCAGATTTCTTCAGAAATTTATGAAATAATCGGAATGCAATTCGAAAATATTTCAACTGACCAATGTAATATTTTCGGATTGCATTCCTATCTTAGGCAATAAATAGATGAAAGTGATATGTTGCCTTTATTAGATTTATATAACTTATTTTTATTTACATATATATAAAAATATTTAATTACAAACTATTACCAATATAAATTGTTATTACTATAAATTAATATTACAATTATTTGTGTAATTGAATTCGAAAATAGTTGATTTGAGATGGACTTTAGTCCCAGGTTTATAATCTATAATAAATATTTAATAGATACTCCTAGCTGTATATAATACAATATCTCTATTAATTAAATAATATATTAATTTATAATATTAAATCATATTCTATATTAGCTGAATATTTTATTATGATCCATAAGAAAATATATAAATTAGTAAATATAAATAAGTAAATACTACCACTACTACTACTACTACTACTACAAGTTATAATAGTATGACAGAAATAATGAACTTTAAATAATTTAGTAAACTATTAATAATTATAAAATATTGTATCGAGAAAGTTGTAATAAATTACATTTATTTAAACTATTGATAATAAAAAAATTGCAAATAAATTAGTTATATAATATACAATATAGATGTCACAAAAAAGATATATTTTCACATTGAAAATTATTTTTAAAATAGATATAAAAAGTATACATAACTTATTATATGATATTAAGATTTTTTGTTTTAGATGAATATATTATTATAATTGGTATATTCGTTAGTTCAATTAAATATACAATTATTCTTCTGGATATTAGTAACTCTTTAAATGAAAATAAAATAAAATTTTGTTTTTAATTAAAAAAAATAAAATATTTAATATTATTAATTTAGAAAAAATAAAACAATAACAATTACTTTATTTAATTGAATCCTAAATAAATTTTTATAAATTAATGTTGTATTTATTACAAAATATAAATAAATATAAATGCATCAAACCTGCAATCAATGTGTTAGTGTAATATTTATATAATTAATATTATTTGGTTATTCGATCTTATTCATATACTTAATTCAGTAATACATTCGTTCAATTTATTGACTAAACTAAAATGCATTTTAGAATATATGTTCTAGATTGTAAATAAATAAGTATATATTATATCTTATATTTTAGTAGCGGTTTTTTAAATTATGTCACCGATTCTTAACAAATATATCGCTTGATTCGCATTTATAAATGAGATCGGATTAAAATCGTATAATTATTAGACGATGGTTACAAATAGTTAATATAATATAATTTTTATCAAATGTTAGTATTAACATATTTCGTACTGTAACTCTATTTATTAAATAAAATTATATAAAATAATAGATTCAAATCAATTCAAATAAACAAATTTACATAATATCATTCAATAATATTTAATTTGTATTTCAGAAAAAGAATGAAAATAAATAATATGGATACATACACAATAATATGGTAGGCCTCAATATATTTTGGGGTCGTTTAGTCTATAGTTAGTTAAAATGTTGCTTAGGCTCCGCTATACCATGACTAGTTAGATCTTGCTAGTTTAAATGAGTGCTTAGCGATGTCACTATCCTCTCACTAATTAACTAGTTTAAATGAGTGCTTAGTCGTGTTCATTATCCTCTCACTAGTTTACTAGTTTAAATGAGTGCTTAGCGATGTCACTATCCTCTCACTGGTTGATTAGTTTAAATGAGTGCTTAGTCGTGTTCATTATCCTCTCACTAGTAAGATCTAAATAGTGATGGTATAGTGGAGTATCCTTCATCTACTATAGACTGTAATGACATATATCTGGATCAGTATTATTGTGTAAAGAAAACAATACCTATACATTACATCCTCGTTAGTATAATAAATAAATAGTATATAAATACATACACAGATAACAATTATTTTTAATCATATTAATAATTAAATTGTTATAAAATATATAAAATTATTTAAATAATATCGATATATAATGAATCAGTTTCTTTAAAGATTATTGATCCTAATAGTAATTAAATATATTTAATATATTTTAATATATAATATATATACTTATATTTTAGACGAGAGATGTAAACTAAAGTATCTTCTATATCAGAGTATCTACATCACTTGCACGATACTCCTTTTAAAGATAATCCATAATATAAAGGACTAACACACTTGAAGAATCCCCACACCTAAACAAAATCTCCGAGAACTAAAGAAGCTCTCACAGTTAAACCACTACATAGCTAAAGAAACCTCAGAAACTAAGACATCAATATATCTGAAGGGTAAACACAGTGAAAGCAATAGAAGACAATGATCTCAGATTTCTTCAGAAATTTATGAAATAATCGGAATGCAATTCGAAAATATTTCAACTGACCAATGTAATATTTTCGGATTGCATTCCTATCTTAGGCAATAAATAGATGAAAGTGATATGTTGCCTTTATTAGATTTATATAACTTATTTTTATTTACATATATATAAAAATATTTAATTACAAACTATTACCAATATAAATTGTTATTACTATAAATTAATATTACAATTATTTGTGTAATTGAATTCGAAAATAGTTGATTTGAGATGGACTTTAGTCCCAGGTTTATAATCTATAATAAATATTTAATAGATACTCCTAGCTGTATATAATACAATATCTCTATTAATTAAATAATATATTAATTTATAATATTAAATCATATTCTATATTAGCTGAATATTTTATTATGATCCATAAGAAAATATATAAATTAGTAAATATAAATAAGTAAATACTACCACTACTACTACTACTACTACTACAAGTTATAATAGTATGACAGAAATAATGAACTTTAAATAATTTAGTAAACTATTAATAATTATAAAATATTGTATCGAGAAAGTTGTAATAAATTACATTTATTTAAACTATTGATAATAAAAAAATTGCAAATAAATTAGTTATATAATATACAATATAGATGTCACAAAAAAGATATATTTTCACATTGAAAATTATTTTTAAAATAGATATAAAAAGTATACATAACTTATTATATGATATTAAGATTTTTTGTTTTAGATGAATATATTATTATAATTGGTATATTCGTTAGTTCAATTAAATATACAATTATTCTTCTGGATATTAGTAACTCTTTAAATGAAAATAAAATAAAATTTTGTTTTTAATTAAAAAAAATAAAATATTTAATATTATTAATTTAGAAAAAATAAAACAATAACAATTACTTTATTTAATTGAATCCTAAATAAATTTTTATAAATTAATGTTGTATTTATTACAAAATATAAATAAATATAAATGCATCAAACCTGCAATCAATGTGTTAGTGTAATATTTATATAATTAATATTATTTGGTTATTCGATCTTATTCATATACTTAATTCAGTAATACATTCGTTCAATTTATTGACTAAACTAAAATGCATTTTAGAATATATGTTCTAGATTGTAAATAAATAAGTATATATTATATCTTATATTTTAGTAGCGGTTTTTTAAATTATGTCACCGATTCTTAACAAATATATCGCTTGATTCGCATTTATAAATGAGATCGGATTAAAATCGTATAATTATTAGACGATGGTTACAAATAGTTAATATAATATAATTTTTATCAAATGTTAGTATTAACATATTTCGTACTGTAACTCTATTTATTAAATAAAATTATATAAAATAATAGATTCAAATCAATTCAAATAAACAAATTTACATAATATCATTCAATAATATTTAATTTGTATTTCAGAAAAAGAATGAAAATAAATAATATGGATACATACACAATAATATGGTAGGCCTCAATATATTTTGGGGTCGTTTAGTCTATAGTTAGTTAAAATGTTGCTTAGGCTCCGCTATACCATGACTAGTTAGATCTTGCTAGTTTAAATGAGTGCTTAGCGATGTCACTATCCTCTCACTAATTAACTAGTTTAAATGAGTGCTTAGTCGTGTTCATTATCCTCTCACTAGTTTACTAGTTTAAATGAGTGCTTAGCGATGTCACTATCCTCTCACTGGTTGATTAGTTTAAATGAGTGCTTAGTCGTGTTCATTATCCTCTCACTAGTAAGATCTAAATAGTGATGGTATAGTGGAGTATCCTTCATCTACTATAGACTGTAATGACATATATCTGGATCAGTATTATTGTGTAAAGAAAACAATACCTATACATTACATCCTCGTTAGTATAATAAATAAATAGTATATAAATACATACACAGATAACAATTATTTTTAATCATATTAATAATTAAATTGTTATAAAATATATAAAATTATTTAAATAATATCGATATATAATGAATCAGTTTCTTTAAAGATTATTGATCCTAATAGTAATTAAATATATTTAATATATTTTAATATATAATATATATACTTATATTTTAGATGAGAGATGTAAACTAAAGTATCTTCTATATCAGAGTATCTACATCACTTGCACGATACTCCTTTTAAAGATAATCCATAATATAAAGGACTAACACACTTGAAGAATCCCCACACCTAAACAAAATCTCCGAGAACTAAAGAAGCTCTCACAGTTAAACCACTACATAGCTAAAGAAACCTCAGAAACTAAGACATCAATATATCTGAAGGGTAAACACAGTGAAAGCAATAGAAGACAATGATCTCAGATTTCTTCAGAAATTTATGAAATAATCGGAATGCAATTCGAAAATATTTCAACTGACCAATGTAATATTTTCGGATTGCATTCCTATCTTAGGCAATAAATAGATGAAAGTGATATGTTGCCTTTATTAGATTTATATAACTTATTTTTATTTACATATATATAAAAATATTTAATTACAAACTATTACCAATATAAATTGTTATTACTATAAATTAATATTACAATTATTTGTGTAATTGAATTCGAAAATAGTTGATTTGAGATGGACTTTAGTCCCAGGTTTATAATCTATAATAAATATTTAATAGATACTCCTAGCTGTATATAATACAATATCTCTATTAATTAAATAATATATTAATTTATAATATTAAATCATATTCTATATTAGCTGAATATTTTATTATGATCCATAAGAAAATATATAAATTAGTAAATATAAATAAGTAAATACTACCACTACTACTACTACTACTACTACAAGTTATAATAGTATGACAGAAATAATGAACTTTAAATAATTTAGTAAACTATTAATAATTATAAAATATTGTATCGAGAAAGTTGTAATAAATTACATTTATTTAAACTATTGATAATAAAAAAATTGCAAATAAATTAGTTATATAATATACAATATAGATGTCACAAAAAAGATATATTTTCACATTGAAAATTATTTTTAAAATAGATATAAAAAGTATACATAACTTATTATATGATATTAAGATTTTTTGTTTTAGATGAATATATTATTATAATTGGTATATTCGTTAGTTCAATTAAATATACAATTATTCTTCTGGATATTAGTAACTCTTTAAATGAAAATAAAATAAAATTTTGTTTTTAATTAAAAAAAATAAAATATTTAATATTATTAATTTAGAAAAAATAAAACAATAACAATTACTTTATTTAATTGAATCCTAAATAAATTTTTATAAATTAATGTTGTATTTATTACAAAATATAAATAAATATAAATGCATCAAACCTGCAATCAATGTGTTAGTGTAATATTTATATAATTAATATTATTTGGTTATTCGATCTTATTCATATACTTAATTCAGTAATACATTCGTTCAATTTATTGACTAAACTAAAATGCATTTTAGAATATATGTTCTAGATTGTAAATAAATAAGTATATATTATATCTTATATTTTAGTAGCGGTTTTTTAAATTATGTCACCGATTCTTAACAAATATATCGCTTGATTCGCATTTATAAATGAGATCGGATTAAAATCGTATAATTATTAGACGATGGTTACAAATAGTTAATATAATATAATTTTTATCAAATGTTAGTATTAACATATTTCGTACTGTAACTCTATTTATTAAATAAAATTATATAAAATAATAGATTCAAATCAATTCAAATAAACAAATTTACATAATATCATTCAATAATATTTAATTTGTATTTCAGAAAAAGAATGAAAATAAATAATATGGATACATACACAATAATATGGTAGGCCTCAATATATTTTGGGGTCGTTTAGTCTATAGTTAGTTAAAATGTTGCTTAGGCTCCGCTATACCATGACTAGTTAGATCTTGCTAGTTTAAATGAGTGCTTAGCGATGTCACTATCCTCTCACTAATTAACTAGTTTAAATGAGTGCTTAGTCGTGTTCATTATCCTCTCACTAGTTTACTAGTTTAAATGAGTGCTTAGCGATGTCACTATCCTCTCACTGGTTGATTAGTTTAAATGAGTGCTTAGTCGTGTTCATTATCCTCTCACTAGTAAGATCTAAATAGTGATGGTATAGTGGAGTATCCTTCATCTACTATAGACTGTAATGACATATATCTGGATCAGTATTATTGTGTAAAGAAAACAATACCTATACATTACATCCTCGTTAGTATAATAAATAAATAGTATATAAATACATACACAGATAACAATTATTTTTAATCATATTAATAATTAAATTGTTATAAAATATATAAAATTATTTAAATAATATCGATATATAATGAATCAGTTTCTTTAAAGATTATTGATCCTAATAGTAATTAAATATATTTAATATATTTTAATATATAATATATATACTTATATTTTAGATGAGAGATGTAAACTAAAGTATCTTCTATATCAGAGTATCTACATCACTTGCACGATACTCCTTTTAAAGATAATCCATAATATAAAGGACTAACACACTTGAAGAATCCCCACACCTAAACAAAATCTCCGAGAACTAAAGAAGCTCTCACAGTTAAACCACTACATAGCTAAAGAAACCTCAGAAACTAAGACATCAATATATCTGAAGGGTAAACACAGTGAAAGCAATAGAAGACAATGATCTCAGATTTCTTCAGAAATTTATGAAATAATCGGAATGCAATTCGAAAATATTTCAACTGACCAATGTAATATTTTCGGATTGCATTCCTATCTTAGGCAATAAATAGATGAAAGTGATATGTTGCCTTTATTAGATTTATATAACTTATTTTTATTTACATATATATAAAAATATTTAATTACAAACTATTACCAATATAAATTGTTATTACTATAAATTAATATTACAATTATTTGTGTAATTGAATTCGAAAATAGTTGATTTGAGATGGACTTTAGTCCCAGGTTTATAATCTATAATAAATATTTAATAGATACTCCTAGCTGTATATAATACAATATCTCTATTAATTAAATAATATATTAATTTATAATATTAAATCATATTCTATATTAGCTGAATATTTTATTATGATCCATAAGAAAATATATAAATTAGTAAATATAAATAAGTAAATACTACCACTACTACTACTACTACTACTACAAGTTATAATAGTATGACTGAAATAATGAACTTTAAATAATTTAGTAAACTATTAATAATTATAAAATATTGTATCGAGAAAGTTGTAATAAATTACATTTATTTAAACTATTGATAATAAAAAAATTGCAAATAAATTAGTTATATAATATACAATATAGATGTCACAAAAAAGATATATTTTCACATTGAAAATTATTTTTAAAATAGATATAAAAAGTATACATAACTTATTATATGATATTAAGATTTTTTGTTTTAGATGAATATATTATTATAATTGGTATATTCGTTAGTTCAATTAAATATACAATTATTCTTCTGGATATTAGTAACTCTTTAAATGAAAATAAAATAAAATTTTGTTTTTAATTAAAAAAAATAAAATATTTAATATTATTAATTTAGAAAAAATAAAACAATAATAATTACTTTATTTAATTGAATCCTAAATAAATTTTTATAAATTAATGTTGTATTTATTACAAAATATAAATAAATATAAATGCATCAAACCTGCAATCAATGTGTTAGTGTAATATTTATATAATTAATATTATTTGGTTATTCGATCTTATTCATATACTTAATTCAGTAATACATTCGTTCAATTTATTGACTAAACTAAAATGCATTTTAGAATATATGTTCTAGATTGTAAATAAATAAGTATATATTATATCTTATATTTTAGTAGCGGTTTTTTAAATTATGTCACCGATTCTTAACAAATATATCGCTTGATTCGCATTTATAAATGAGATCGGATTAAAATCGTATAATTATTAGACGATGGTTACAAATAGTTAATATAATATAATTTTTATCAAATGTTAGTATTAACATATTTCGTACTGTAACTCTATTTATTAAATAAAATTATATAAAATAATAGATTCAAATCAATTCAAATAAACAAATTTACATAATATCATTCAATAATATTTAATTTGTATTTCAGAAAAAGAATGAAAATAAATAATATGGATACATACACAATAATATGGTAGGCCTCAATATATTTTGGGGTCGTTTAGTCTATAGTTAGTTAAAATGTTGCTTAGGCTCCGCTATACCATGACTAGTTAGATCTTGCTAGTTTAAATGAGTGCTTAGCGATGTCACTATCCTCTCACTAATTAACTAGTTTAAATGAGTGCTTAGTCGTGTTCATTATCCTCTCACTAGTTTACTAGTTTAAATGAGTGCTTAGCGATGTCACTATCCTCTCACTGGTTGATTAGTTTAAATGAGTGCTTAGTCGTGTTCATTATCCTCTCACTAGTAAGATCTAAATAGTGATGGTATAGTGGAGTATCCTTCATCTACTATAGACTGTAATGACATATATCTGGATCAGTATTATTGTGTAAAGAAAACAATACCTATACATTACATCCTCGTTAGTATAATAAATAAATAGTATATAAATACATACACAGATAACAATTATTTTTAATCATATTAATAATTAAATTGTTATAAAATATATAAAATTATTTAAATAATATCGATATATAATGAATCAGTTTCTTTAAAGATTATTGATCCTAATAGTAATTAAATATATTTAATATATTTTAATATATAATATATATACTTATATTTTAGATGAGAGATGTAAACTAAAGTATCTTCTATATCAGAGTATCTACATCACTTGCACGATACTCCTTTTAAAGATAATCCATAATATAAAGGACTAACACACTTGAAGAATCCCCACACCTAAACAAAATCTCCGAGAACTAAAGAAGCTCTCACAGTTAAACCACTACATAGCTAAAGAAACCTCAGAAACTAAGACATCAATATATCTGAAGGGTAAACACAGTGAAAGCAATAGAAGACAATGATCTCAGATTTCTTCAGAAATTTATGAAATAATCGGAATGCAATTCGAAAATATTTCAACTGACCAATGTAATATTTTCGGATTGCATTCCTATCTTAGGCAATAAATAGATGAAAGTGATATGTTGCCTTTATTAGATTTATATAACTTATTTTTATTTACATATATATAAAAATATTTAATTACAAACTATTACCAATATAAATTGTTATTACTATAAATTAATATTACAATTATTTGTGTAATTGAATTCGAAAATAGTTGATTTGAGATGGACTTTAGTCCCAGGTTTATAATCTATAATAAATATTTAATAGATACTCCTAGCTGTATATAATACAATATCTCTATTAATTAAATAATATATTAATTTATAATATTAAATCATATTCTATATTAGCTGAATATTTTATTATGATCCATAAGAAAATATATAAATTAGTAAATATAAATAAGTAAATACTACCACTACTACTACTACTACTACTACTACTACAAGTTATAATAGTATGACTGAAATAATGAACTTTAAATAATTTAGTAAACTATTAATAATTATAAAATATTGTATCGAGAAAGTTGTAATAAATTACATTTATTTAAACTATTGATAATAAAAAAATTGCAAATAAATTAGTTATATAATATACAATATAGATGTCACAAAAAAGATATATTTTCACATTGAAAATTATTTTTAAAATAGATATAAAAAGTATACATAACTTATTATATGATATTAAGATTTTTTGTTTTAGATGAATATATTATTATAATTGGTATATTCGTTAGTTCAATTAAATATACAATTATTCTTCTGGATATTAGTAACTCTTTAAATGAAAATAAAATAAAATTTTGTTTTTAATTAAAAAAAATAAAATATTTAATATTATTAATTTAGAAAAAATAAAACAATAACAATTACTTTATTTAATTGAATCCTAAATAAATTTTTATAAATTAATGTTGTATTTATTACAAAATATAAATAAATATAAATGCATCAAACCTGCAATCAATGTGTTAGTGTAATATTTATATAATTAATATTATTTGGTTATTCGATCTTATTCATATACTTAATTCAGTAATACATTCGTTCAATTTATTGACTAAACTAAAATGCATTTTAGAATATATGTTCTAGATTGTAAATAAATAAGTATATATTATATCTTATATTTTAGTAGCGGTTTTTTAAATTATGTCACCGATTCTTAACAAATATATCGCTTGATTCGCATTTATAAATGAGATCGGATTAAAATCGTATAATTATTAGACGATGGTTACAAATAGTTAATATAATATAATTTTTATCAAATGTTAGTATTAACATATTTCGTACTGTAACTCTATTTATTAAATAAAATTATATAAAATAATAGATTCAAATCAATTCAAATAAACAAATTTACATAATATCATTCAATAATATTTAATTTGTATTTCAGAAAAAGAATGAAAATAAATAATATGGATACATACACAATAATATGGTAGGCCTCAATATATTTTGGGGTCGTTTAGTCTATAGTTAGTTAAAATGTTGCTTAGGCTCCGCTATACCATGACTAGTTAGATCTTGCTAGTTTAAATGAGTGCTTAGCGATGTCACTATCCTCTCACTAATTAACTAGTTTAAATGAGTGCTTAGTCGTGTTCATTATCCTCTCACTAGTTTACTAGTTTAAATGAGTGCTTAGCGATGTCACTATCCTCTCACTGGTTGATTAGTTTAAATGAGTGCTTAGTCGTGTTCATTATCCTCTCACTAGTAAGATCTAAATAGTGATGGTATAGTGGAGTATCCTTCATCTACTATAGACTGTAATGACATATATCTGGATCAGTATTATTGTGTAAAGAAAACAATACCTATACATTACATCCTCGTTAGTATAATAAATAAATAGTATATAAATACATACACAGATAACAATTATTTTTAATCATATTAATAATTAAATTGTTATAAAATATATAAAATTATTTAAATAATATCGATATATAATGAATCAGTTTCTTTAAAGATTATTGATCCTAATAGTAATTAAATATATTTAATATATTTTAATATATAATATATATACTTATATTTTAGATGAGAGATGTAAACTAAAGTATCTTCTATATCAGAGTATCTACATCACTTGCACGATACTCCTTTTAAAGATAATCCATAATATAAAGGACTAACACACTTGAAGAATCCCCACACCTAAACAAAATCTCCGAGAACTAAAGAAGCTCTCACAGTTAAACCACTACATAGCTAAAGAAACCTCAGAAACTAAGACATCAATATATCTGAAGGGTAAACACAGTGAAAGCAATAGAAGACAATGATCTCAGATTTCTTCAGAAATTTATGAAATAATCGGAATGCAATTCGAAAATATTTCAACTGACCAATGTAATATTTTCGGATTGCATTCCTATCTTAGGCAATAAATAGATGAAAGTGATATGTTGCCTTTATTAGATTTATATAACTTATTTTTATTTACATATATATAAAAATATTTAATTACAAACTATTACCAATATAAATTGTTATTATTATAAATTAATATTACAATTATTTGTGTAATTGAATTCGAAAATAGTTGATTTGAGATGGACTTTAGTCCCAGGTTTATAATCTATAATAAATATTTAATAGATACTCCTAGCTGTATATAATACAATATCTCTATTAATTAAATAATATATTAATTTATAATATTAAATCATATTCTATATTAGCTGAATATTTTATTATGATCCATAAGAAAATATATAAATTAGTAAATATAAATAAGTAAATACTACCACTACTACTACTACTACTACTACTACTACAAGTTATAATAGTATGACTGAAATAATGAACTTTAAATAATTTAGTAAACTATTAATAATTATAAAATATTGTATCGAGAAAGTTGTAATAAATTACATTTATTTAAACTATTGATAATAAAAAAATTGCAAATAAATTAGTTATATAATATACAATATAGATGTCACAAAAAAGATATATTTTCACATTGAAAATTATTTTTAAAATAGATATAAAAAGTATACATAACTTATTATATGATATTAAGATTTTTTGTTTTAGATGAATATATTATTATAATTGGTATATTCGTTAGTTCAATTAAATATACAATTATTCTTCTGGATATTAGTAACTCTTTAAATGAAAATAAAATAAAATTTTGTTTTTAATTAAAAAAAATAAAATATTTAATATTATTAATTTAGAAAAAATAAAACAATAACAATTACTTTATTTAATTGAATCCTAAATAAATTTTTATAAATTAATGTTGTATTTATTACAAAATATAAATAAATATAAATGCATCAAACCTGCAATCAATGTGTTAGTGTAATATTTATATAATTAATATTATTTGGTTATTCGATCTTATTCATATACTTAATTCAGTAATACATTCGTTCAATTTATTGACTAAACTAAAATGCATTTTAGAATATATGTTCTAGATTGTAAATAAATAAGTATATATTATATCTTATATTTTAGTAGCGGTTTTTTAAATTATGTCACCGATTCTTAACAAATATATCGCTTGATTCGCATTTATAAATGAGATCGGATTAAAATCGTATAATTATTAGACGATGGTTACAAATAGTTAATATAATATAATTTTTATCAAATGTTAGTATTAACATATTTCGTACTGTAACTCTATTTATTAAATAAAATTATATAAAATAATAGATTCAAATCAATTCAAATAAACAAATTTACATAATATCATTCAATAATATTTAATTTGTATTTCAGAAAAAGAATGAAAATAAATAATATGGATACATACACAATAATATGGTAGGCCTCAATATATTTTGGGGTCGTTTAGTCTATAGTTAGTTAAAATGTTGCTTAGGCTCCGCTATACCATGACTAGTTAGATCTTGCTAGTTTAAATGAGTGCTTAGCGATGTCACTATCCTCTCACTAATTAACTAGTTTAAATGAGTGCTTAGTCGTGTTCATTATCCTCTCACTAGTTTACTAGTTTAAATGAGTGCTTAGCGATGTCACTATCCTCTCACTGGTTGATTAGTTTAAATGAGTGCTTAGTCGTGTTCATTATCCTCTCACTAGTAAGATCTAAATAGTGATGGTATAGTGGAGTATCCTTCATCTACTATAGACTGTAATGACATATATCTGGATCAGTATTATTGTGTAAAGAAAACAATACCTATACATTACATCCTCGTTAGTATAATAAATAAATAGTATATAAATACATACACAGATAACAATTATTTTTAATCATATTAATAATTAAATTGTTATAAAATATATAAAATTATTTAAATAATATCGATATATAATGAATCAGTTTCTTTAAAGATTATTGATCCTAATAGTAATTAAATATATTTAATATATTTTAATATATAATATATATACTTATATTTTAGATGAGAGATGTAAACTAAAGTATCTTCTATATCAGAGTATCTACATCACTTGCACGATACTCCTTTTAAAGATAATCCATAATATAAAGGACTAACACACTTGAAGAATCCCCACACCTAAACAAAATCTCCGAGAACTAAAGAAGCTCTCACAGTTAAACCACTACATAGCTAAAGAAACCTCAGAAACTAAGACATCAATATATCTGAAGGGTAAACACAGTGAAAGCAATAGAAGACAATGATCTCAGATTTCTTCAGAAATTTATGAAATAATCGGAATGCAATTCGAAAATATTTCAACTGACCAATGTAATATTTTCGGATTGCATTCCTATCTTAGGCAATAAATAGATGAAAGTGATATGTTGCCTTTATTAGATTTATATAACTTATTTTTATTTACATATATATAAAAATATTTAATTACAAACTATTACCAATATAAATTGTTATTACTATAAATTAATATTACAATTATTTGTGTAATTGAATTCGAAAATAGTTGATTTGATATGGACTTTAGTCCCAGGTTTATAATCTATAATAAATATTTAATAGATACTCCTAGCTGTATATAATACAATATCTCTATTAATTAAATAATATATTAATTTATAATATTAAATCATATTCTATATTAGCTGAATATTTTATTATGATCCATAAGAAAATATATAAATTAGTAAATATAAATAAGTAAATACTACCACTACTACTACTACTACTACTACAAGTTATAATAGTATGACTGAAATAATGAACTTTAAATAATTTAGTAAACTATTAATAATTATAAAATATTGTATCGAGAAAGTTGTAATAAATTACATTTATTTAAACTATTGATAATAAAAAAATTGCAAATAAATTAGTTATATAATATACAATATAGATGTCACAAAAAAGATATATTTTCACATTGAAAATTATTTTTAAAATAGATATAAAAAGTATACATAACTTATTATATGATATTAAGATTTTTTGTTTTAGATGAATATATTATTATAATTGGTATATTCGTTAGTTCAATTAAATATACAATTATTCTTCTGGATATTAGTAACTCTTTAAATGAAAATAGAATAAAATTTTGTTTTTAATTAAAAAAAATAAAATATTTAATATTATTAATTTAGAAAAAATAAAACAATAACAATTACTTTATTTAATTGAATCCTAAATAAATTTTTATAAATTAATGTTGTATTTATTACAAAATATAAATAAATATAAATGCATCAAACCTGCAATCAATGTGTTAGTGTAATATTTATATAATTAATATTATTTGGTTATTCGATCTTATTCATATACTTAATTCAGTAATACATTCGTTCAATTTATTGACTAAACTAAAATGCATTTTAGAATATATGTTCTAGATTGTAAATAAATAAGTATATATTATATCTTATATTTTAGTAGCGGTTTTTTAAATTATGTCACCGATTCTTAACAAATATATCGCTTGATTCGCATTTATAAATGAGATCGGATTAAAATCGTATAATTATTAGACGATGGTTACAAATAGTTAATATAATATAATTTTTATCAAATGTTAGTATTAACATATTTCGTACTGTAACTCTATTTATTAAATAAAATTATATAAAATAATAGATTCAAATCAATTCAAATAAACAAATTTACATAATATCATTCAATAATATTTAATTTGTATTTCAGAAAAAGAATGAAAATAAATAATATGGATACATACACAATAATATGGTAGGCCTCAATATATTTTGGGGTCGTTTAGTCTATAGTTAGTTAAAATGTTGCTTAGGCTCCGCTATACCATGACTAGTTAGATCTTGCTAGTTTAAATGAGTGCTTAGCGATGTCACTATCCTCTCACTAATTAACTAGTTTAAATGAGTGCTTAGTCGTGTTCATTATCCTCTCACTAGTTTACTAGTTTAAATGAGTGCTTAGCGATGTCACTATCCTCTCACTGGTTGATTAGTTTAAATGAGTGCTTAGTCGTGTTCATTATCCTCTCACTAGTAAGATCTAAATAGTGATGGTATAGTGGAGTATCCTTCATCTACTATAGACTGTAATGACATATATCTGGATCAGTATTATTGTGTAAAGAAAACAATACCTATACATTACATCCTCGTTAGTATAATAAATAAATAGTATATAAATACATACACAGATAACAATTATTTTTAATCATATTAATAATTAAATTGTTATAAAATATATAAAATTATTTAAATAATATCGATATATAATGAATCAGTTTCTTTAAAGATTATTGATCCTAATAGTAATTAAATATATTTAATATATTTTAATATATAATAGATTCACTTGTATTTTAGATGAGAGATGTAAACTAAAGTATCTTCTATATCAGAGTATCTACATCACTTGCACGATACTCCTTTTAAAGATAATCCATAATATAAAGGACTAACACACTTAAAGAATCCCCACACCTAAACAAAATCTCCGAGAACTAAAGAAGCTCTCACAGTTAAACCACTACATAGCTAAAGAAACCTCAGAAACTAAGACATCAATATACCTGAAGGGTAAACACAGTGAAAGCAACAGAAGACAATGATCTCAGATTTCTTCAGAAATTTATGAAATAATCGGAATGCAATTCGAAAATATTTCAACTGACCAATGTAATATTTTCGGATTGCATTCCTATCTTAGGCAATAAATAGATGAAAGTGATATGTTGCCTTTATTAGATTTATATAACTTATTTTTATTTACATATATATAAAAATATTTAATTACAAACTATTACCAATATAAATTGTTATTACTATAAATTAATATTACAATTATTTGTGTAATTGAATTCGAAAATAGTTGATTTGAGATGGACTTTAGTCCCAGGTTTATAATCTATAATACATATTTAATAGATACTCCTAGCTGTATATAATACAATATCTCTATTAATTAAATAATATATTAATTTATAATATTAAATCATATTCTATATTAGCTGAATATTTTATTATGATCCATAAGAAAATATATAAATTAGTAAATATAAATAAGTAAATACTACCACTACTACTACTACTACTACTACTACTACTACTACTACTACTACTACTACTACTACTACTACTACTACTACTACTACTACTACTACTACTACTACTACAAGTTATAATAGTATGACTGAAATAATGAACTTTAAATAATTTAGTAAACTATTAATAATTATAAAATATTGTATCGAGAAAGTTGTAATAAATTACATTTATTTAAACTATTGATAATAAAAAAATTGCAAATAAATTAGTTATATAATATACAATATAGATGTCACAAAAAAGATATATTTTCACATTGAAAATTATTTTTAAAATAGATATAAAAAGTATACATAACTTATTATATGATATTAAGATTTTTTGTTTTAGATGAATATATTATTATAATTGGTATATTCGTTAGTTCAATTAAATATACAATTATTCTTCTGGATATTAGTAACTCTTTAAATGAAAATAAAATAAAATTTTGTTTTTAATTAAAAAAAATAAAATATTTAATATTATTAATTTAGAAAAAATAAAACAATAACAATTACTTTATTTAATTGAATCCTAAATAAATTTTTATAAATTAATGTTGTATTTATTACAAAATATAAATAAATATAAATGCATCAAACCTGCAATCAATGTGTTAGTGTAATATTTATATAATTAATATTATTTGGTTATTCGATCTTATTCATATACTTAATTCAGTAATACATTCGTTCAATTTATTGACTAAACTAAAATGCATTTTAGAATATATGTTCTAGATTGTAAATAAATAAGTATATATTATATCTTATATTTTAGTAGCGGTTTTTTAAATTATGTCACCGATTCTTAACAAATATATCGCTTGATTCGCATTTATAAATGAGATCGGATTAAAATCGTATAATTATTAGACGATGGTTACAAATAGTTAATATAATATAATTTTTATCAAATGTTAGTATTAACATATTTCGTACTGTAACTCTATTTATTAAATAAAATTATATAAAATAATAGATTCAAATCAATTCAAATAAACAAATTTACATAATATCATTCAATAATATTTAATTTGTATTTCAGAAAAAGAATGAAAATAAATAATATGGATACATACACAATAATATGGTAGGCCTCAATATATTTTGGGGTCGTTTAGTCTATAGTTAGTTAAAATGTTGCTTAGGCTCCGCTATACCATGACTAGTTAGATCTTGCTAGTTTAAATGAGTGCTTAGCGATGTCACTATCCTCTCACTAATTAACTAGTTTAAATGAGTGCTTAGTCGTGTTCATTATCCTCTCACTAGTTTACTAGTTTAAATGAGTGCTTAGCGATGTCACTATCCTCTCACTGGTTGATTAGTTTAAATGAGTGATTAGTCGTGTTCATTATCCTCTCACTAGTAAGATCTAAATAGTGATGGTATAGTGGAGTATCCTTCATCTACTATAGACTGTAATGACATATATCTGGATCAGTATTATTGTGTAAAGAAAACAATACCTATACATTACATCCTCGTTAGTATAATAAATAAATAGTATATAAATACATACACAGATAACAATTATTTTTAATCATATTAATAATTAAATTGTTATAAAATATATAAAATTATTTAAATAATATCGATATATAATGAATCAGTTTCTTTAAAGATTATTGATCCTAATAGTAATTAAATATATTTAATATATTTTAATATATAATATATATACTTATATTTTAGATGAGAGATGTAAACTAAAGTATCTTCTATATCAGAGTATCTACATCACTTGCACGATACTCCTTTTAAAGATAATCCATAATATAAAGGACTAACACACTTGAAGAATCCCCACACCTAAACAAAATCTCCGAGAACTAAAGAAGCTCTCACAGTTAAACCACTACATAGCTAAAGAAACCTCAGAAACTAAGACATCAATATATCTGAAGGGTAAACACAGTGAAAGCAATAGAAGACAATGATCTCAGATTTCTTCAGAAATTTATGAAATAATCGGAATGCAATTCGAAAATATTTCAACTGACCAATGTAATATTTTCGGATTGCATTCCTATCTTAGGCAATAAATAGATGAAAGTGATATGTTGCCTTTATTAGATTTATAACTTATTTTTATTTACATATATATAAAAATATTTAATTACAAACTATTACCAATATAAATTGTTATTACTATAAATTAATATTACAATTATTTGTGTAATTGAATTCGAAAATAGTTGATTTGAGATGGACTTTAGTCCCAGGTTTATAATCTATAATAAATATTTAATAGATACTCCTAGCTGTATATAATACAATATCTCTATTAATTAAATAATATATTAATTTATAATATTAAATCATATTCTATATTAGCTGAATATTTTATTATGATCCATAAGAAAATATATAAATTAGTAAATATAAATAAGTAAATACTACCACTACTACTACTACTACTACTACTACTACAAGTTATAATAGTATGACTGAAATAATGAACTTTAAATAATTTAGTAAACTATTAATAATTATAAAATATTGTATCGAGAAAGTTGTAATAAATTACATTTATTTAAACTATTGATAATAAAAAAATTGCAAATAAATTAGTTATATAATATACAATATAGATGTCACAAAAAAGATATATTTTCACATTGAAAATTATTTTTAAAATAGATATAAAAAGTATACATAACTTATTATATGATATTAAGATTTTTTGTTTTAGATGAATATATTATTATAATTGGTATATTCGTTAGTTCAATTAAATATACAATTATTCTTCTGGATATTAGTAACTCTTTAAATGAAAATAAAATAAAATTTTGTTTTTAATTAAAAAAAATAAAATATTTAATATTATTAATTTAGAAAAAATAAAACAATAACAATTACTTTATTTAATTGAATCCTAAATAAATTTTTATAAATTAATGTTGTATTTATTACAAAATATAAATAAATATAAATGCATCAAACCTGCAATCAATGTGTTAGTGTAATATTTATATAATTAATATTATTTGGTTATTCGATCTTATTCATATACTTAATTCAGTAATACATTCGTTCAATTTATTGACTAAACTAAAATGCATTTTAGAATATATGTTCTAGATTGTAAATAAATAAGTATATGCTTTATAAGTATATATTATATCTTATATTTTAGTAGCGGTTTTTTAAATTATTTCACCGATTCTTAACAAATATATCGCTTGATTCGCATTTATAAATGAGATCGGATTAAAATCATATAATTATTAGACGATGGTTACAAATAGTTAATATAATATAATTTTTATAAAATATTAGTATTAACATATTTCGTACTGTAACTCTATTTATTAAATAAAATTATATAAAAAAATAGATTCAAATCAATTCAAATAATAAACAAATTTACATAATATCATTCAATAATATTTAATTTGTATTTCAGAAAAAGAATGAAAATAAATAATATGGATACATACACAATAATATGGTAGGCCTCAATATATTTACAGGTCGTTTAGTCTATAGTTAGTTAAAATGTTGCTTAGGCTCCGCTATACCATGACTAGTTAGATCTTGCTAGTTTAAATGAGTGCTTAGCGATGTCACTATCCTCTCACTAATTAACTAGTTTAAATGAGTGCTTAGTCGTGTTCATTATCCTCTCACTAGTTTACTAGTTTAAATGAGTGCTTAGCGATGTCACTATCCTCTCACTGGTTGATTAGTTTAAATGAGTGCTTAGTCGTGTTCATTATCCTCTCACTAGTAAGATCTAAATAGTGATGGTATAGTGGAGTATCCTTCATCTACTATAGACTGTAATGACATATATCTGGATCAGTATTATTGTGTAAAGAAAACAATACCTATACATTACATCCTCGTTAGTATAATAAATAAATAGTATATAAATACATACACAGATAACAATTATTTTTAATCATATTAATAATTAAATTGTTATAAAATATATAAAATTATTTAAATAATATCGATATATAATGAATCAGTTTCTTTAAAGATTATTGATCCTAATAGTAATTAAATATATTTAATATATTTTAATATATAATATATATACTTATATTTTAGATGAGAGATGTAAACTAAAGTATCTTCTATATCAGAGTATCTACATCACTTGCACGATACTCCTTTTAAAGATAATCCATAATATAAAGGACTAACACACTTGAAGAATCCCCACACCTAAACAAAATCTCCAAGAACTAAAGAAGCTCTCACAGTTAAACCACTACATAGCTAAAGAAACCTCAGAAACTAAGACATCAATATATCTGAAGGGTAAACACAGTGAAAGCAATAGAAGACAATGATCTCAGATTTCTTCAGAAATTTATGAAATAATCGGAATGCAATTCGAAAATATTTCAACTGACCAATGTAATATTTTCGGATTGCATTCCTATCTTAGGCAATAAATAGATGAAAGTGATATGTTGCCTTTATTAGATTTATATAACTTATTTTTATTTACATATATATAAAAATATTTAATTACAAACTATTACCAATATAAATTGTTATTACTATAAATTAATATTACAATTATTTGTGTAATTGAATTCGAAAATAGTTGATTTGAGATGGACTTTAGTCCCAGGTTTATAATCTATAATAAATATTTAATAGATACTCCTAGCTGTATATAATACAATATCTCTATTAATTAAATAATATATTAATTTATAATATTAAATCATATTCTATATTAGCTGAATATTTTATTATGATCCATAAGAAAATATATAAATTAGTAAATATAAATAAGTAAATACTACCACTACTACTACTACTACTACTACTACTACTACTACTACTACTACTACAAGTTATAATAGTATGACTGAAATAATGAACTTTAAATAATTTAGTAAACTATTAATAATTATAAAATATTGTATCGAGAAAGTTGTAATAAATTACATTTATTTAAACTATTGATAATAAAAAAATTGCGAATAAATTAGTTATATAATATACAATATAGATGTCACAAAAAAGATATATTTTCACATTGAAAATTATTTTTAAAATAGATATAAAAAGTATACATAACTTATTATATGATATTAAGATTTTTTGTTTTAGATGAATATATTATTATAATTGGTATATTCGTTAGTTCAATTAAATATACAATTATTCTTCTGGATATTAGTAACTCTTTAAATGAAAATAAAATAAAATTTTGTTTTTAATTAAAAAAAATAAAATATTTAATATTATTAATTTAGAAAAAATAAAACAATAACAATTACTTTATTTAATTGAATCCTAAATAAATTTTTATAAATTAATGTTGTATTTATTACAAAATATAAATAAATATAAATGCATCAAACCTGCAATCAATGTGTTAGTGTAATATTTATATAATTAATATTATTTGGTTATTCGATCTTATTCATATACTTAATTCAGTAATACATTCGTTCAATTTATTGACTAAACTAAAATGCATTTTAGAATATATGTTCTAGATTGTAAATAAATAAGTATATGCTTTATAAGTATATATTATATCTTATATTTTAGTAGCGGTTTTTTAAATTATGTCACCGATTCTTAACAAATATATCGCTTGATTCGCATTTATAAATGAGATCGGATTAAAATCATATAATTATTAGACGATGGTTACAAATAGTTAATATAATATAATTTTTATAAAATATTAGTATTAACATATTTCGTACTGTAACTCTATTTATTAAATAAAATTATATAAAAAAATAGATTCAAATCAATTCAAATAATAAACAAATTTACATAATATCATTCAATAATATTTAATTTGTATTTCAGAAAAAGAATGAAAATAAATAATATGGATACATACACAATAATATGGTAGGCCTCAATATATTTACAGGTCGTTTAGTCTATAGTTAGTTAAAATGTTGCTTAGGCTCCGCTATACCATGACTAGTTAGATCTTGCTAGTTTAAATGAGTGCTTAGCGATGTCACTATCCTCTCACTAATTAACTAGTTTAAATGAGTGCTTAGTCGTGTTCATTATCCTCTCACTAGTTTACTAGTTTAAATGAGTGCTTAGCGATGTCACTATCCTCTCACTGGTTGATTAGTTTAAATGAGTGCTTAGTCGTGTTCATTATCCTCTCACTAGTAAGATCTAAATAGTGATGGTATAGTGGAGTATCCTTCATCTACTATAGACTGTAATGACATATATCTGGATCAGTATTATTGTGTAAAGAAAACAATACCTATACATTACATCCTCGTTAGTATAATAAATAAATAGTATATAAATACATACACAGATAACAATTATTTTTAATCATATTAATAATTAAATTGTTATAAAATATATAAAATTATTTGAATAATATCGATATACAATGAATCAGTTTCTTTAAAGATTATTGATACTAATAGTAATTAAATATATTTAATATATTTTAATATATAATATATATACTTATATTTTAGATGAGAGATGTAAACTAAAGTATATTCTATATCAGAGTATCTACATCACTTGCACGATACTCCTTTTAAAGATAATCCATAATATAAAGGACTAACACACTTGAAGAATCCCCACACCTAAACAAAATCTCCAAGAACTAAAGAAGCTCTCACAGTTAAACCACTACATAGCTAAAGAAACCTCAGAAACTAAGACATCAATATATCTGAAGGGTAAACACAGTGAAAGCAATAGAAGACAATGATCTCAGATTTCTTCAGAAATTTATGAAATAATCGGAATGCAATTCGAAAATATTTCAACTGACCAATGTAATATTTTCGGATTGCATTCCTATCTTAGGCAATAAATAGATGAAAGTGATATGTTGCCTTTATTAGATTTATATAACTTATTTTTATTTACATATATATAAAAATATTTAATTACAAACTATTACCAATATAAATTGTTATTACTATAAATTAATATTACAATTATTTGTGTAATTGAATTCGAAAATAGTTGATTTGAGATGGACTTTAGTCCCAGGTTTATAATCTATAATAAATATTTAATAGATACTCCTAGCTGTATATAATACAATATCTCTATTAATTAAATAATATATTAATTTATAATATTAAATCATATTCTATATTAGCTGAATATTTTATTATGATCCATAAGAAAATATATAAATTAGTAAATATAAATAAGTAAATACTACCACTACTACTACTACTACTACTACTACTACTACTACTACAAGTTATAATAGTATGACTGAAATAATGAACTTTAAATAATTTAGTAAACTATTAATAATTATAAAATATTGTATCGAGAAAGTTGTAATAAATTACATTTATTTAAACTATTGATAATAAAAAAATTGCAAATAAATTAGTTATATAATATACAATATAGATGTCACAAAAAAGATATATTTTCACATTGAAAATTATTTTTAAAATAGATATAAAAAGTATACATAACTTATTATATGATATTAAGATTTTTTGTTTTAGATGAATATATTATTATAATTGGTATATTCGTTAGTTCAATTAAATATACAATTATTCTTCTGGATATTAGTAACTCTTTAAATGAAAATAAAATAAAATTTTGTTTTTAATTAAAAAAAATAAAATATTTAATATTATTAATTTAGAAAAAATAAAACAATAACAATTACTTTATTTAATTGAATCCTAAATAAATTTTTATAAATTAATGTTGTATTTATTACAAAATATAAATAAATATAAATGCATCAAACCTGCAATCAATGTGTTAGTGTAATATTTATATAATTAATATTATTTGGTTATTCGATCTTATTCATATACTTAATTCAGTAATACATTCGTTCAATTTATTGACTAAACTAAAATGCATTTTAGAATATATGTTCTAGATTGTAAATAAATAAGTATATGCTTTATAAGTATATATTATATCTTATATTTTAGTAGCGGTTTTTTAAATTATGTCACCGATTCTTAACAAATATATCGCTTGATTCGCATTTATAAATGAGATCGGATTAAAATCATATAATTATTAGACGATGGTTACAAATAGTTAATATAATATAATTTTTATAAAATATTAGTATTAACATATTTCGTACTGTAACTCTATTTATTAAATAAAATTATATAAAAAAATAGATTCAAATCAATTCAAATAATAAACAAATTTACATAATATCATTCAATAATATTTAATTTGTATTTCAGAAAAAGAATGAAAATAAATAATATGGATACATACACAATAATATGGTAGGCCTCAATATATTTACAGGTCGTTTAGTCTATAGTTAGTTAAAATGTTGCTTAGGCTCCGCTATACCATGACTAGTTAGATCTTGCTAGTTTAAATGAGTGCTTAGCGATGTCACTATCCTCTCACTAATTAACTAGTTTAAATGAGTGCTTAGTCGTGTTCATTATCCTCTCACTAGTTTACTAGTTTAAATGAGTGCTTAGCGATGTCACTATCCTCTCACTGGTTGATTAGTTTAAATGAGTGCTTAGTCGTGTTCATTATCCTCTCACTAGTAAGATCTAAATAGTGATGGTATAGTGGAGTATCCTTCATCTACTATAGACTGTAATGACATATATCTGGATCAGTATTATTGTGTAAAGTAAACAATACCTATACATTACATCCTCGTTAGTATAATAAATAAATAGTATATAAATACATACACAGATAACAATTATTTTTAATCATATTAATAATTAAATTGTTATAAAATATATAAAATTATTTGAATAATATCGATATACAATGAATCAGTTTCTTTAAAGATTATTGATACTAATAGTAATTAAATATATTTAATATATTTTAATATATAATATATATACTTATATTTTAGATGAGAGATGTAAACTAAAGTATCTTCTATATCAGAGTATCTACATCACTTGCACGATACTCCTTTTAAAGATAATCTATAATATAAAGGACTAACACACTTGAAGAATCCCCACACCTAAACAAAATCTCCGAGAACTAAAGAAGCTCTCACAGTTAAACCACTACATAGCTAAAGAAACCTCAGAAACTAAGACATCAATATATCTGAAGGGTAAACACAGTGAAAGCAATAGAAGACAATGATCTCAGATTTCTTCTGAAATTTATGAAATAATCGGAATGCAATTCGAAAATATTTCAACTGACCAATGTAATATTTTCGGATTGCATTCCTATCTTAGGCAATAAATAGATGAAAGTGATATTTTGCCTTTATTAGATTTATATAACTTATTTTTATTTACATATATATAAAAATATTTAATTACAACCTATTACCAATATAAATTGTTATTACTATAAATTAATATTACAATTATTTGTGTAATTGAATTCGAAAATAGTTGATTTGAGATGGACTTTAGTCCCAGGTTTATAATCTATAATAAATATTTAATAGATACTCCTAGCTGTATATAATACAATATCTCTATTAATTAAATAATATATTAATTTATAATATTAAATCATATTCTATATTAGCTGAATATTTTATTATGATCCATAAGAAAATATATAAATTAGT
Source organism: Osedax frankpressi (assembly GCA_964035775.1). NCBI lineage: Eukaryota > Metazoa > Annelida > Polychaeta > Sabellida > Siboglinidae > Osedax > Osedax frankpressi. The sequence continues at coordinate 26,366,440 of OZ038315.1, forward strand.
AAATATAAATAAGTAAATACTACCACTACTACTACTACTACTACTACTACTACTACTACTACTACTACTACTACTACTACTGCTACTACTACTACTACTACTACTACTACTACTACTACTACTACTACTACTACTACTACTACTACTACTACTACTACTACTACTACTACTACTACTACTACTACTACTACTACTACTACTACTACTACTACTACTACAAGTTATAATAGTATGACTGAAATAATGAACTTTAAATAATTTAGTAAACTATTAATAATTATAAAATATTGTATCGAGAAAGTTGTAATAAATTACATTTATTTAAACTATTGATAATAAAAAAATTGCAAATAAATTAGTTATATAATATACAATATAGATGTCACAAAAAAGATATATTTTCACATTGAAAATTATTTTAAAAATAGATATAAAAAGTATACATAACTTATTATATGATATTAAGATTTTTTGTTTTAGATGAATATATTATTATAATTGGTATATTCGTTAGTTCAATTAAATATACAATTATTCTTCTGGATATTAGTAACTCTTTAAATGAAAATAAAATAAAATTTTGTTTTTAATTAAAAAAAATAAAATATTTAATATTATTAATTTAGAAAAAATAAAACAATAACAATTACTTTATTTAATTGAATCCTAAATAAATTTTTATAAATTAATGTTGTATTTATTACAAAATATAAATAAATATAAATGCATCAAACCTGCAATCAATGTGTTAGTGTAATATTTATATAATTAATATTATTTGGTTATTCGATCTTATTCATATACTTAATTCAGTAATACATTCGTTCAATTTATTGACTAAACTAAAATGCATTTTAGAATATATGTTCTAGATTGTAAATAAATAAGTATATGCTTTATAAGTATATATTATATCTTATATTTTAGTAGCGGTTTTTAAAATTATGTCACCGATTCTTAACAAATATATCGCTTGATTCGCATTTATAAATGAGATCGGATTAAAATCATATAATTATTAGACGATGGTTACAAATAGTTAATATAATATAATTTTTATAAAATATTAGTATTAACATATTTCGTACTGTAACTCTATTTATTAAATAAAATTATATAAAAAAATAGATTCAAATCAATTCAAATAATAAACAAATTTACATAATATCATTCAATAATATTTAATTTGTATTTCAGAAAAAGAATGAAAATAAATAATATGGATACATACACAATAATATGGTAGGCCTCAATATATTTTGGGGTCGTTTAGTCTATAGTTAGTTAAAATGTTGCTTAGGCTCCGCTATACCATGACTAGTTAGATCTTGCTAGTTTAAATGAGTGCTTAGCGATGTCACTATCCTCTCACTAATTAACTAGTTTAAATGAGTGCTTAGTCGTGTTCATTATCCTCTCACTAGTTTACTAGTTTAAATGAGTGCTTAGCGATGTCACTATCCTCTCACTGGTTGATTAGTTTAAATGAATGCTTAGTCGTGTTCATTATCCTCTCACTAGTAAGATCTAAATAGTGATGGTATAGTGGAGTATCCTTCATCTACTATAGACTGTAATGACATATATCTGGATCAGTATTATTGTGTAAAGAAAACAATACCTATACATTACATCCTCGTTAGTATAATAAATAAATAGTATATAAATACATACACAGATAACAATTATTTTTAATCATATTAATAATTAAATTGTTATAAAATATATAAAATTATTTAAATAATATCGATATATAATGAATCAGTTTCTTTAAAGATTATTGATCCTAATAGTAATTAAATATATTTAATATATTTTAATATATAATATATATACTTATATTTTAGATGAGAGATGTAAACTAAAGTATCTTCTATATCAGAGTATCTACATCACTTGCACGTTACTCCTTTTAAAGATAATTCATAATATAAAGGACTAACACACTTGAAGAATCCCCACACCTAAACAAAATCTCCAAGAACTAAAGAAGCTCTCACAGTTAAACCACTACATAGCTAAAGAAACCTCAGAAACTAAGACATCAATATATCTGAAGGGTAAACACAGTGAAAGCAATAGAAGACAATGATCTCAGATTTCTTCAGAAATTTATGAAATAATCGGAATGCAATTCGAAAATATTTCAACTGACCAATGTAATATTTTCGGATTGCATTCCTATCTTAGGCAATAAATAGATGAAAGTGATATGTTGCCTTTATTAGATTTATATAACTTATTTTTATTTACATATATATAAAAATATTTAATTACAAACTATTACCAATATAAATTGTTATTACTATAAATTAATATTACAATTATTTGTGTAATTGAATTCGAAAATAGTTGATTTGAGATGGACTTTAGTCCCAGGTTTATAATCTATAATAAATATTTAATAGATACTCCTAGCTGTATATAATACAATATCTCTATTAATTAAATAATATATTAATTTATAATATTAAATCATATTCTATATTAGCTGAATATTTTATTATGATCCATAAGAAAATATATAAATTAGTAAATATAAATAAGTAAATACTACCACTACTACTACTACTACTACTACTACTACTACTACTACTACTACTACTACTACTACTACTACTACTACTACTACTACAAGTTATAATAGTATGACTGAAATAATGAACTTTAAATAATTTAGTAAACTATTAATAATTATAAAATATTGTATCGAGAAAGTTGTAATAAATTACATTTATTTAAACTATTGATAATAAAAAAATTGCAAATAAATTAGTTATATAATATACAATATAGATGTCACAAAAAAGATATATTTTCACATTGAAAATTATTTTTAAAATAGATATAAAAAGTATACATAACTTATTATATGATATTAAGATTTTTTGTTTTAGATGAATATATTATTATAATTGGTATATTCGTTAGTTCAATTAAATATACAATTATTCTTCTGGATATTAGTAACTCTTTAAATGAAAATAAAATAAAATTTTGTTTTTAATTAAAAAAAATAAAATATTTAATATTATTAATTTAGAAAAAATAAAACAATAACAATTACTTTATTTAATTGAATCCTAAATAAATTTTTATAAATTAATGTTGTATTTATTACAAAATATAAATAAATATAAATGCATCAAACCTGCAATCAATGTGTTAGTGTAATATTTATATAATTAATATTATTTGGTTATTCGATCTTATTCATATACTTAATTCAGTAATACATTCGTTCAATTTATTGACTAAACTAAAATGCATTTTAGAATATATGTTCTAGATTGTAAATAAATAAGTATATGCTTTCTAAGTATATATTATATCTTATATATTAGTAGCGGTTTTTTAAATTATGTCACCGATTCTTAACAAATATATCGCTTGATTCGCATTTATAAATGAGATCGGATTAAAATCATATAATTATTAGACGATGGTTACAAATAGTTAATATAATATAATTTTTATAAAATATTAGTATTAACATATTTCGTACTGTAACTCTATTTATTAAATAAAATTATATAAAAAAATAGATTCAAATCAATTCAAATAATAAACAAATTTACATAATATCATTCAATAATATTTAATTTGTATTTCAGAAAAAGAATGAAAATAAATAATATGGATACATACACAATAATATGGTAGGCCTCAATATATTTTGGGGTCGTTTAGTCTATAGTTAGTTAAAATGTTGCTTAGGCTCCGCTATACCATGACTAGTTAGATCTTGCTAGTTTAAATGAGTGCTTAGCGATGTCACTATCCTCTCACTAATTAACTAGTTTAAATGAGTGCTTAGTCGTGTTCATTATCCTCTCACTAGTTTACTAGTTTAAATGAGTGCTTAGCGATGTCACTATCCTCTCACTGGTTGATTAGTTTAAATGAGTGCTTAGTCTTGTTCATTATCCTCTCACTAGTAAGATCTAAATAGTGATGATATAGTGGAGTATCCTTCATCTACTATAGACTGTAATAACATATATCTGGATCAGTATTATTGTGTAAAGAAAACAATACCTATACATTACATCCTCGTTAGTATAATAAATAAATAGTATATAAATACATACACAGATAACAATTATTTTTAATCATATTAATAATTAAATTGTTATAAAATATATAAAATTATTTGAATAATATCGATATACAATGAATCAGTTTCTTTAAAGATTATTGATACTAATAGTAATTAAATATATTTAATATATTTTAATATATAATATATATACTTATATTTTAGATGAGAGATGTAAACTAAAGTATCTTCTATATCAGAGTATCTACATCACTTGCACGATACTCCTTTTAAATATAATCCATAATATAAAGGACTAACACACTTGAAGAATCCCCACACCTAAACAAAATCTCCAAGAACTAAAGAAGCTCTCACAGTTAAACCACTACATAGCTAAAGAAACCTCAGAAACTAAGACATCAATATATCTGAAGGGTAAACACAGTGAAAGCAATAGAAGACAATGATCTCAGATTTCTTCAGAAATTTATGAAATAATCGGAATGCAATTCGAAAATATTTCAACTGACCAATGTAATATTTTCGGATTGCATTCCTATCTTAGGCAATAAATAGATGAAAGTGATATGTTGCCTTTATTAGATTTATATAACTTATTTTTATTTACATATATATAAAAATATTTAATTACAAACTATTACCAATATAAATTGTTATTACTATAAATTAATATTACAATTATTTGTGTAATTGAATTCGAAAATAGTTGATTTGAGATGGACTTTAGTCCCAGGTATATAATCTATAATAAATATTTAATAGATACTCCTAGCTGTATATAATACAATATCTCTATTAATTAAATAATATATTAATTTATAATATTAAATCATATTCTATATTAGCTGAATATTTTATTATGATCCATAAGAAAATATATAAATTAGTAAATATAAATAAGTAAATACTACCACTACTACTACTACTACTACTACTACTACTACTACTACTACTACTACTACTACTACTACTACTACTACTACTACTACTACTACTACTACTACTACTACTACTACTACTACTACTACTACTACTACTACTACTACTACTACTACTACTACTACTACTACTACTACTACTACTACTACTACTACTACTACTACTACTACTACTACTACTACTACTACTACTACTACTACTACTACTACTACTACTACTACTACTACTACTACTACTACTACTACTACTACTACTACTACTACTACTACTACTACTACTACTACTACTACTACTACTACTACTACTACTACTACTACTACTACTACTACTACTACTACTACTACTACTACTACTACTACTACTACTACTACTACTACTTCTACTACTACTACTACTACTACTACTACTACTACTACTACTACTACTACTACTACAAGTTATAATAGTATGACTGAAATAATGAACTTTAAATAATTTAGTAAACTATTAATAATTATAAAATATTGTATCGAGAAAGTTGTAATAAATTACATTTATTTAAACTATTGATAATAAAAAAATTGCAAATAAATTAGTTATATAATATACAATATAGATGTCACAAAAAAGATATATTTTCACATTGAAAATTATTTTTAAAATAGATATAAAAAGTATACATAACTTATTATATGATATTAAGATTTTTTGTTTTAGATGAATATATTATTATAATTGGTATATTCGTTAGTTCAATTAAATATACAATTATTCTTCTGGATATTAGTAACTCTTTAAATGAAAATAAAATAAAATTTTGTTTTTAATTAAAAAAAATAAAATATTTAATATTATTAATTTAGAAAAAATAAAACAATAACAATTACTTTATTTAATTGAATCCTAAATAAATTTTTATAAATTAATGTTGTATTTATTACAAAATATAAATAAATATAAATGCATCAAACCTGCAATCAATGTGTTAGTGTAATATTTATATAATTAATATTATTTGGTTATTCGATCTTATTCATATACTTAATTCAGTAATACATTCGTTCAATTTATTGACTAAACTAAAATGCATTTTAGAATATATGTTCTAGATTGTAAATAAATAAGTATATGCTTTATAAGTATATATTATATCTTATATTTTAGTAGCGGTTTTTTAAATTATGTCACCGATTCTTAACAAATATATCGCTTGATTCGCATTTATAAATGAGATCGGATTAAAATCATATAATTATTAGACGATGGTTACAAATAGTTAATATAATATAATTTTTATAAAATATTAGTATTAACATATTTCGTACTGTAACTCTATTTATTAAATAAAATTATATAAAAAAATAGATTCAAATCAATTCAAATAATAAACAAATTTACATAATATCATTCAATAATATTTAATTTGTATTTCAGAAAAAGAATGAAAATAAATAATATGGATACATACACAATAATATGGTAGGCCTCAATATATTTTGGGGTCGTTTAGTCTATAGTTAGTTAACATGTTGCTTAGGCTCCGCTATACCATGACTAGTTAGATCTTGCTAGTTTAAATGAGTGCTTAGCGATGTCACTATCCTCTCACTAATTAACTAGTTTAAATGAGTGCTTAGTCGTGTTCATTATCCTCTCACTAGTTTACTAGTTTAAATGAGTGCTTAGCGATGTCACTATCCTCTCACTGGTTGATTAGTTTAAATGAGTGCTTAGTCGTGTTCATTATCCTCTCACTAGTAAGATCTAAATAGTGATGGTATAGTGGAGTATCCTTTATCTACTATAGACTGTAATGACATATATCTGGATCAGTATTATTGTGTAAAGAAAACAATACCTATACATTACATCCTCGTTAGTATAATAAATAAATAGTATATAAATACATACACAGATAACAATTATTTTTAATCATATTAATAATTAAATTGTTATAAAATATATAAAATTATTTGAATAATATCGATATACAATGAATCAGTTTCTTTAAAGATTATTGATACTAATAGTAATTAAATATATTTAATATATTTTAATATATAATATATATACTTATATTTTAGATGAGAGATGTAAACTAAAGTATCTTCTATATCAGAGTATCTACATCACTTGCACGATACTCCTTTTAAAGATAATCCATAATATAAAGGACTAACACACTTGAAGAATCCCCACACCTAAACAAAATCTCCAAGAACTAAAGAAGCTCTCACAGTTAAACCACTACATAGCTAAAGAAACCTCAGAAACTAAGACATCAATATATCTGAAGGGTAAACACAGTGAAAGCAATAGAAGACAATGATCTCAGATTTCTTCTGAAATTTATGAAATAATCGGAATGCAATTCGAAAATATTTCAACTGACCAATGTAATATTTTCGGATTGCATTCCTATCTTAGGCAATAAATAGATGAAAGTGATATTTTGCCTTTATTAGATTTATATAACTTATTTTTATTTACATATATATAAAAATATTTAATTACAACCTATTACCAATATAAATTGTTATTACTATAAATTAATATTACAATTATTTGTGTAATTGAATTCGAAAATAGTTGATTTGAGATGGACTTTAGTCCCAGGTTTATAATCTATAATAAATATTTAATAGATACTCCTAGCTGTATATAATACAATATCTCTATTAATTAAATAATATATTAATTTATAATATTAAATCATATTCTATATTAGCTGAATATTTTATTATGATCCATAAGAAAATATATAAATTAGTAAATATAAATAAGTAAATACTACCACTACTACTACTACTACTACTACTACTACTACTACTACTACTACTACTACTACTACTACTACTACTACTACTACTACTACTACTACTACTACTACTACTACTACTACTACTACTACTACTACTACTACTACTACTACTACTACTACTACTACTACTACTACTACTACTACTACTACTACTACTACTACTACTACTACTACTACTACTACTACTACTACTACTACTACTACTACTACTACTACTACTACTACTACTACTACTACTACTACTACTACTACTACTACTACTACTACTACTACTACTACTACTACTACTACTACTACTACTACTACTACTACTACTACTACTACTACTACTACTACTACTACTACTACTACTACTACTACTACTACTACTACTACTAATACTACTACTACTACTACTACTACTACTACTACTACTACTACTACTACTACTACTACTACTACTACTACTACTACTACTACTACTACTACTACTACTACTACTACTACTACTACTACTACTACTACTACTACTACTACTACTACTACTACTACTACTACTACTACTACTACTACTACTACTACTACTACTACTACTACTACTACTACTACTACTACTACTACTACTACTACTACTACTACTACTACTACTACTACTACTACTACTACTACTACTACTACTACTACTACTACTACTACTACTACTACTACTACTACTACTACTACTACTACTACTACTACTACTACTACTACTACTACTACTACTACTACTACTACTACTACTACTACTACTACTACTACTACTACTACTACTACTACTACTACTACTACTACTACTACTACTACTACTACTACTACTACTACTACTACTACTACTACTACTACTACTACTACTACTACTACTACTACTACTACTACTACTACTACTACTACTACTACTACTACTACTACTACTACTACTACTACTACTACTACTACTACTACTACTACTACTACTACTACTACTACTACTACTACTACTACAAGTTATAATAGTATGACTGAAATAATGAACTTTAAATAATTTAGTAAACTATTAATAATTATAAAATATTGTATCGAGAAAGTTGTAATAAATTACATTTATTTAAACTATTGATAATAAAAAAATTGCAAATAAATTAGTTATATAATATACAATATAGATGTCACAAAAAAGATATATTTTCACATTGAAAATTATTTTAAAAATAGATATAAAAAGTATACATAACTTATTATATGATATTAAGATTTTTTGTTTTAGATGAATATATTATTATAATTGGTATATTCGTTAGTTCAATTAAATATACAATTATTCTTCTGGATATTAGTAACTCTTTAAATGAAAATAAAATAAAATTTTGTTTTTAATTAAAAAAAATAAAATATTTAATATTATTAATTTAGAAAAAATAAAACAATAACAATTACTTTATTTAATTGAACAATAACAATTACTTTATTTAATTGAATCCTAAATAAATTTTTATAAATTAATGTTGTATTTATTACAAAATATAAATAAATATAAATGCATCAAACCTGCAATCAATGTGTTAGTGTAATATTTATATAATTAATATTATTTGGTTATTCGATCTTATTCATATACTTAATTCAGTAATACATTCGTTCAATTTATTGACTAAACTAAAATGCATTTTAGAATATATGTTCTAGATTGTAAATAAATAAGTATATGCTTTATAAGTATATATTATATCTTATATTTTAGTAGCGGTTTTTTAAATTATGTCACCGATTCTTAACACATATATCGCTTGATTCGCATTTATAAATGAGATCGGATTAAAATCATATAATTATTAGACGATGGTTACAAATAGTTAATATAATATAATTTTTATAAAATATTAGTATTAACATATTTCGTACTGTAACTCTATTTATTAAATAAAATTATATAAAAAAATAGATTCAAATCAATTCAAATAATAAACAAATTTACATAATATCATTCAATAATATTTAATTTGTATTTCAGAAAAAGAATGAAAATAAATAATATGGATACATACACAATAATATGGTAGGCCTCAATATATTTTGGGGTCGTTTAGTCTATAGTTATATACCATGACTAGTTAGATCTTGCTAGTTTAAATGAGTGCTTAGCGATGTCACTATCCTCTCACTAATTAACTAGTTTAAATGAGTGCTTAGTCGTGTTCATTATCCTCTCACTAGTTTACTAGTTTAAATGAGTGCTTAGCGATGTCCTATCCTCTCACTGGTTGATTAGTTTAAATGAGTGCTTAGTCGTGTTCATTATCCTCTCACTAGTAAGATCTAAATAGTGATGGTATAGTGGAGTATCCTTCATCTACTATAGACTGTAATGACATATATCTGGATCAGTATTATTGTGTAAAGAAAACAATACCTATACATTACATCCTCGTTAGTATAATAAATAAATAGTATATAAATACATACACAGATAACAATTATTTTTAATCATATTAATAATTAAATTGTTATAAAATATATAAAATTATTTGAATAATATCGATATACAATGAATCAGTTTCTTTAAAGATTATTGATACTAATAGTAATTAAATATATTTAATATATTTTAATATATAATATATATACTTATATTTTAGATGAGAGATGTAAACTAAAGTATCTTCTATATCAGAGTATCTACATCACTTGCACGATACTCCTTTTAAAGATAATCCATAATATAAAGGACTAACACACTTGAAGAATCCCCACACCTAAACAAAATCTCCAAGAACTAAAGAAGCTCTCACAGTTACACCACTACATAGCTAAAGAAACCTCAGAAACTAAGACATCAATATATCTGAAGGGTAAACACAGTGAAAGCAATAGAAGACAATGATCTCAGATTTCTTCAGAAATTTATGAAATAATCGGAATGCAATTCGAAAATATTTCAACTGACCAATGTAATATTTTCGGATTGCATTCCTATCTTAGGCAATAAATAGATGAAAGTGATATGTTGCCTTTATTAGATTTATATAACTTATTTTTATTTACATATATATAAAAATATTTAATTACAAACTATTACCAATATAAATTGTTATTACTATAAATTAATATTACAATTATTTGTGTAATTGAATTCGAAAATAGTTGATTTGAGATGGACTTTAGTCCCAGGTTTATAATCTATAATAAATATTTAATAGATACTCCTAGCTGTATATAATACAATATCTCTATTAATTAAATAATATATTAATTTATAATATTAAATCATATTCTATATTAGCTGAATATTTTATTATGATCCATAAGAAAATATATAAATTAGTAAATATAAATAAGTAAATACTACCACTACTACTACTACTACTACTACTACTACTACTACTACTACTACTACTACTACTACTACTACTACTACTACTACTACTACTACTACTACTACTACTACTACTACTACTACTACTACTACTACTACTACTACTACTACTACTACTACTACTACTACTACTACTACTACTACTACTACTACTACTACTACTACTACTACTACTACTACTACTACTACTACTACTACTACTACTACTACTACTACTACTACTACTACTACTACTACTACTACTACTACTACTACTACTACTACTACTACTACTACTACTACTACTACTACTACTACTACTACTACTACTACTACTACTACTACTACTACTACTACTACTACTACTACTACTACTACTACTACTACTACTACTACTACTACTACTACTACTACTACTACTACTACTACTACTACTACTACTACTACTACTACTACTACTACTACTACTACTACTACTACTACTACTACTACTACTACTACTACTACTACTACTACTACTACTACTACTACTACTACTACTACTACTACTACTACTACTACTACTACTACTACTACTACTACTACTACTACTACTACTACTACTACTACTACTACTACTACTACTACTACTACTACTACTACTACTACTACTACTACTACTACTACAAGTTATAATAGTATGACTGAAATAATGAACTTTAAATAATTTAGTAAACTATTAATAATTATAAAATATTGTATCGAGAAAGTTGTAATAAATTACATTTATTTAAACTATTGATAATAAAAAAATTGCAAATAAATTAGTTATATAATATACAATATAGATGTCACAAAAAAGATATATTTTCACATTGAAAATTATTTTAAAAATAGATATAAAAAGTATACATAACTTATTATATGATATTAAGATTTTTTGTTTTAGATGAATATATTATTATAATTGGTATATTCGTTAGTTCAATTAAATATACAATTATTCTTCTGGATATTAGTAACTCTTTAAATGAAAATAAAATAAAATTTTGTTTTTAATTAAAAAAAATAAAATATTTAATATTATTAATTTAGAAAAAATAAAACAATAACAATTACTTTATTTAATTGAATCCTAAATAAATTTTTATAAATTAATGTTGTATTTATTACAAAATATAAATAAATATAAATGCATCAAACCTGCAATCAATGTGTTAGTGTAATATTTATATAATTAATATTATTTGGTTATTCGATCTTATTCATATACTTAATTCAGTAATACATTCGTTCAATTTATTGACTAAACTAAAATGCATTTTAGAATATATGTTCTAGATTGTAAATAAATAAGTATATGCTTTATAAGTATATATTATATCTTATATTTTAGTAGCGGTTTTTTAAATTATGTCACCGATTCTTAACACATATATCGCTTGATTCGCATTTATAAATGAGATCGGATTAAAATCATATAATTATTAGACGATGGTTACAAATAGTTAATATAATATAATTTTTATAAAATATTAGTATTAACATATTTCGTACTGTAACTCTATTTATTAAATAAAATTATATAAAAAAATAGATTCAAATCAATTCAAATAATAAACAAATTTACATAATATCATTCAATAATATTTAATTTGTATTTCAGAAAAAGAATGAAAATAAATAATATGGATACATACACAATAATATGGTAGGCCTCAATATATTTTGGGGTCGTTTAGTCTATAGTTAGTTAAAATGTTGCTTAGGCTCCGCTATACCATGACTAGTTAGATCTTGCTAGTTTAAATGAGTGCTTAGCGATGTCACTATCCTCTCACTAATTAACTAGTTTAAATGAGTGCTTAGTCGTGTTCATTATCCTCTCACTAGTTTACTAGTTTAAATGAGTGCTTAGCGATGTCCTATCCTCTCACTGGTTGATTAGTTTAAATGAGTGCTTAGTCGTGTTCATTATCCTCTCACTAGTAAGATCTAAATAGTGATGGTATAGTGGAGTATCCTTCATCTACTATAGACTGTAATGACATATATCTGGATCAGTATTATTGTGTAAAGAAAACAATACCTATACATTACATCCTCGTTAGTATAATAAATAAATAGTATATAAATACATACACAGATAACAATTATTTTTAATCATATTAATAATTAAATTGTTATAAAATATATAAAATTATTTGAATAATATCGATATACAATGAATCAGTTTCTTTAAAGATTATTGATACTAATAGTAATTAAATATATTTAATATATTTTAATATATAATATATATACTTATATTTTAGATGAGAGATGTAAACTAAAGTATCTTCTATATCAGAGTATCTACATCACTTGCACGATACTCCTTTTAAAGATAATCCATAATATAAAGGACTAACACACTTGAAGAATCCCCACACCTAAACAAAATCTCCAAGAACTAAAGAAGCTCTCACAGTTACACCACTACATAGCTAAAGAAACCTCAGAAACTAAGACATCAATATATCTGAAGGGTAAACACAGTGAAAGCAATAGAAGACAATGATCTCAGATTTCTTCAGAAATTTATGAAATAATCGGAATGCAATTCGAAAATATTTCAACTGACCAATGTAATATTTTCGGATTGCATTCCTATCTTAGGCAATAAATAGATGAAAGTGATATGTTGCCTTTATTAGATTTATATAACTTATTTTTATTTACATATATATAAAAATATTTAATTACAAACTATTACCAATATAAATTGTTATTACTATAAATTAATATTACAATTATTTGTGTAATTGAATTCGAAAATAGTTGATTTGAGATCAGGTTTATAATCTATAATAAATATTTAATAGATACTCCTAGCTGTATATAATACAATATCTCTATTAATTAAATAATATATTAATTTATAATATTAAATCATATTCTATATTAGCTGAATATTTTATTATGATCCATAAGAAAATATATAAATTAGTAAATATAAATAAGTAAATACTACCACTACTACTACTACTACTACTACTACTACTACTACTACTACTACTACTACTACTACTACTACTACTACTACTACTACTACTACTACTACTATTAATACTATTACTACTATTACTACTACTACTACTACTACTACTACTACTACTACTACTACTACTACTACTACTACTACTACTACTACTACTACAAGTTATAATAGTATGACTGAAATAATGAACTTTAAATAATTTAGTAAACTATTAATAATTATAAAATATTGTATCGAGAAAGTTGTAATAAATTACATTTATTTAAACTATTGATAATAAAAAAATTGCAAATAAATTAGTTATATAATATACAATATAGATGTCACAAAAAAGATATATTTTCACATTGAAAATTATTTTAAAAATAGATATAAAAAGTATACATAACTTATTATATGATATTAAGATTTTTTGTTTTAGATGAATATATTATTATAATTGGTATATTCGTTAGTTCAATTAAATATACAATTATTCTTCTGGATATTAGTAACTCTTTAAATGAAAATAAAATAAAATTTTGTTTTTAATTAAAAAAAAATAAAATATTTAATATTATTAATTTAGAAAAAATAAAACAATAACAATTACTTTATTTAATTGAATCCTAAATAAATTTTTATAAATTAATGTTGTATTTATTACAAAATATAAATAAATATAAATGCATCAAACCTGCAATCAATGTGTTAGTGTAATATTTATATAATTAATATTATTTGGTTATTCGATCTTATTCATATACTTAATTCAGTAATACATTCGTTCAATTTATTGACTAAACTAAAATGCATTTTAGAATATATGTTCTAGATTGTAAATAAATAAGTATATGCTTTATAAGTATATATTATATCTTATATTTTAGTAGCGGTTTTTTAAATTATGTCACCGATTCTTAACAAATATATCGCTTGATTCGCATTTATAAATGAGATCGGATTAAAATCATATAATTATTAGACGATGGTTACAAATAGTTAATATAATATAATTTTTATAAAATATTAGTATTAACATATTTCGTACTGTAACTCTATTTATTAAATAAAATTATATAAAAAAATAGATTCAAATCAATTCAAATAATAAACAAATTTACATAATATCATTCAATAATATTTAATTTGTATTTCAGAAAAAGAATGAAAATAAATAATATGGATACATACACAATAATATGGTAGGCCTCAATATATTTTGGGGTCGTTTAGTCTATAGTTAGTTAAAATGTTGCTTAGGCTCCGCTATACCATGACTAGTTAGATCTTGCTAGTTTAAATGAGTGCTTAGCGATGTCACTATCCTCTCACTAATTAACTAGTTTAAATGAGTGCTTAGTCGTGTTCATTATCCTCTCACTAGTTTACTAGTTTAAATGAGTGCTTAGCGATGTCACTATCCTCTCACTGGTTGATTAGTTTAAATGAGTGCTTAGTCGTGTTCATTATCCTCTCACTAGTAAGATCTAAATAGTGATGGTATAGTGGAGTATCCTTCATCTACTATAGACTGTAATGACATATATCTGGATCAGTATTATTGTGTAAAGAAAACAATACCTATACATTACATCCTCGTTAGTATAATAAATAAATAGTATATAAATACATACACAGATAACAATTATTTTTAATCATATTAATAATTAAATTGTTATAAAATATATAAAATTATTTGAATAATATCGATATACAATGAATCAGTTTCTTTAAAGATTATTGATACTAATAGTAATTAAATATATTTAATATATTTTAATATATAATATATATACTTATATTTTAGATGAGAGATGTAAACTAAAGTATCTTCTATATCAGAGTATCATCATCACTTGCACGATACTCCTTTTAAAGATAATCCATAATATAAAGGACTAACACACTTGAAGAATCCCCACACCTAAACAAAATCTCCAAGAACTAAAGAAGCTCTCACAGTTAAACCACTACATAGCTAAAGAAACCTCAGAAACTAAGACATCAATATATCTGAAGGGTAAACACAGTGAAAGCAATAGAAGACAATGATCTCAGATTTCTTCTGAAATTTATGAAATAATCGGAATGCAATTCGAAAATATTTCAACTGACCAATGTAATATTTTCGGATTGCATTCCTATCTTAGGCAATAAATAGATGAAAGTGATATTTTGCCTTTATTAGATTTATATAACTTATTTTTATTTACATATATATAAAAATATTTAATTACAACCTATTACCAATATAAATTGTTATTACTATAAATTAATATTACAATTATTTGTGTAATTGAATTCGAAAATAGTTGATTTGAGATGGACTTGGATTTGAGATGGACTTTAGTCCCAGGTTTATAATCTATAATAAATATTTAATAGATACTCCTAGCTGTATATAATACAATATCTCTATTAATTAAATAATATATTAATTTATAATATTAAATCATATTCTATATTAGCTGAATATTTTATTATGATCCATAAGAAAATATATAAATTAGTAAATATAAATAAGTAAATACTACCACTACTACTACTACTACTACTACTACTACTACTACTACTACTACTACTACTACTACTACTACTACTACTACTACTACTACTACTACTACTACTACTACTACTACTACTACTACTACTACTACTACTACTACTACTACTACTACTACTACTACTACTACTACTACTACTACTACTACTACTACTACTACTACTACTACTACTACTACTACTACTACTACTACTACTACTACTACTACTACTACTACTACTACTACTACTACTACTACTACTTACTACTACTGCTGCTGCTGCTGCTGCTGCTGCTGCTGCTACTACTACTACTACTACTACTACTACTACTACTACTACTACTACTACTACTACTACTACTACTACTACTACTACTACTACTACTACTACTACTACTACTACTACTACTACTACTACTACTACTACTACTACTACTACTACTACTACTACTACTACTACTACTACTACTACTACTACTACTACTACTACTACTACTACTACTACTACTACTACTACTACTACTACTACTACTACTACTACTACTACTACTACTACTACTACTACTACTACTACTACTACTACTACTACTACTACTACTACTACTACTACTACTACTACTACTACTACTACTACTACTACTACTACTACTACTACTACTACTACTACTACTACTACTACTACTACTACTACTACTACTACTACTACTACTACTACTACTACTACTACTACTACTACTACTACTACTACTACTACTACTACTACTACTACTACTACTACTACTACTACTACTACTACTACTACTACTACTACTACTACTACTACTACTACTACTACTACTACTACTACTACTACTACTACTACTACTACTACTACTACTACTACTACTACTACTACTACTACTACTACTACTACTACTACTACTACTACTACTACTACTACTACTACTACTACTACTACTACTACTACTACTACTACTACTACTACTACTACTACTACTACTACTACTACTACTACTACTACTACTACTACTACTACTACTACTACTACTACTACTACTACTACTACTACTACTACAAGTTATAATAGTATGACTGAAATAATGAACTTTAAATAATTTAGTAAACTATTAATAATTATAAAATATTGTATCGAGAAAGTTGTAATAAATTACATTTATTTAAACTATTGATAATAAAAAAATTGCAAATAAATTAGTTATATAATATACAATATAGATGTCACAAAAAAGATATATTTTCACATTGAAAATTATTTTAAAAATAGATATAAAAAGTATACATAACTTATTATATGATATTAAGATTTTTTGTTTTAGATGAATATATTATTATAATTGGTATATTCGTTAGTTCAATTAAATATACAATTATTCTTCTGGATATTAGTAACTCTTTAAATGAAAATAAAATAAAATTTTGTTTTTAATTAAAAAAAATAAAATATTTAATATTATTAATTTAGAAAAAATAAAACAATAACAATTACTTTATTTAATTGAATCCTAAATAAATTTTTATAAATTAATGTTGTATTTATTACAAAATATAAATAAATATAAATGCATCAAACCTGCAATCAATGTGTTAGTGTAATATTTATATAATTAATATTATTTGGTTATTCGATCTTATTCATATACTTAATTCAGTAATACATTCGTTCAATTTATTGACTAAACTAAAATGCATTTTAGAATATATGTTCTAGATTGTAAATAAATAAGTATATGCTTTATAAGTATATATTATATCTTATATTTTAGTAGCGGTTTTTTAAATTATGTCACCGATTCTTAACACATATATCGCTTGATTCGCATTTATAAATGAGATCGGATTAAAATCATATAATTATTAGACGATGGTTACAAATAGTTAATATAATATAATTTTTATAAAATATTAGTATTAACATATTTCGTACTGTAACTCTATTTATTAAATAAAATTATATAAAAAAATAGATTCAAATCAATTCAAATAATAAACAAATTTACATAATATCATTCAATAATATTTAATTTGTATTTCAGAAAAAGAATGAAAATAAATAATATGGATACATACACAATAATATGGTAGGCCTCAATATATTTTGGGGTCGTTTAGTCTATAGTTAGTTAAAATGTTGCTTAGGCTCCGCTATACCATGACTAGTTAGATCTTGCTAGTTTAAATGAGTGCTTAGCGATGTCACTATCCTCTCACTAATTAACTAGTTTAAATGAGTGCTTAGTCGTGTTCATTATCCTCTCACTAGTTTACTAGTTTAAATGAGTGCTTAGCGATGTCATTATCATCTCACTGGTTGATTAGTTTAAATGAGTGCTTAGTCGTGTTCATTATCCTCTCACTAGTAAGATCTAAATAGTGATGGTATAGTGGAGTATCCTTCATCTACTATAGACTGTAATGACATATATCTGGATCAGTATTATTGTGTAAAGAAAACAATACCTATACATTACATCCTCGTTAGTATAATAAATAAATAGTATATAAATACATACACAGATAACAATTATTTTTAATCATATTAATAATTAAATTGTTATAAAATATATAAAATTATTTGAATAATATCGATATACAATGAATCAGTTTCTTTAAAGATTATTGATACTAATAGTAATTAAATATATTTAATATATTTTAATATATAATATATATACTTATATTTTAGATGAGAGATGTAAACTAAAGTATCTTCTATATCAGAGTATCTACATCACTTGCACGATACTCCTTTTAAAGATAATCCATAATATAAAGGACTAACACACTTGAAGAATCCCCACACCTAAACAAAATCTCCAAGAACTAAAGAAGCTCTCACAGTTACACCACTACATAGCTAAAGAAACCTCAGAAACTAAGACATCAATATATCTGAAGGGTAAACACAGTGAAAGCAATAGAAGACAATGATCTCAGATTTCTTCAGAAATTTATGAAATAATCGGAATGCAATTCGAAAATATTTCAACTGACCAATGTAATATTTTCGGATTGCATTCCTATCTTAGGCAATAAATAGATGAAAGTGATATGTTGCCTTTATTAGATTTATATAACTTATTTTTATTTACATATATATAAAAATATTTAATTACAAACTATTACCAATATAAATTGTTATTACTATAAATTAATATTACAATTATTTGTGTAATTGAATTCGAAAATAGTTGATTTGAGATGGACTTTAGTCCCAGGTTTATAATCTATAATAAATATTTAATAGATACTCCTAGCTGTATATAATACAATATCTCTATTAATTAAATAATATATTAATTTATAATATTAAATCATATTCTATATTAGCTGAATATTTTATTATGATCCATAAGAAAATATATAAATTAGTAAATATAAATAAGTAAATACTACCACTACTACTACTACTACTACTACTACTACTATTACTACTACTACTACTACTACAAGTTATAATAGTATGACTGAAATAATGAACTTTAAATAATTTAGTAAACTATTAATAATTATAAAATATTGTATCGAGAAAGTTGTAATAAATTACATTTATTTAAACTATTGATAATAAAAAAATTGCAAATAAATTAGTTATATAATATACAATATAGATGTCACAAAAAAGATATATTTTCACATTGAAAATTATTTTTAAAATAGATATAAAAAGTATACATAACTTATTATATGATATTAAGATTTTTTGTTTTAGATGAATATATTATTATAATTGGTATATTCGTTAGTTCAATTAAATATACAATTATTCTTCTGGATATTAGTAACTCTTTAAATGAAAATAAAATAAAATTTTGTTTTTAATTAAAAAAAATAAAATATTTAATATTATTAATTTAGAAAAAATAAAACAATAACAATTACTTTATTTAATTGAATCCTAAATAAATTTTTATAAATTAATGTTGTATTTATTACAAAATATAAATAAATATAAATGCATCAAACCTGCAATCAATGTGTTAGTGTAATATTTATATAATTAATATTATTTGGTTATTCGATCTTATTCATATACTTAATTCAGTAATACATTCGTTCAATTTATTGACTAAACTAAAATGCATTTTAGAATATATGTTCTAGATTGTAAATAAATAAGTATATGCTTTATAAGTATATATTATATCTTATATTTTAGTAGCGGTTTTTTAAATTATGTCACCGATTCTTAACACATATATCGCTTGATTCGCATTTATAAATGAGATCGGATTAAAATCATATAATTATTAGACGATGGTTACAAATAGTTAATATAATATAATTTTTATAAAATATTAGTATTAACATATTTCGTACTGTAACTCTATTTATTAAATAAAATTATATAAAAAAATAGATTCAAATCAATTCAAATAATAAACAAATTTACATAATATCATTCAATAATATTTAATTTGTATTTCAGAAAAAGAATGAAAATAAATAATATGGATACATACACAATAATATGGTAGGCCTCAATATATTTTGGGGTCGTTTAGTCTATAGTTAGTTAAAATGTTGCTTAGGCTCCGCTATACCATGACTAGTTAGATCTTGCTAGTTTAAATGAGTGCTTAGCGATGTCACTATCCTCTCACTAATTAACTAGTTTAAATGAGTGCTTAGTCGTGTTCATTATCCTCTCACTAGTTTACTAGTTTAAATGAGTGCTTAGCGATGTCACTATCCTCTCACTGGTTGATTAGTTTAAATGAGTGCTTAGTCGTGTTCATTATCCTCTCACTAGTAAGATCTAAATAGTGATGGTATAGTGGAGTATCCTTCATCTACTATAGACTGTAATGACATATATCTGGATCAGTATTATTGTGTAAAGAAAACAATACCTATACATTACATCCTCGTTAGTATAATAAATAAATAGTATATAAATACATACACAGATAACAATTATTTTTAATCATATTAATAATTAAATTGTTATAAAATATATAAAATTATTTGAATAATATCGATATACAATGAATCAGTTTCTTTAAAGATTATTGATACTAATAGTAATTAAATATATTTAATATATTTTAATATATAATATATATACTTATATTTTAGATGAGAGATGTAAACTAAAGTATCTTCTATATCAGAGTATCTACATCACTTGCACGATACTCCTTTTAAAGATAATCCATAATATAAAGGACTAACACACTTGAAGAATCCCCACACCTAAACAAAATCTCCAAGAACTAAAGAAGCTCTCACAGTTACACCACTACATAGCTAAAGAAACCTCAGAAACTAAGACATCAATATATCTGAAGGGTAAACACAGTGAAAGCAATAGAAGACAATGATCTCAGATTTCTTCAGAAATTTATGAAATAATCGGAATGCAATTCGAAAATATTTCAACTGACCAATGTAATATTTTCGGATTGCATTCCTATCTTAGGCAATAAATAGATGAAAGTGATATGTTGCCTTTATTAGATTTATATAACTTATTTTTATTTACATATATATAAAAATATTTAATTACAAACTATTACCAATATAAATTGTTATTACTATAAATTAATATTACAATTATTTGTGTAATTGAATTCGAAAATAGTTGATTTGAGATGGACTTTAGTCCCAGGTTTATAATCTATAATAAATATTTAATAGATACTCCTAGCTGTATATAATACAATATCTCTATTAATTAAATAATATATTAATTTATAATATTAAATCATATTCTATATTAGCTGAATATTTTATTATGATCCATAAGAAAATATATAAATTAGTAAATATAAATAAGTAAATACTACCACTACTACTACTACTACTACTACTACTACTACTACTACTACTACTACTACTACTACTACTACAAGTTATAATAGTATGACTGAAATAATGAACTTTAAATAATTTAGTAAACTATTAATAATTATAAAATATTGTATCGAGAAAGTTGTAATAAATTACATTTATTTAAACTATTGATAATAAAAAAATTGCAAATAAATTAGTTATATAATATACAATATAGATGTCACAAAAAAGATATATTTTCACATTGAAAATTATTTTTAAAATAGATATAAAAAGTATACATAACTTATTATATGATATTAAGATTTTTTGTTTTAGATGAATATATTATTATAATTGGTATATTCGTTAGTTCAATTAAATATACAATTATTCTTCTGGATATTAGTAACTCTTTAAATGAAAATAAAATAAAATTTTGTTTTTAATTAAAAAAAAATAAAATATTTAATATTATTAATTTAGAAAAAATAAAACAATAACAATTACTTTATTTAATTGAATCCTAAATAAATTTTTATAAATTAATGTTGTATTTATTACAAAATATAAATAAATATAAATGCATCAAACCTGCAATCAATGTGTTAGTGTAATATTTATATAATTAATATTATTTGGTTATTCGATCTTATTCATATACTTAATTCAGTAATACATTCGTTCAATTTATTGACTAAACTAAAATGCATTTTAGAATATATGTTCTAGATTGTAAATAAATAAGTATATGCTTTATAAGTATATATTATATCTTATATTTTAGTAGCGGTTTTTAAAATTATGTCACCGATTCTTAACACATATATCGCTTGATTCGCATTTATAAATGAGATCGGATTAAAATCATATAATTATTAGACGATGGTTACAAATAGTTAATATAATATAATTTTTATAAAATATTAGTATTAACATATTTCGTACTGTAACTCTATTTATTAAATAAAATTATATAAAAAAATAGATTCAAATCAATTCAAATAATAAACAAATTTACATAATATCATTCAATAATATTTAATTTGTATTTCAGAAAAAGAATGAAAATAAATAATATGGATACATACACAATAATATGGTAGGCCTCAATATATTTTGGGGTCGTTTAGTCTATAGTTAGTTAAAATGTTGCTTAGGCTCCGCTATACCATGACTAGTTAGATCTTGCTAGTTTAAATGAGTGCTTAGCGATGTCACTATCCTCTCACTAATTAACTAGTTTAAATGAGTGCTTAGTCGTGTTCATTATCCTCTCACTAGTTTACTAGTTTAAATGAGTGCTTAGCGATGTCACTATCCTCTCACTGGTTGATTAGTTTAAATGAGTGCTTAGTCGTGTTCATTATCCTCTCACTAGTAAGATCTAAATAGTGATGGTATAGTGGAGTATCCTTCATCTACTATAGACTGTAATGACATATATCTGGATCAGTATTATTGTGTAAAGAAAACAATACCTATACATTACATCCTCGTTAGTATAATAAATAAATAGTATATAAATACATACACAGATAACAATTATTTTTAATCATATTAATAATTAAATTGTTATAAAATATATAAAATTATTTGAATAATATCGATATACAATGAATCAGTTTCTTTAAAGATTATTGATACTAATAGTAATTAAATATATTTAATATATTTTAATATATAATATATATACTTATATTTTAGATGAGAGATGTAAACTAAAGTATCTTCTATATCAGAGTATCTACATCACTTGCACGATACTCCTTTTAAAGATAATCCATAATATAAAGGACTAACACACTTGAAGAATCCCCACACCTAAACAAAATCTCCAAGAACTAAAGAAGCTCTCACAGTTACACCACTACATAGCTAAAGAAACCTCAGAAACTAAGACATCAATATATCTGAAGGGTAAACACAGTGAAAGCAATAGAAGACAATGATCTCAGATTTCTTCAGAAATTTATGAAATAATCGGAATGCAATTCGAAAATATTTCAACTGACCAATGTAATATTTTCGGATTGCATTCCTATCTTAGGCAATAAATAGATGAAAGTGATATGTTGCCTTTATTAGATTATATAACTTATTTTTATTTACATATATATAAAAATATTTAATTACAAACTATTACCAATATAAATTGTTATTACTATAAATTAATATTACAATTATTTGTGTAATTGAATTCGAAAATAGTTGATTTGAGATGGACTTTAGTCCCAGGTTTATAATCTATAATACATATTTAATAGATACTCCTAGCTGTATATAATACAATATCTCTATTAATTAAATAATATATTAATTTATAATATTAAATCATATTCTATATTAGCTGAATATTTTATTATGATCCATAAGAAAATATATAAATTAGTAAATATAAATAAGTAAATACTACCACTACTACTACTACTACTACTACTACTACTACTACTACTACTACTACTACTACTACTACTACTACTACTACAAGTTATAATAGTATGACTGAAATAATGAACTTTAAATAATTTAGTAAACTATTAATAATTATAAAATATTGTATCGAGAATGTTGTAATAAATTACATTTATTTAAACTATTGATAATAAAAAAATTGCAAATAAATTAGTTATATAATATACAATATAGATGTCACAAAAAAGATATATTTTCACATTGAAAATTATTTTTAAAATAGATATAAAAAGTATACATAACTTATTATATGATATTAAGATTTTTTGTTTTAGATGAATATATTATTATAATTGGTATATTCGTTAGTTCAATTAAATATACAATTATTCTTCTGGATATTAGTAACTCTTTAAATGAAAATAAAATAAAATTTTGTTTTTAATTAAAAAAAATAAAATATTTAATATTATTAATTTAGAAAAAATAAAACAATAACAATTACTTTATTTAATTGAATCCTAAATAAATTTTTATAAATTAATGTTGTATTTATTACAAAATATAAATAAATATAAATGCATCAAACCTGCAATCAATGTGTTAGTGTAATATTTATATAATTAATATTATTTGGTTATTCGATCTTATTCATATACTTAATTCAGTAATACATTCGTTCAATTTATTGACTAAACTAAAATGCATTTTAGAATATATGTTCTAGATTGTAAATAAATAAGTATATGCTTTATAAGTATATATTATATCTTATATTTTAGTAGCGGTTTTTAAAATTATGTCACCGATTCTTAACAAATATATCGCTTGATTCGCATTTATAAATGAGATCGGATTAAAATCATATAATTATTAGACGATGGTTACAAATAGTTAATATAATATAATTTTTATAAAATATTAGTATTAACATATTTCGTACTGTAACTCTATTTATTAAATAAAATTATATAAAAAAATAGATTCAAATCAATTCAAATAATAAACAAATTTACATATCATTCAATATTTAATTTGTATTTCAGAAAAAGAATGAAAATAAATAATATGGATACATACACAATACTATGGTAGGCCTCAATATATTTTGGGGTCGTTTAGTCTATAGTTAGTTAAAATGTTGCTTAGGCTCCGCTATACCATGACTAGTTAGATCTTGCTAGTTTAAATGAGTGCTTAGCGATGTCACTATCCTCTCACTAATTAACTAGTTTAAATGAGTGCTTAGTCGTGTTCATTATCCTCTCACTAGTTTACTAGTTTAAATGAGTGCTTAGCGATGTCACTATCCTCTCACTGGTTGATTAGTTTAAATGAGTGCTTAGTCGTGTTCATTATCCTCTCACTAGTAAGATCTAAATAGTGATGGTATAGTGGAGTATCCTTCATCTACTATAGACTGTAATGACATATATCTGGATCAGTATTATTGTGTAAAGAAAACAATACCTATACATTACATCCTCGTTAGTATAATAAATAAATAGTATATAAATACATACACAGATAACAATTATTTTTAATCATATTAATAATTAAATTGTTATAAAATATATAAAATTATTTGAATAATATCGATATACAATGAATCAGTTTCTTTAAAGATTATTGATACTAATAGTAATTAAATATATTTAATATATTTTAATATATAATATATATACTTATATTTTAGATGAGAGATGTAAACTAAAGTATCTTCTATATCAGAGTATCTACATCACTTGCACGATACTCCTTTTAAAGATAATCCATAATATAAAGGACTAACACACTTGAAGAATCCCCACACCTAAACAAAATCTCCAAGAACTAAAGAAGCTCTCACAGTTAAACCACTACATAGCTAAAGAAACCTCAGAAACTAAGACATCAATATATCTGAAGGGTAAACACAGTGAAAGCAATAGAAGACAATGATCTCAGATTTCTTCTGAAATTTATGAAATAATCGGAATGCAATTCGAAAATATTTCAACTGACCAATGTAATATTTTCGGATTGCATTCCTATCTTAGGCAATAAATAGATGAAAGTGATATTTTGCCTTTATTAGATTTATATAACTTATTTTTATTTACATATATATAAAAATATTTAATTACAACCTATTACCAATATAAATTGTTATTACTATAAATTAATATTACAATTATTTGTGTAATTGAATTCGAAAATAGTTGATTTGAGATGGACTTTAGTCCCAGGTTTATAATCTATAATAACTATTTAATAGATACTCCTAGCTGTATATAATACAATATCTCTATTAATTAAATAATATATTAATTTATAATATTAAATCATATTCTATATTAGCTGAATATTTTATTATGATCCATAAGAAAATATATAAATTAGTAAATATAAATAAGTAAATACTACCACTACTACTACTACTACTACTACTACTACTACTACTACTACTACTACTACTACTACTACTACTACTACTACTACTACTACTACTACTACTACTACTACTACTACTACTACTACTACTACTACTACTACTACTACTACTACTACTACTACTACTACTACTACTACTACTACTACTACTACTACTACTACTACTACTACTACTACTACTACTACTACTACTACTACTACTACTACTACTACTACTACTACTACTACTACTACTACTACTACTACTACTACTACTACTACTACTACTACTACTACTACTACTACTACTACTACTACTACTACTACTACTACTACTACTACTACTACTACTACTACTACTACTACTACTACTACTACTACTACTACTACTACTACTACTACTACTACTACTACTACTACTACTACTACTACTACTACTACTACTACTACTACTACTACTACTACTACTACTACTACTACTACTACTACTACTACTACTACTACTACTACTACTACTACTACTACTACTACTACTACTACTACTACTACTACTACTACTACTACTACTACTACTACTACTACTACTACTACTACTACTACTACTACTACTACTACTACTACTACTACTACTACTACTACTACTACTACTACTACTACTACTACTACTACTACTACTACTACTACTACTACTACTACTACTACTACTACTACTACTACTACTACTACTACTACTACTACTACTACTACTACTACTACTACTACTACTACTACTACTACTACTACTACTACTACTACTACTACTACTACTACTACTACAAGTTATAATAGTATGACTGAAATAATGAACTTTAAATAATTTAGTAAACTATTAATAATTATAAAATATTGTATCGAGAAAGTTGTAATAAATTACATTTATTTAAACTATTGATAATAAAAAAATTGCAAATAAATTAGTTATATAATATACAATATAGATGTCACAAAAAAGATATATTTTCACATTGAAAATTATTTTAAAAATAGATATAAAAAGTATACATAACTTATTATATGATATTAAGATTTTTTGTTTTAGATGAATATATTATTATAATTGGTATATTCGTTAGTTCAATTAAATATACAATTATTCTTCTGGATGTTAGTAACTCTTTAAATGAAAATAAAATAAAATTTTGTTTTTAATTAAAAAAAATAAAATATTTAATATTATTAATTTAGAAAAAATAAAACAATAACAATTACTTTATTTAATTGAATCCTAAATAAATTTTTATAAATTAATGTTGTATTTATTACAAAATATAAATAAATATAAATGCATCAAACCTGCAATCAATGTGTTAGTGTAATATTTATATAATTAATATTATTTGGTTATTCGATCTTATTCATATACTTAATTCAGTAATACATTCGTTCAATTTATTGACTAAACTAAAATGCATTTTAGAATATATGTTCTAGATTGTAAATAAATAAGTATATGCTTTATAAGTATATATTATATCTTATATTTTAGTAGCGGTTTTTTAAATTATGTCACCGATTCTTAACACATATATCGCTTGATTCGCATTTATAAATGAGATCGGATTAAAATCATATAATTATTAGACGATGGTTACAAATAGTTAATATAATATAATTTTTATAAAATATTAGTATTAACATATTTCGTACTGTAACTCTATTTATTAAATAAAATTATATAAAAAAATAGATTCAAATCAATTCAAATAATAAACAAATTTACATAATATCATTCAATAATATTTAATTTGTATTTCAGAAAAAGAATGAAAATAAATAATATGGATACATACACAATAATATGGTAGGCCTCAATATATTTTGGGGTCGTTTAGTCTATAGTTAGTTAAAATGTTGCTTAGGCTCCGCTATACCATGACTAGTTAGATCTTGCTAGTTTAAATGAGTGCTTAGCGATGTCACTATCCTCTCACTAATTAACTAGTTTAAATGAGTGCTTAGTCGTGTTCATTATCCTCTCACTAGTTTACTAGTTTAAATGAGTGCTTAGCGATGTCACTATCCTCTCACTGGTTGATTAGTTTAAATGAGTGCTTAGTCGTGTTCATTATCCTCTCACTAGTAAGATCTAAATAGTGATGGTATAGTGGAGTATCCTTCATCTACTATAGACTGTAATGACATATATCTGGATCAGTATTATTGTGTAAAGAAAACAATACCTATACATTACATCCTCGTTAGTATAATAAATAAATAGTATATAAATACATACACAGATAACAATTATTTTTAATCATATTAATAATTAAATTGTTATAAAATATATAAAATTATTTGAATAATATCGATATACAATGAATCAGTTTCTTTAAAGATTATTGATACTAATAGTAATTAAATATATTTAATATATTTTAATATATAATATATATACTTATATTTTAGATGAGAGATGTAAACTAAAGTATCTTCTATATCAGAGTATCTACATCACTTGCACGATACTCCTTTTAAAGATAATCCATAATATAAAGGACTAACACACTTGAAGAATCCCCACACCTAAACAAAATCTCCAAGAACTAAAGAAGCTCTCACAGTTACACCACTACATAGCTAAAGAAACCTCAGAAACTAAGACATCAATATATCTGAAGGGTAAACACAGTGAAAGCAATAGAAGACAATGATCTCAGATTTCTTCAGAAATTTATGAAATAATCGGAATGCAATTCGAAAATATTTCAACTGACCAATGTAATATTTTCGGATTGCATTCCTATCTTAGGCAATAAATAGATGAAAGTGATATGTTGCCTTTATTAGATTTATATAACTTATTTTTATTTACATATATATAAAAATATTTAATTACAAACTATTACCAATATAAATTGTTATTACTATAAATTAATATTACAATTATTTGTGTAATTGAATTCGAAAATAGTTGATTTGAGATGGACTTTAGTCCCAGGTTTATAATCTATAATAAATATTTAATAGATACTCCTAGCTGTATATAATACAATATCTCTATTAATTAAATAATATATTAATTTATAATATTAAATCATATTCTATATTAGCTGAATATTTTATTATGATCCATAAGAAAATATATAAATTAGTAAATATAAATAAGTAAATACTACCACTACTACTACTACTACTACTACTACTACTACTACTACTACTACTACTACTACTACTACTACTACTACTACTACTACTACTATTAATACTATTACTACTATTACTACTACTACTACTACTACTACTACTACTACTACTACTACTACTACTACTACTACTACTACTACTACTACTACTACTACTACTACAAGTTATAATAGTATGACTGAAATAATGAACTTTAAATAATTTAGTAAACTATTAATAATTATAAAATATTGTATCGAGAAAGTTGTAATAAATTACATTTATTTAAACTATTGATAATAAAAAAATTGCAAATAAATTAGTTATATAATATACAATATAGATGTCACAAAAAAGATATATTTTCACATTGAAAATTATTTTAAAAATAGATATAAAAAGTATACATAACTTATTATATGATATTAAGATTTTTTGTTTTAGATGAATATATTATTATAATTGGTATATTTGTTAGTTCAATTAAATATACAATTATTCTTCTGGATATTAGTAACTCTTTAAATGAAAATAAAATAAAATTTTGTTTTTAATTAAAAAAAAATAAAATATTTAATATTATTAATTTAGAAAAAATAAAACAATAACAATTACTTTATTTAATTGAATCCTAAATAAATTTTTATAAATTAATGTTGTATTTATTACAAAATATAAATAAATATAAATGCATCAAACCTGCAATCAATGTGTTAGTGTAATATTTATATAATTAATATTATTTGGTTATTCGATCTTATTCATATACTTAATTCAGTAATACATTCGTTCAATTTATTGACTAAACTAAAATGCATTTTAGAATATATGTTCTAGATTGTAAATAAATAAGTATATGCTTTATAAGTATATATTATATCTTATATTTTAGTAGCGGTTTTTTAAATTATGTCACCGATTCTTAACAAATATATCGCTTGATTCGCATTTATAAATGAGATCGGATTAAAATCATATAATTATTAGACGATGGTTACAAATAGTTAATATAATATAATTTTTATAAAATATTAGTATTAACATATTTCGTACTGTAACTCTATTTATTAAATAAAATTATATAAAAAAATAGATTCAAATCAATTCAAATAATAAACAAATTTACATAATATCATTCAATAATATTTAATTTGTATTTCAGAAAAAGAATGAAAATAAATAATATGGATACATACACAATAATATGGTAGGCCTCAATATATTTTGGGGTCGTTTAGTCTATAGTTAGTTAAAATGTTGCTTAGGCTCCGCTATACCATGACTAGTTAGATCTTGCTAGTTTAAATGAGTGCTTAGCGATGTCACTATCCTCTCACTAATTAACTAGTTTAAATGAGTGCTTAGTCGTGTTCATTATCCTCTCACTAGTTTACTAGTTTAAATGAGTGCTTAGCGATGTCACTATCCTCTCACTGGTTGATTAGTTTAAATGAGTGCTTAGTCGTGTTCATTATCCTCTCACTAGTAAGATCTAAATAGTGATGGTATAGTGGAGTATCCTTCATCTACTATAGACTGTAATGACATATATCTGGATCAGTATTATTGTGTAAAGAAAACAATACCTATACATTACATCCTCGTTAGTATAATAAATAAATAGTATATAAATACATACACAGATAACAATTATTTTTAATCATATTAATAATTAAATTGTTATAAAATATATAAAATTATTTGAATAATATCGATATACAATGAATCAGTTTCTTTAAAGATTATTGATACTAATAGTAATTAAATATATTTAATATATTTTAATATATAATATATATACTTATATTTTAGATGAGAGATGTAAACTAAAGTATCTTCTATATCAGAGTATCATCATCACTTGCACGATACTCCTTTTAAAGATAATCCATAATATAAAGGACTAACACACTTGAAGAATCCCCACACCTAAACAAAATCTCCAAGAACTAAAGAAGCTCTCACAGTTAAACCACTACATAGCTAAAGAAACCTCAGAAACTAAGACATCAATATATCTGAAGGGTAAACACAGTGAAAGCAATAGAAGACAATGATCTCAGATTTCTTCTGAAATTTATGAAATAATCGGAATGCAATTCGAAAATATTTCAACTGACCAATGTAATATTTTCGGATTGCATTCCTATCTTAGGCAATAAATAGATGAAAGTGATATGTTGCCTTTATTAGATTTATATAACTTATTTTTATTTACATATATATAAAAATATTTAATTACAAACTATTACCAATATAAATTGTTATTACTATAAATTAATATTACAATTATTTGTGTAATTGAATTCGAAAATAGTTGATTTGAGATGGACTTTAGTCCCAGGTTTATAATCTATAATAAATATTTAATAGATACTCCTAGCTGTATATAATACAATATCTCTATTAATTAAATAATATATTAATTTATAATATTAAATCATATTCTATATTAGCTGAATTAGTAAATATAAATAAGTAAATACTACCACTACTACTACTACTACTACTACTACTACTACTACTACTACTACTACTACTACTACTACTACTACTACTACTACTACTACTACTACTACTACTACTACTACTACTACTACTACTACTACTACTACTACTACTACTACTACTACTACTACTACTACTACTACTACTACTACTACTACTACTACTACTACTACTACTACTACTACTACTACTACTACTACTACTACTACTACTACTACTACTACTACTACTACTACTTCTACTACTACTACTACTACTACTACTACTACTACTACTACTACTACTACTACTACTACTACTACTACTACTACTACTACTACTACTACTACTACTACTACTACTACTACTACTACTACTACTACTGCTGCTGCTGCTGCTGCTGCTACTACTACTACTACTACTACTACTACTACTACTACTACTACTACTACTACTACTACTACTACTACTACTACTACTACTACTACTACTACTACTACTACTACTACTACTACTACTACTACTACTACTACTACTACTACTACTACTACTACTACTACTACTACTACTACTACTACTACTACTACTACTACTACTACTACTACTACTACTACTACTACTACTACTACTACTACTACTACTACTACTACTACTACTACTACTACTACTACTACTACTACTACTACTACTACTACTACTACTACTACTACTACTACTACTACTACTACTACTACTACTACTACTACTACTACTACTACTACTACTACTACTACTACTACTACTACTACTACTACTACTACTACTACTACTACTACTACTACTACTACTACTACTACTACTACTACTACTACTACTACTACTACTACTACTACTACTACTACTACTACTACTACTACTACTACTACTACTACTACTACTACTACTACTACTACTACTACTACTACTACTACTACTACTACTACTACTACTACTACTACTACTACTACTACTACTACTACTACTACTACTACTACTACTACTACTACTACTACTACTACTACTACTACTACTACTACTACTACTACTACTACTACTACTACTACTACTACTACTACTACTACTACTACTACTACTACTACTACTACTACTACTACTACTACTACTACTACTACTACTACTACTACTACTACTACTACTACTACTACTACTACTACTACTACTACTACTACTACTACTACTACTACTACTACTACAAGTTATAATAGTATGACTGAAATAATGAACTTTAAATAATTTAGTAAACTATTAATAATTATAAAATATTGTATCGAGAAAGTTGTAATAAATTACATTTATTTAAACTATTGATAATAAAAAAATTGCAAATAAATTAGTTATATAATATACAATATAGATGTCACAAAAAAGATATATTTTCACATTGAAAATTATTTTAAAAATAGATATAAAAAGTATACATAACTTATTATATGATATTAAGATTTTTTGTTTTAGATGAATATATTATTATAATTGGTATATTCGTTAGTTCAATTAAATATACAATTATTCTTCTGGATATTAGTAACTCTTTAAATGAAAATAAAATAAAATTTTGTTTTTAATTAAAAAAAATAAAATATTTAATATTATTAATTTAGAAAAAATAAAACAATAACAATTACTTTATTTAATTGAATCCTAAATAAATTTTTATAAATTAATGTTGTATTTATTACAAAATATAAATAAATATAAATGCATCAAACCTGCAATCAATGTGTTAGTGTAATATTTATATAATTAATATTATTTGGTTATTCGATCTTATTCATATACTTAATTCAGTAATACATTCGTTCAATTTATTGACTAAACTAAAATGCATTTTAGAATATATGTTCTAGATTGTAAATAAATAAGTATATGCTTTATAAGTATATATTATATCTTATATTTTAGTAGCGGTTTTTTAAATTATGTCACCGATTCTTAACACATATATCGCTTGATTCGCATTTATAAATGAGATCGGATTAAAATCATATAATTATTAGACGATGGTTACAAATAGTTAATATAATATAATTTTTATAAAATATTAGTATTAACATATTTCGTACTGTAACTCTATTTATTAAATAAAATTATATAAAAAAATAGATTCAAATCAATTCAAATAATAAACAAATTTACATAATATCATTCAATAATATTTAATTTGTATTTCAGAAAAAGAATGAAAATAAATAATATGGATACATACACAATAATATGGTAGGCCTCAATATATTTTGGGGTCGTTTAGTCTATAGTTAGTTAAAATGTTGCTTAGGCTCCGCTATACCATGACTAGTTAGATCTTGCTAGTTTAAATGAGTGCTTAGCGATGTCACTATCCTCTCACTAATTAACTAGTTTAAATGAGTGCTTAGTCGTGTTCATTATCCTCTCACTAGTTTACTAGTTTAAATGAGTGCTTAGCGATGTCATTATCATCTCACTGGTTGATTAGTTTAAATGAGTGCTTAGTCGTGTTCATTATCCTCTCACTAGTAAGATCTAAATAGTGATGGTATAGTGGAGTATCCTTCATCTACTATAGACTGTAATGACATATATCTGGATCAGTATTATTGTGTAAAGAAAACAATACCTATACATTACATCCTCGTTAGTATAATAAATAAATAGTATATAAATACATACACAGATAACAATTATTTTTAATCATATTAATAATTAAATTGTTATAAAATATATAAAATTATTTGAATAATATCGATATACAATGAATCAGTTTCTTTAAAGATTATTGATACTAATAGTAATTAAATATATTTAATATATTTTAATATATAATATATATACTTATATTTTAGATGAGAGATGTAAACTAAAGTATCTTCTATATCAGAGTATCTACATCACTTGCACGATACTCCTTTTAAAGATAATCCATAATATAAAGGACTAACACACTTGAAGAATCCCCACACCTAAACAAAATCTCCAAGAACTAAAGAAGCTCTCACAGTTAAACCACTACATAGCTAAAGAAACCTCAGAAACTAAGACATCAATATATCTGAAGGGTAAACACAGTGAAAGCAATAGAAGACAATGATCTCAGATTTCTTCTGAAATTTATGAAATAATCGGAATGCAATTCGAAAATATTTCAACTGACCAATGTAATATTTTCGGATTGCATTCCTATCTTAGGCAATAAATAGATGAAAGTGATATTTTGCCTTTATTAGATTTATATAACTTATTTTTATTTACATATATATAAAAATATTTAATTACAACCTATTACCAATATAAATTGTTATTACTATAAATTAATATTACAATTATTTGTGTAATTGAATTCGAAAATAGTTGATTTGAGATGGACTTTAGTCCCAGGTTTATAATCTATAATAAATATTTAATAGATACTCCTAGCTGTATATAATACAATATCTCTATTAATTAAATAATATATTAATTTATAATATTAAATCATATTCTATATTAGCTGAATATTTTATTATGATCCATAAGAAAATATATAAATTAGTAAATATAAATAAGTAAATACTACCACTACTACTACTACTACTACTACTACTACTACTACTACTACTACTACTACTACTACTACTACTACTACTACTACTACTACTACTACTACTACTACTACTACTACTACTACTACTACTACTACTACTACTACTACTACTACTACTACTACTACTACTACTACTACTACTACTACTACTACTACTACTACTACTACTACTACTACTACTACTACTACTACTACTACTACTACTACTACTACTACTACTACTACTACTACTACTACTACTACTACTACTACTACTACTACTACTACTACTACTACTACTACTACTACTACTACTACTACTACTACTACTACTACTACTACTACTACTACTACTACTACTACTACTACTACTACTACTACTACTACTACTACTACTACTACTACTACTACTACTACTACTACTACTACTACTACTACTACTACTACTACTACTACTACTACTACTACTACTACTACTACTACTACTACTACTACTACTACTACTACTACTACTACTACTACTACTACTACTACTACTACTACTACTACTACTACTACTACTACTACTACTACTACTACTACTACTACTACTACTACTACTACTACTACTACTACTACTACTACTACTACTACTACTACTACTACTACTACTACTACTACTACTACTACTACTACTACTACTACTACTACTACTACTACTACTACTACTACTACTACTACTACTACTACTACTACTACTACTACTACTACTACTACTACTACTACTACTACTACTACTACTACTACTACTACTACTACTACTACTACTACTACTACTACTACTACTACTACTACTACTACTACTACTACTACTACTACTACTACTACTACTACTACTACTACTACTACTACTACTACTACTACTACTACTACTACTACTACTACTACTACTACTACTACTACTACTACTACTACTACTACTACTACTACTACTACTACTACTACTACTACTACTACTACTACTACTACTACAAGTTATAATAGTATGACTGAAATAATGAACTTTAAATAATTTAGTAAACTATTAATAATTATAAAATATTGTATCGAGAAAGTTGTAATAAATTACATTTATTTAAACTATTGATAATAAAAAAATTGCAAATAAATTAGTTATATAATATACAATATAGATGTCACAAAAAAGATATATTTTCACATTGAAAATTATTTTAAAAATAGATATAAAAAGTATACATAACTTATTATATGATATTAAGATTTTTTGTTTTAGATGAATATATTATTATAATTGGTATATTCGTTAGTTCAATTAAATATACAATTATTCTTCTGGATATTAGTAACTCTTTAAATGAAAATAAAATAAAATTTTGTTTTTAATTAAAAAAAATAAAATATTTAATATTATTAATTTAGAAAAAATAAAACAATAACAATTACTTTATTTAATTGAATCCTAAATAAATTTTTATAAATTAATGTTGTATTTATTACAAAATATAAATAAATATAAATGCATCAAACCTGCAATCAATGTGTTAGTGTAATATTTATATAATTAATATTATTTGGTTATTCGATCTTATTCATATACTTAATTCAGTAATACATTCGTTCAATTTATTGACTAAACTAAAATGCATTTTAGAATATATGTTCTAGATTGTAAATAAATAAGTATATGCTTTATAAGTATATATTATATCTTATATTTTAGTAGCGGTTTTTTAAATTATGTCACCGATTCTTAACACATATATCGCTTGATTCGCATTTATAAATGAGATCGGATTAAACTCATATAATTATTAGACGATGGTTACAAATAGTTAATATAATATAATTTTTATAAAATATTAGTATTAACATATTTCGTACTGTAACTCTATTTATTAAATAAAATTATATAAAAAAATAGATTCAAATCAATTCAAATAATAAACAAATTTACATAATATCATTCAATAATATTTAATTTGTATTTCAGAAAAAGAATGAAAATAAATAATATGGATACATACACAATAATATGGTAGGCCTCAATATATTTTGGGGTCGTTTAGTCTATAGTTAGTTAAAATGTTGCTTAGGCTCCGCTATACCATGACTAGTTAGATCTTGCTAGTTTAAATGAGTGCTTAGCGATGTCACTATCCTCTCACTAATTAACTAGTTTAAATGAGTGCTTAGTCGTGTTCATTATCCTCTCACTAGTTTACTAGTTTAAATGAGTGCTTAGCGATGTCATTATCATCTCACTGGTTGATTAGCTTAAATGAGTGCTTAGTCGTGTTCATTATCCTCTCACTAGTAATATCTAAATAGTGATGGTATAGTGGAGTATCCTTCATCTACTATAGACTGTAATGACATATATCTGGATCAGTATTATTGTGTAAAGAAAACAATACCTATACATTACATCCTCGTTAGTATAATAAATAAATAGTATATAAATACATACACAGATAACAATTATTTTTAATCATATTAATAATTAAATTGTTATAAAATGTATAAAATTATTTGAATAATATCGATATACAATGAATCAGTTTCTTTAAAGATTATTGATACTAATAGTAATTAAATATATTTAATATATTTTAATATATAATATATATACTTATATTTTAGATGAGAGATGTAAACTAAAGTATCTTCTATATCAGAGTATCTACATCACTTGCACGATACTCCTTTTAAAGATAATCCATAATATAAAGGACTAACACACTTGAAGAATCCCCACACCTAAACAAAATCTCCAAGAACTAAAGAAGCTCTCACAGTTAAACCACTACATAGCTAAAGAAACCTCAGAAACTAAGACATCAATATATCTGAAGGGTAAACACAGTGAAAGCAATAGAAGACAATGATCTCAGATTTCTTCTGAAATTTATGAAATAATCGGAATGCAATTCGAAAATATTTCAACTGACCAATGTAATATTTTCGGATTGCATTCCTATCTTAGGCAATAAATAGATGAAAGTGATATTTTGCCTTTATTAGATTTATATAACTTATTTTTATTTACATATATATAAAAATATTTAATTACAACCTATTACCAATATAAATTGTTATTACTATAAATTAATATTACAATTATTTGTGTAATTGAATTCGAAAATAGTTGATTTGAGATGGACTTTAGTCCCAGGTTTATAATCTATAATAAATATTTAATAGATACTCCTAGCTGTATATAATACAATATCTCTATTAATTAAATAATATATTAATTTATAATATTAAATCATATTCTATATTAGCTGAATATTTTATTATGATCCATAAGAAAATATATAAATTAGTAAATATAAATAAGTAAATACTACCACTACTACTACTACTACTACTACTACTACTACTACTACTACTACTACTACTACTACTACTACTACTACTACTACTACTACTACTACTACTACTACTACTACTACTACTACTACTACTACTACTACTACTACTACTACTACTACTACTACTACTACTACTACTACTACTACTACTACTACTACTACTACTACTACTACTACTACTACTACTACTACTACTACTACTACTACTACTACTACTACTACTACTACTACTACTACTACTACTACTACTACTACTACTACTACTACTACTACTACTACTACTACTACTACTACTACTACTACTACTACTACTACTACTACTACTACTACTACTACTACTACTACTACTACTACTACTACTACTACTACTACTACTACTACTACTACTACTACTACTACTACTACTACTACTACTACTACTACTACTACTACTACTACTACTACTACTACTACTACTACTACTACTACTACTACTACTACTACTACTACTACTACTACTACTACTACTACTACTACTACTACTACTACTACTACTACTACAAGTTATAATAGTATGACTGAAATAATGAACTTTAAATAATTTAGTAAACTATTAATAATTATAAAATATTGTATCGAGAAAGTTGTAATAAATTACATTTATTTAAACTATTGATAATAAAAAAATTGCAAATAAATTAGTTATATAATATACAATATAGATGTCACAAAAAAGATATATTTTCACATTGAAAATTATTTTAAAAATAGATATAAAAAGTATACATAACTTATTATATGATATTAAGATTTTTTGTTTTAGATGAATATATTATTATAATTGGTATATTCGTTAGTTCAATTAAATATACAATTATTCTTCTGGATATTAGTAACTCTTTAAATGAAAATAAAATAAAATTTTGTTTTTAATTAAAAAAAATAAAATATTTAATATTATTAATTTAGAAAAAATAAAACAATAACAATTACTTTATTTAATTGAATCCTAAATAAATTTTTATAAATTAATGTTGTATTTATTACAAAATATAAATAAATATAAATGCATCAAACCTGCAATCAATGTGTTAGTGTAATATTTATATAATTAATATTATTTGGTTATTCGATCTTATTCATATACTTAATTCAGTAATACATTCGTTCAATTTATTGACTAAACTAAAATGCATTTTAGAATATATGTTCTAGATTGTAAATAAATAAGTATATGCTTTATAAGTATATATTATATCTTATATTTTAGTAGCGGTTTTTTAAATTATGTCACCGATTCTTAACACATATATCGCTTGATTCGCATTTATAAATGAGATCGGATTAAAATCATATAATTATTAGACGATGGTTACAAATAGTTAATATAATATAATTTTTATAAAATATTAGTATTAACATATTTCGTACTGTAACTCTATTTATTAAATAAAATTATATAAAAAAATAGATTCAAATCAATTCAAATAATAAACAAATTTACATAATATCATTCAATAATATTTAATTTGTATTTCAGAAAAAGAATGAAAATAAATAATATGGATACATACACAATAATATGGTAGGCCTCAATATATTTTGGGGTCGTTTAGTCTATAGTTAGTTAAAATGTTGCTTAGGCTCCGCTATACCATGACTAGTTAGATCTTGCTAGTTTAAATGAGTGCTTAGCGATGTCACTATCCTCTCACTAATTAACTAGTTTAAATGAGTGCTTAGTCGTGTTCATTATCCTCTCACTAGTTTACTAGTTTAAATGAGTGCTTAGCGATGTCATTATCATCTCACTGGTTGATTAGTTTAAATGAGTGCTTAGTCGTGTTCATTATCCTCTCACTAGTAAGATCTAAATAGTGATGGTATAGTGGAGTATCCTTCATCTACTATAGACTGTAATGACATATATCTGGATCAGTATTATTGTGTAAAGAAAACAATACCTATACATTACATCCTCGTTAGTATAATAAATAAATAGTATATAAATACATACACAGATAACAATTATTTTTAATCATATTAATAATTAAATTGTTATAAAATATATAAAATTATTTGAATAATATCGATATACAATGAATCAGTTTCTTTAAAGATTATTGATACTAATAGTAATTAAATATATTTAATATATTTTAATATATAATATATATACTTATATTTTAGATGAGAGATGTAAACTAAAGTATCTTCTATATCAGAGTATCTACATCACTTGCACGATACTCCTTTTAAAGATAATCCATAATATAAAGGACTAACACACTTGAAGAATCCCCACACCTAAACAAAATCTCCAAGAACTAAAGAAGCTCTCACAGTTAAACCACTACATAGCTAAAGAAACCTCAGAAACTAAGACATCAATATATCTGAAGGGTAAACACAGTGAAAGCAATAGAAGACAATGATCTCAGATTTCTTCTGAAATTTATGAAATAATCGGAATGCAATTCGAAAATATTTCAACTGACCAATGTAATATTTTCGGATTGCATTCCTATCTTAGGCAATAAATAGATGAAAGTGATATTTTGCCTTTATTAGATTTATATAACTTATTTTTATTTACATATATATAAAAATATTTAATTACAACCTATTACCAATATAAATTGTTATTACTATAAATTAATATTACAATTATTTGTGTAATTGAATTCGAAAATAGTTGATTTGAGATGGACTTTAGTCCCAGGTTTATAATCTATAATAAATATTTAATAGATACTCCTAGCTGTATATAATACAATATCTCTATTAATTAAA
This sequence comes from Osedax frankpressi, assembly GCA_964035775.1. NCBI lineage: Eukaryota > Metazoa > Annelida > Polychaeta > Sabellida > Siboglinidae > Osedax > Osedax frankpressi. The sequence continues at coordinate 26,409,124 of OZ038315.1, forward strand.
TAATATATTAATTTATAATATTAAATCATATTCTATATTAGCTGAATATTTTATTATGATCCATAAGAAAATATATAAATTAGTAAATATAAATAAGTAAATACTACTACTACTACTACTACTACTACTACTACTACTACTACTACTACTACTACTACTACTACTACTACTACTACTACTACTACTACTACTACTACTACTACTACTACTACTACTACTACTACTACTACTACTACTACTACTACTACTACTACTACTACTACTACTACTACTACTACTACTACTACTACTACTACTACTACTACTACTACTACTACTACTACTACTACTACTACTACTACTACTACTACTACTACTACTACTACTACTACTACTACTACTACTACTACTACTACTACTACTACTACTACTACTACTACTACTACTACTACTACTACTACTACTACTACTACTACTACTACTACTACTACTACTACTACTACTACTACTACTACTACTACTACTACTACTACTACTACTACTACTACTACTACTACTACTACTACTACTACTACTACTACTACTACTACTACTACTACTACTACTACTACTACTACTACTACTACTACTACTACTACTACTACTACTACTACTACTACTACTACTACTACTACTACTACTACTACTACTACTACTACTACTACTACTACTACTACTACTACTACTACTACTACTACTACTACTACTACTACTACTACTACTACTACTACTACTACTACTACTACTACTACTACTACTACTACTACTACTACTACTACTACTACTACTACTACTACTACTACTACTACTACTACTACTACTACTACTACTACTACTACTACTACTACTACTACTACTACTACTACTACTACTACTACTACTACTACTACTACTACTACTACTACTACTACTACTACTACTACTACTACTACTACTACTACTACTACTACTACTACTACTACTACTACTACTACTACTACTACTACTACTACTACTACTACTACTACTACTACTACTACTACTACTACTACTACTACTACTACTACTACTACTACTACTACTACTACTACTACTACTACTACTACTACTACTACTACTACTACTACTACTACTACTACTACTACTACTACTACAAGTTATAATAGTATGACTGAAATAATGAACTTTAAATAATTTAGTAAACTATTAATAATTATAAAATATTGTATCGAGAAAGTTGTAATAAATTACATTTATTTAAACTATTGATAATAAAAAAATTGCAAATAAATTAGTTATATAATATACAATATAGATGTCACAAAAAAGATATATTTTCACATTGAAAATTATTTTAAAAATAGATATAAAAAGTATACATAACTTATTATATGATATTAAGATTTTTTGTTTTAGATGAATATATTATTATAATTGGTATATTCGTTAGTTCAATTAAATATACAATTATTCTTCTGGATATTAGTAACTCTTTAAATGAAAATAAAATAAAATTTTGTTTTTAATTAAAAAAAATAAAATATTTAATATTATTAATTTAGAAAAAATAAAACAATAACAATTACTTTATTTAATTGAATCCTAAATAAATTTTTATAAATTAATGTTGTATTTATTACAAAATATAAATAAATATAAATGCATCAAACCTGCAATCAATGTGTTAGTGTAATATTTATATAATTAATATTATTTGGTTATTCGATCTTATTCATATACTTAATTCAGTAATACATTCGTTCAATTTATTGACTAAACTAAAATGCATTTTAGAATATATGTTCTAGATTGTAAATAAATAAGTATATGCTTTATAAGTATATATTATATCTTATATTTTAGTAGCGGTTTTTTAAATTATGTCACCGATTCTTAACAAATATATCGCTTGATTTGCATTTATAAATGAGATCTGATTAAAATCATATAATTATTAGACGATGGTTACAAATAGTTAATATAATATAATTTTTATAAAATATTAGTATTAACATATTTCGTACTGTAACTCTATTTATTAAATAAAATTATATAAAAAAATAGATTCAAATCAATTCAAATAATAAACAAATTTACATAATATCATTCAATAATATTTAATTTGTATTTCAGAAAAAGAATGAAAATAAATAATATGGATACATACACAATAATATGGTAGGCCTCAATATATTTTGGGGTCGTTTAGTCTATAGTTAGTTAAAATGTTGCTTAGGCTCCGCTATACCATGACTAGTTAGATCTTGCTAGTTTAAATGAGTGCTTAGCGATGTCACTATCCTCTCACTAATTAACTAGTTTAAATGAGTGCTTAGTCGTGTTCATTATCCTCTCACTAGTTTACTAGTTTAAATGAGTGCTTAGCGATGTCACTATCCTCTCACTGGTTGATTAGTTTAAATGAGTGCTTAGTCGTGTTCATTATCCTCTCACTAGTAAGATCTAAATAGTGATGGTATAGTGGAGTATCCTTCATCTACTATAGACTGTAATGACATATATCTGGATCAGTATTATTGTGTAAAGAAAACAATACCTATACATTACATCCTCGTTAGTATAATAAATAAATAGTATATAAATACATACACAGATAACAATTATTTTTAATCATATTAATAATTAAATTGTTATAAAATATATAAAATTATTTAAATAATATCGATATATAATGAATCAGTTTCTTTAAAGATTATTGATCCTAATAGTAATTAAATATATTTAATATATTTTAATATATAATATATATACTTATATTTTAGATGAGAGATGTAAACTAAAGTATCTTCTATATCAGAGTATCTACATCACTTGCACGATATTCCTTTTAAAGATAATCCATAATATAAAGGACTAACACACTTGAAGAATCCCCACACCTAAACAAAATCTCCAAGAACTAAAGAAGCTCTCACAGTTAAACCACTACATAGCTAAAGAAACCTCAGAAACTAAGACATCAATATATCTGAAGGGTAAACACAGTGAAAGCAATAGAAAACAATGATCTCAGATTTCTTCAGAAATTTATGAAATAATCGGAATGCAATTCGAAAATATTTCAACTGACCAATGTAATATTTTCGGATTGCATTCCTATCTTAGGCAATAAATAGATGAAAGTGATATGTTGCCTTTATTAGATTTATATAACTTATTTTTATTTACATATATATAAAAATATTTAATTACAAACTATTACCAATATAAATTGTTATTACTATAAATTAATATTACAATTATTTGTGTAATTGAATTCGAAAATAGTTGATTTGAGATAGACTTTAGTCCCAGGTTTATAATCTATAATAAATATTTAATAGATACTCCTAGCTGTATATAATACAATATCTCTATTAATTAAATAATATATTAATTTATAATATTAAATCATATTCTATATTAGCTGAATATTTTATTATGATCCATAAGAAAATATATAAATTAGTAAATATAAATAAGTAAATACTACCACTACTACTACTACTACTACTACTACTACTACTACTACTACAAGTTATAATAGTATGACTGAAATAATGAACTTTAAATAATTTAGTAAACTATTAATAATTATAAAATATTGTATCGAGAAAGTTGTAATAAATTACATTTATTTAAACTATTGATAATAAAAAAATTGCAAATAAATTAGTTATATAATATACAATATAGATGTCACAAAAAAGATATATTTTCACATTGAAAATTATTTTTAAAATAGATATAAAAAGTATACATAACTTATTATATGATATTAAGATTTTTTGTTTTAGATGAATATATTATTATAATTGGTATATTCGTTAGTTCAATTAAATATACAATTATTCTTCTGGATATTAGTAACTCTTTAAATGAAAATAAAATAAAATTTTGTTTTTAATTAAAAAAAATAAAATATTTAATATTATTAATTTAGAAAAAATAAAACAATAACAATTACTTTATTTAATTGAATCCTAAATACATTTTTATAAATTAATGTTGTATTTATTACAAAATATAAATAAATATAAATGCATCAAACCTGCAATCAATGTGTTAGTGTAATATTTATATAATTAATATTATTTGGTTATTCGATCTTATTCATATACTTAATTCAGTAATACATTCGTTCAATTTATTGACTAAACTAAAATGCATTTTAGAATATATGTTCTAGATTGTAAATAAATAAGTATATGCTTTATAAGTATATATTATATCTTATATTTTAGTAGCGGTTTTTTAAATTATGTCACCGATTCTTAACAAATATATCGCTTGATTCGCATTTATAAATGAGATCGGATTAAAATCATATAATTATTAGACGATGGTTACAAATAGTTAATATAATATAATTTTTATAAAATATTAGTATTAACATATTTCGTACTGTAACTCTATTTATTAAATAAAATTATATAAAAAAATAGATTCAAATCAATTCAAATAATAAACAAATTTACATAATATCATTCAATAATATTTAATTTGTATTTCAGAAAAAGAATGAAAATAAATAATATGGATACATACACAATAATATGGTAGGCCTCAATATATTTTGGGGTCGTTTAGTCTATAGTTAGTTAAAATGTTGCTTAGGCTCCGCTATACCATGACTAGTTAGATCTTGCTAGTTTAAATGAGTGCTTAGCGATGTCACTATCCTCTCACTAATTAACTAGTTTAAATGAGTGCTTAGTCGTGTTCATTATCCTCTCACTAGTTTACTAGTTTAAATGAGTGCTTAGCGATGTCACTATCCTCTCACTGGTTGATTAGTTTAAATGAGTGCTTAGTCGTGTTCATTATCCTCTCACTAGTAAGATCTAAATAGTGATGGTATAGTGGAGTATCCTTCATCTACTATAGACTGTAATGACATATATCTGGATCAGTATTATTGTGTAAAGAAAACAATACCTATACATTACATCCTCGTTAGTATAATAAATAAATAGTATATAAATACATACACAGATAACAATTATTTTTAATCATATTAATAATTAAATTGTTATAAAATATATAAAATTATTTAAATAATATCGATATATAATGAATCAGTTTCTTTAAAGATTATTGATCCTAATAGTAATTAAATATATTTAATATATTTTAATATATAATATATATACTTATATTTTAGATGAGAGATGTAAACTAAAGTATCTTCTATATCAGAGTATCTACATCACTTGCACGATACTCCTTTTAAAGATAATCCATAATATAAAGGACTAACACACTTGAAGAATCCCCACACCTAAACAAAATCTCCAAGAACTAAAGAAGCTCTCACAGTTAAACCACTACATAGCTAAAGAAACCTCAGAAACTAAGACATCAATATATCTGAAGGGTAAACACAGTGAAAGCAATAGAAGACAATGATCTCAGATTTCTTCAGAAATTTATGAAATAATCGGAATGCAATTCGAAAATATTTCAACTGACCAATGTAATATTTTCGGATTGCATTCCTATCTTAGGCAATAAATAGATGAAAGTGATATGTTGCCTTTATTAGATTTATAACTTATTTTTATTTACATATATATAAAAATATTTAATTACAAACTATTACCAATATAAATTGTTATTACTATAAATTAATATTACAATTATTTGTGTAATTGAATTCGAAAATAGTTGATTTGAGATGGACTTTAGTCCCAGGTTTATAATCTATAATAAATATTTAATAGATACTCCTAGCTGTATATAATACAATATCTCTATTAATTAAATAATATATTAATTTATAATATTAAATCATATTCTATATTAGCTGAATATTTTATTATGATCCATAAGAAAATATATAAATTAGTAAATATAAATAAGTAAATACTACCACTACTACTACTACTACTACTACTACTACTACTACTACTACTACTACTACAAGTTATAATAGTATGACTGAAATAATGAACTTTAAATAATTTAGTAAACTATTAATAATTATAAAATATTGCATCGAGAAAGTTGTAATAAATTACATTTATTTAAACTATTGATAATAAAAAAATTGCAAATAAATTAGTTATATAATATACAATATAGATGTCACAAAAAAGATATATTTTCACATTGAAAATTATTTTTAAAATAGATATAAAAAGTATACATAACTTATTATATGATATTAAGATTTTTTGTTTTAGATGAATATATTATTATAATTGGTATATTCGTTAGTTCAATTAAATATACAATTATTCTTCTGGATATTAGTAACTCTTTAAATGAAAATAAAATAAAATTTTGTTTTTAATTAAAAAAAATAAAATATTTAATATTATTAATTTAGAAAAAATAAAACAATAACAATTACTTTATTTAATTGAATCCTAAATAAATTTTTATAAATTAATGTTGTATTTATTACAAAATATAAATAAATATAAATGCATCAAACCTGCAATCAATGTGTTAGTGTAATAATTATATAATTAATATTATTTGGTTATTCGATCTTATTCATATACTTAATTCAGTAATACATTCGTTCAATTTATTGACTAAACTAAAATGCATTTTAGAATATATGTTCTAGATTGTAAATAAATAAGTATATGCTTTATAAGTATATATTATATCTTATATTTTAGTAGCGGTTTTTTAAATTATGTCACCGATTCTTAACAAATATATCGCTTGATTCGCATTTATAAATGAGATCGGATTACAATCATATAATTATTAGACGATGGTTACAAATAGTTAATATAATATAATTTTTATAAAATATTAGTATTAACATATTTCGTACTGTAACTCTATTTATTAAATAAAATTATATAAAAAAATAGATTCAAATCAATTCAAATAATAAACAAATTTACATAATATCATTCAATAATATTTAATTTGTATTTCAGAAAAAGAATGAAAATAAATAATATGGATACATACACAATAATATGGTAGGCCTCAGTATATTTTGGGGTCGTTTAGTCTATAGTTAGTTAAAATGTTGCTTAGGCTCCGCTATACCATGACTAGTTAGATCTTGCTAGTTTAAATGAGTGCTTAGCGATGTCACTATCCTCTCACTAATTAACTAGTTTAAATGAGTGCTTAGTCGTGTTCATTATCCTATCACTAGTTTACTAGTTTAAATGAGTGCTTAGCGATGTCACTATCCTCTCACTGGTTGATTAGTTTAAATGAGTGCTTAGTCGTGTTCATTATCCTCTCACTAGTAAGATCTAAATAGTGATGGTATAGTGGAGTATCCTTCATCTACTATAGACTGTAATGACATATATCTGGATCAGTATTATTGTGTAAAGAAAACAATACCTATACATTACATCCTCGTTAGTATAATAAATAAATATTATATAAATACATACACAGATAACAATTATTTTTAATCATATTAATAATTAAATTGTTATAAAATATATAAAATTATTTAAATAATATCGATATATAATGAATCAGTTTCTTTAAAGATTATTGATCCTAATAGTAATTAAATATATTTAATATATTTTAATATATAATATATATACTTATATTTTAGATGAGAGATGTAAACTAAAGTATCTTCTATATCAGAGTATCTACATCACTTGCACGATACTCCTTTTAAAGATAATCCATAATATAAAGGACTAACACACTTGAAGAATCCCCACACCTAAACAAAATCTCCAAGAACTAAAGAAGCTCTCACAGTTAAACCACTACATAGCTAAAGAAACCTCAGAAACTAAGACATCAATATATCTGAAGGGTAAACACAGTGAAAGCAATAGAAGACAATGATCTCAGATTTCTTCTGAAATTTATGAAATAATCGGAATGCAATTCGAAAATATTTCAACTGACCAATGTAATATTTTCGGATTGCATTCCTATCTTAGGCAATAAATAGATGAAAGTGATATTTTGCCTTTATTAGATTTATATAACTTATTTTTATTTACATATATATAAAAATATTTAATTACAACCTATTACCAATATAAATTGTTATTACTATAAATTAATATTACAATTATTTGTGTAATTGAATTCGAAAATAGTTGATTTGAGATGGACTTTAGTCCCAGGTTTATAATCTATAATAAATATTTAATAGATACTCCTAGCTGTATATAATACAATATCTCTATTAATTAAATAATATATTAATTTATAATATTAAATCATATTCTATATTAGCTGAATATTTTATTATGATCCATAAGAAAATATATAAATTAGTAAATATAAATAAGTAAATACTACCACTACTACTACTACTACTACTACTACTACTACTACTACTACTACTACTACTACTACTACTACTACTACTACTACTACTACTACTACTACTACTACTACTACTACTACTACTACTACTACTACTACTACTACTACTACTACTACTACTACTACTACTACTACTACTACTACTACTACTACTACTACTACTACTACTACTACTACTACTACTACTACTACTACTACTACTACTACTACTACTACTACTACTACTACTACTACTACTACTACTACTACTACTACTACTACTACTACTACTACTACTACTACTACTACTACTACTACTACTACTACTACTACTACTACTACTACTACTACTACTACTACTACTACTACTACTACTACTACTACTACTACTACTACTACTACTACTACTACTACTACTACTACTACTACTACTACTACTACTACTACTACTACTACTACTACTACTACTACTACTACTACTACTACTACTACTACTACTACTACTACTACTACTACTACTACTACTACTACTACTACTACTACTACTACTACTACTACTACTACTACTACTACTACTACTACTACTACTACTACTACTACTACTACTACTACTACTACTACTACTACTACTACTACTACTACTACTACTACTACTACTACTACTACTACTACTACTACTACTACTACTACTACTACTACTACTACTACTACTACTACTACTACTACTACTACTACTACTACTACTACTACTACTACTACTACTACTACTACTACTACTACTACTACTACTACTACTACTACTACTACTACTACTACTACTACTACTACTACTACTACTACTACTACTACTACTACTACTACTACTACTACTACTACTACTACTACTACAAGTTATAATAGTATGACTGAAATAATGAACTTTAAATAATTTAGTAAACTATTAATAATTATAAAATATTGTATTGAGAAAGTTGTAATAAATTACATTTATTTAAACTATTGATAATAAAAAATTGCAAATAAATTAGTTATATAATATACAATATAGATGTCACAAAAAAGATATATTTTCACATTGAAAATTATTTTTAAAATAGATATAAAAAGTATACATAACTTATTATATGATATTAAGATTTTTTGTTTTAGATGAATATATTATTATAATTGGTATATTCGTTAGTTCAATTAAATATACAATTATTCTTCTGGATATTAGTAACTCTTTAAATGAAAATAAAATAAAATTTTGTTTTTAATTAAAAAAAATAAAATATTTAATATTATTAATTTAGAAAAAATAAAACAATAACAATTACTTTATTTAATTGAATCCTAAATAAATTTTTATAAATTAATGTTGTATTTATTACAAAATATAAATAAATATAAATGCATCAAACCTGCAATCAATGTGTTAGTGTAATAGTTATATAATTAATATTATTTGGTTATTCGATCTTATTCATATACTTAATTCAGTAATACATTCGTTCAATTTATTGACTAAACTAAAATGCATTTTAGAATATATGTTCTAGATTGTAAATAAATAAGTATATGCTTTATAAGTATATATTATATCTTATATTTTAGTAGCGGTTTTTTAAATTATGTCACCGATTCTTAACAAATATATCGCTTGATTCGCATTTATAAATGAGATCGGATTAAAATCATATAATTATTAGACGATGGTTACAAATAGTTAATATAATATAATTTTTATAAAATATTAGTATTAACATATTTCGTACTGTAACTCTATTTATTAAATAAAATTATATAAAAAAATAGATTCAAATCAATTCAAATAATAAACAAATTTACATAATATCATTCAATAATATTTAATTTGTATTTCAGAAAAACAATGAAAATAAATAATATGGATACATACACAATAATATGGTAGGCCTCAATATATTTTGGGGTCGTTTAGTCTATAGTTAGTTAAAATGTTGCTTAGGCTCCGCTATACCATGACTAGTTAGATCTTGCTAGTTTAAATGAGTGCTTAGCGATGTCACTATCCTCTCACTAATTAACTAGTTTAAATGAGTGCTTAGTCGTGTTCATTATCCTCTCACTAGTTTACTAGTTTAAATGAGTGCTTAGCGATGTCACTATCCTCTCACTGGTTGATTAGTTTAAATGAGTGCTTAGTCGTGTTCATTATCCTCTCACTAGTAAGATCTAAATAGTGATGGTATAGTGGAGTATCCTTCATCTACTATAGACTGTAATGACATATATCTGGATCAGTATTATTGTGTAAAGAAAACAATACCTATACATTACATCCTCGTTAGTATAATAAATAAATAGTATATAAATACATACACAGATAACAATTATTTTTAATCATATTAATAATTAAATTGTTATAAAATATATAAAATTATTTAAATAATATCGATATATAATGAATCAGTTTCTTTAAAGATTATTGATCCTAATAGTAATTAAATATATTTAATATATTTTAATATATAATATATATACTTATATTTTAGATGAGAGATGTAAACTAAAGTATCTTCTATATCAGAGTATCTACATCACTTGCACGATACTCCTTTTAAAGATAATCCATAATATAAAGGACTAACACACTTGAAGAATCCCCACACCTAAACAAAATCTCCAAGAACTAAAGAAGCTCTCACAGTTAAACCACTACATAGCTAAAGAAACCTCAGAAACTAAGACATCAATATATCTGAAGGGTAAACACAGTGAAAGCAATAGAAGACAATGATCTCAGATTTCTTCAGAAATTTATGAAATAATCGGAATGCAATTCGAAAATATTTCAACTGACCAATGTAATATTTTCGGATTGCATTCCTATCTTAGGCAATAAATAGATGAAAGTGATATGTTGCCTTTATTAGATTTATATAACTTATTTTTATTTACATATATATAAAAATATTTAATTACAAACTATTACCAATATAAATTGTTATTACTATAAATTAATATTACAATTATTTGTGTAATTGAATTCGAAAATAGTTGATTTGAGATGGACTTTAGTCCCAGGTTTATAATCTATAATAAATATTTAATAGATACTCCTAGCTGTATATAATACAATATCTCTATTAATTTAATAATATATTAATTTATAATATTAAATCATATTCTATATTAGCTGAATATTTTATTATGATCCATAAGAAAATATATAAATTAGTAAATATAAATAAGTAAATACTACCACTACTACTACTACTACTACTACTACTACTACTACTACTACTACTACTACTACTACTACTACTACAAGTTATAATAGTATGACTGAAATAATGAACTTTAAATAATTTAGTAAACTATTAATAATTATAAAATATTGTGTCGAGAAAGTTGTAATAAATTACATTTATTTAAACTATTGATAATAAAAAAATTGCAAATAAATTAGTTATATAATATACAATATAGATGTCACAAAAAATATATATTTTCACATTGAAAATTATTTTTAAAATAGATATAAAAAGTATACATAACTTATTATATGATATTAAGATTTTTTGTTTTAGATGAATATATTATTATAATTTGTATATTCGTTAGTTCAATTAAATATACAATTATTCTTCTGGATATTAGTAACTCTTTAAATGAAAATAAAATAAAATTTTGTTTTTAATTAAAAAAAATAAAATATTTAATATTATTAATTTAGAAAAAATAAAACAATAACAATTACTTTATTTAATTGAATCCTAAATAAATTTTTATAAATTAATGTTGTATTTATTACAAAATATAAATAAATATAAATGCATCAAACCTGCAATCAATGTGTTAGTGTAATATTTATATAATTAATATTATTTGGTTATTCGATCTTATTCATATACTTAATTCAGTAATACATTCGTTCAATGTATTGACTAAACTAAAATGCATTTTAGAATATATGTTCTAGATTGTAAATAAATAAGTATATGCTTTATAAGTATATATTATATCTTATATTTTAGTAGCGGTTTTTTAAATTATGTCACCGATTCTTAACAAATATATCGCTTGATTCGCATTTATAAATGAGATCGGATTACAATCATATAATTATTAGACGATGGTTACAAATAGTTAATATAATATAATTTTTATAAAATATTAGTATTAACATATTTCGTACTGTAACTCTATTTATTAAATAAAATTATATAAAAAAATAGATTCAAATCAATTCAAATAATAAACAAATTTACATAATATCATTCAATAATATTTAATTTGTATTTCAGAAAAAGAATGAAAATAAATAATATGGATACATACACAATAATATGGTAGGCCTCAATATATTTTTGGGTCGTTTAGTCTATAGTTAGTTAAAATGTTGCTTAGGCTCCGCTATACCATGACTAGTTAGATCTTGCTAGTTTAAATGAGTGCTTAGCGATGTCACTATCCTCTCACTAATTAACTAGTTTAAATGAGTGCTTAGTCGTGTTCATTATCCTCTCACTAGTTTACTAGTTTAAATGAGTGCTTAGCGATGTCACTATCCTCTCACTGGTTGATTAGTTTAAATGAGTGCTTAGTCGTGTTCATTAGTAGTAAGATCTCCTCTCACTAGTAAGATCTAAATAGTGATGGTATAGTGGAGTATCCTTCATCTACTATAGACTGTAATGACATATATCTGGATCAGTATTATTGTGTAAAGAAAACAATACCTATACATTACATCCTCGTTAGTATAATAAATAAATAGTATATAAATACATACACAGATAACAATTATTTTTAATCATATTAATAATTAAATTGTTATAAAATATATAAAATTATTTGAATAATATCGATATACAATGAATCAGTTTCTTTAAAGATTATTGATACTAATAGTAATTAAATATATTTAATATATTTTAATATATAATATATATACTTATATTTTAGATGAGAGATGTAAACTAAAGTATCTTCTATATCAGAGTATCTACATCACTTGCACGATACTCCTTTTAAAGATAATCCATAATATAAAGGACTAACACACTTGAAGAATCCCCACACCTAAACAAAATCTCCAAGAACTAAAGAAGCTCTCACAGTTAAACCACTACATAGCTAAAGAAACCTCAGAAACTAAGACATCAATATATCTGAAGGGTAAACACAGTGAAAGCAATAGAAGACAATGATCTCAGATTTCTTCTGAAATTTATGAAATAATCGGAATGCAATTCGAAAATATTTCAACTGACCAATGTAATATTTTCGGATTGCATTCCTATCTTAGGCAATAAATAGATGAAAGTGATATTTTGCCTTTATTAGATTTATATAACTTATTTTTATTTACATATATATAATAATATTTAATTACAACCTATTACCAATATAAATTGTTATTACTATAAATTAATATTACAATTATTTGTGTAATTGAATTCGAAAATAGTTGATTTGAGATGGACTTTAGTCCCAGGTTTATAATCTATAATAAATATTTAATAGATACTCCTAGCTGTATATAATACAATATCTCTATTAATTAAATAATATATTAATTTATAATATTAAATCATATTCTATATTAGCTGAATATTTTATTATGATCCATAAGAAAATATATAAATTAGTAAATATAAATAAGTAAATACTACCACTACTACTACTACTACTACTACTACTACTACTACTACTACTACTACTACTACTACTACTACTACTACTACTACTACTACTACTACTACTACTACTACTACTACTACTACTACTACTACTACTACTACTACTACTACTACTACTACTACTACTACTACTACTACTACTACTACTACTACTACTACTACTACTACTACTACTACTACTACTACTACTACTACTACTACTACTACTACTACTACTACTACTACTACTACTACTACTACTACTACTACTACTACTACTACTACAAGTTATAATAGTATGACTGAAATAATGAACTTTAAATAATTTAGTAAACTATTAATAATTATAAAATATTGTATCGAGAAAGTTGTAATAAATTACATTTATTTAAACTATTGATAATAAAAAAATTGCAAATAAATTAGTTATATAATATACAATATAGATGTCACAAAAAAGATATATTTTCACATTGAAAATTATTTTAAAAATAGATATAAAAAGTATACATAACTTATTATATGATATTAAGATTTTTTGTTTTAGATGAATATATTATTATAATTGGTATATTCGTTAGTTCAATTAAATATACAATTATTCTTCTGGATATTAGTAACTCTTTAAATGAAAATAAAATAAAATTTTGTTTTTAATTAAAAAAAATAAAATATTTAATATTATTAATTTAGAAAAAATAAAACAATAACAATTACTTTATTTAATTGAATCCTAAATAAATTTTTATAAATTAATGTTGTATTTATTACAAAATATAAATAAATATAAATGCATCAAACCTGCAATCAATGTGTTAGTGTAATATTTATATAATTAATATTATTTGGTTATTCGATCTTATTCATATACTTAATTCAGTAATACATTCGTTCAATTTATTGACTAAACTAAAATGCATTTTAGAATATATGTTCTAGATTGTAAATAAATATGTATATGCTTTATAAGTATATATTATATCTTATATTTTAGTAGCGGTTTTTTAAATTATGTCACCGATTCTTAACACATATATCGCTTGATTCGCATTTATAAATGAGATCGGATTAAAATCATATAATTATTAGACGATGGTTACAAATAGTTAATATAATATAATTTTTATAAAAAGTATTAACATATTTCGTACTGTAACTCTATTTATTAAATAAAATTATATAAAAAATAGATTCAAATCAATTCAAATAATAAACAAATTTACATAATATCATTCAATAATATTTAATTTGTATTTCAGAAAAAGAATGAAAATAAATAATATGGATACATACACAATAATATGGTAGGCCTCAATATATTTTGGGGTCGTTTAGTCTATAGTTAGTTAAAATGTTGCTTAGGCTCCGCTATACCATGACTAGTTAGATCTTGCTAGTTTAAATGAGTGCTTAGCGATGTCACTATCCTCTCACTGGTTGATTAGTTTAAATGAGTGCTTAGTCGTGTTCATTATCCTCTCACTAGTAAGATCTAAATAGTGATGGTATAGTGGAGTATCCTTCATCTACTATAGACTGTAATGACATATATCTGGATCAGTATTATTGTGTAAAGAAAACAATACCTATACATTACATCCTCGTTAGTATAATAAATAAATAGTATATAAATACATACACAGATAACAATTATTTTTAATCATATTAATAATTAAATTGTTATAAAATATATAAAATTATTTGAATAATATCGATATACAATGAATCAGTTTCTTTAAAGATTATTGATACTAATAGTAATTAAATATATTTAATATATTTTAATATATAATATATATACTTATATTTTAGATGAGAGATGTAAACTAAAGTATCTTCTATATCAGAGTATCTACATCACTTGCACGATACTCCTTTTAAAGATAATCCATAATATAAAGGACTAACACACTTGAAGAATCCCCACACCTAAACAAAATCTCCAAGAACTAAAGAAGCTCTCACAGTTAAACCACTACATAGCTAAAGAAACCTCAGAAACTAAGACATCAATATATCTGAAGGGTAAACACAGTGAAAGCAATAGAAGACAATGATCTCAGATTTCTTCTGAAATTTATGAAATAATCGGAATGCAATTCGAAAATATTTCAACATACCAATGTAATATTTTCGGATTGCATTCCTATCTTAGGCAATAAATAGATGAAAGTGATATTTTGCCTTTATTAGATTTATATAACTTATTTTTATTTACATATATATAAAAATATTTAATTACAAACTATTACCAATATAAATTGTTATTACTATAAATTAATATTACAATTATTTGTGTAATTGAATTCGAAAATAGTTGATTTGAGATGGACTTTAGTCCCAGGTTTATAATCTATAATAAATATTTAATAGATACTCCTAGCTGTATATAATACAATATCTCTATTAATTAAATAATATATTAATTTATAATATTAAATCATATTCTATATTAGCTGAATATTTTATTATGATCCATAAGAAAATATATAAATTAGTAAATATAAATAAGTAAATACTACCACTACTACTACTACTACTACTACTACTACTACTACTACTACTACTACTACTACTACTACTACTACTACTACTACTACTACTACTACTACTACTACTACTACTACTACTACTATTACTACTACTACTACTACTACTACTACTACTACTACTACTACTACTACTACTACTACTACTACTACTACTACTACTACTACTACTACTACTACTACTACTACTACTACTACTACTACTACTACTACTACTACTACTACTACTACTACTACTACTACTACTACTACTACTACTACTACTACTACTACTACTACTACTACTACTACTACTACTACTGCTGCTGCTGCTGCTGCTGCTGCTGCTGCTGCTGCTGCTGCTACTACTACTACTACTACTACTACTACTACTACTACTACTACTACTACTACTACTACTACTACTACTACTACTACTACTACTACTACTACTACTACTACTACTACTACTACTACTACTACTACTACTACTACTACTACTACTACTACTACTACTACTACTACTACTACTACTACTACTACTACTACTACTACTACTACTACTACTACTACTACTACTACTACTACTACTACTACTACTACTACTACTACTACTACTACTACTACTACTACTACTACTACTACTACTACTACTACTACTACTACTACTACTACTACTACTACTACTACTACTACTACTACTACTACTACTACTACTACTACTACTACTACTACTACTACTACTACTACTACTACTACTACTACTACTACTACTACTACTACTACTACTACTACTACTACTACTACTACTACTACTACTACTACTACTACTACTACTACTACTACTACTACTACTACTACTACTACTACTACTACTACTACTACTACTACTACTACTACTACTACTACTACTACTACTACTACTACTACTACTACTACTACTACTACTACTACTACTACTACTACTACTACTACTACTACTACTACTACTACTACTACTACTACTACTACTACTACTACTACTACTACTACTACTACTACTACTACTACTACTACTACTACTACTACTACTACTACTACTACTACTACTACTACTACTACTACTACTACTACTACTACTACTACTACTACTACTACTACTACTACTACTACTACTACTACTACTACTACTACTACTACTACTACTACTACTACTACTACTACTACTACTACTACTACTACTACTACTACTACTACTACTACTACTACTACTACTACTACTACTACTACTACTACTACTACAAGTTATAATAGTATGACTGAAATAATGAACTTTAAATAATTTAGTAAACTATTAATAATTATAAAATATTGTATCGAGAAAGTTGTAATAAATTACATTTATTTAAACTATTGATAATAAAAAAATTGCAAATAAATTAGTTATATAATATACAATATAGATGTCACAAAAAAGATATATTTTCACATTGAAAATTATTTTAAAAATAGATATAAAAAGTATACATAACTTATTATATGATATTAAGATTTTTTGTTTTAGATGAATATATTATTATAATTGGTATATTCGTTAGTTCAATTAAATATACAATTATTCTTCTGGATATTAGTAACTCTTTAAATGAAAATAAAATAAAATTTTGTTTTTAATTTAAAAAAATAAAATATTTAATATTATTAATTTAGAAAAAATAAAACAATAACAATTACTTTATTTAATTGAATCCTAAATAAATTTTTATAAATTAATGTTGTATTTATTACAAAATATAAATAAATATAAATGCATCAAACCTGCAATCAATGTGTTAGTGTAATATTTATATAATTAATATTATTTGGTTATTCGATCTTATTCATATACTTAATTCAGTAATACATTCGTTCAATTTATTGACTAAACTAAAATGCATTTTAGAATATATGTTCTAGATTGTAAATAAATAAGTATATGCTTTATAAGTATATATTATATCTTATATTTTAGTAGCGGTTTTTTAAATTATGTCACCGATTCTTAACAAATATATCGCTTGATTCGCATTTATAAATGAGATCGGATTAAAATCATATAATTATTAGACGATGGTTACAAATAGTTAATATAATATAATTTTTATAAAATATTAGTATTAACATATTTCGTACTGTAACTCTATTTATTAAATAAAATTATATAAAAAAATAGATTCAAATCAATTCAAATAATAAACAAATTTACATAATATCATTCAATAATATTTAATTTGTATTTCAGAAAAAGAATGAAAATAAATAATATGGATACATACACAATAATATGGTAGGCCTCAATATATTTTGGGGTCGTTTAGTCTATAGTTAGTTAAAATGTTGCTTAGGCTCCGCTATACCATGACTAGTTAGATCTTGCTAGTTTAAATGAGTGCTTAGCGATGTCACTATCCTCTCACTAATTAACTAGTTTAAATGAGTGCTTAGTCGTGTTCATTATCCTCTCACTAGTTTACTAGTTTAAATGAGTGCTTAGCGATGTCACTATCCTCTCACTGGTTGATTAGTTTAAATGAGTGCTTAGTCGTGTTCATTATCCTCTCACTAGTAAGATCTAAATAGTGATGGTATAGTGGAGTATCCTTCATCTACTATAGACTGTAATGACATATATCTGGATCAGTATTATTGTGTAAAGAAAACAATACCTATACATTACATCCTCGTTAGTATAATAAATAAATATTATATAAATACATACACAGATAACAATTATTTTTAATCATATTAATAATTAAATTGTTATAAAATATATAAAATTATTTAAATAATATCGATATATAATGAATCAGTTTCTTTAAAGATTATTGATCCTAATAGTAATTAAATATATTTAATATATTTTAATATATAATATATATACTTATATTTTAGATGAGAGATGTAAACTAAAGTATCTTCTATATCAGAGTATCTACATCACTTGCACGATACTCCTTTTAAAGATAATCCATAATATAAAGGACTAACACACTTGAAGAATCCCCACACCTAAACAAAATCTCCAAGAACTAAAGAAGCTCTCACAGTTAAACCACTACATAGCTAAAGAAACCTCAGAAACTAAGACATCAATATATCTGAAGGGTAAACACAGTGAAAGCAATAGAAGACAATGATCTCAGATTTCTTCAGAAATTTATGAAATAATCGGAATGCAATTCGAAAATATTTCAACTGACCAATGTAATATTTTCGGATTGCATTCCTATCTTAGGCAATAAATAGATGAAAGTGATATGTTGCCTTTATTAGATTTATATAACTTATTTTTATTTACATATATATAAAAATATTTAATTACAAACTATTACCAATATAAATTGTTATTACTATAAATTAATATTACAATTATTTGTGTAATTGAATTCGAAAATAGTTGATTTGAGATGGACTTTAGTCCCAGGTTTATAATCTATAATAAATATTTAATAGATACTCCTAGCTGTATATAATACAATATCTCTATTAATTAAATAATATATTAATTTATAATATTAAATCATATTCTATATTAGCTGAATATTTTATTATGATCCATAAGAAAATATATAAATTAGTAAATATAAATAAGTAAATACTACCACTACTACTACTACTACTACTACTACTACTACTACTACTACTACTACTACTACAAGTTATAATAGTATGACTGAAATAATGAACTTTAAATAATTTAGTAAACTATTAATAATTATAAAATATTGTATCGAGAAAGTTGTAATAAATTACATTTATTTAAACTATTGATAATAAAAAAATTGCAAATAAATTAGTTATATAATATACAATATAGATGTCACAAAAAAGATATATTTTCACATTGAAAATTATTTTTAAAATAGATATAAAAAGTATACATAACTTATTATATGATATTAAGATTTTTTGTTTTAGATGAATATATTATTATAATTGGTATATTCGTTAGTTCAATTAAATATACAATTATTCTTCTGGATATTAGTAACTCTTTAAATGAAAATAAAATAAAATTTTGTTTTTAATTAAAAAAAATAAAATATTTAATATTATTAATTTAGAAAAAATAAAACAATAACAATTACTTTATTTAATTGAATCCTAAATAAATTTTTATAAATTAATGTTGTATTTATTACAAAATATAAATAAATATAAATGCATCAAACCTGCAATCAATGTGTTAGTGTAATATTTATATAATTAATATTATTTGGTTATTCGATCTTATTCATATACTTAATTCAGTAATACATTCGTTCAATTTATTGACTAAACTAAAATGCATTTTAGAATATATGTTCTAGATTGTAAATAAATAAGTATATGCTTTATAAGTATATATTATATCTTATATTTTAGTAGCGGTTTTTTAAATTATGTCACCGATTCTTAACAAATATATCGCTTGATTCGCATTTATAAATGAGATCGGATTAAAATCATATAATTATTAGACGATGGTTACAAATAGTTAATATAATATAATTTTTATAAAATATTAGTATTAACATATTTCGTACTGTAACTCTATTTATTAAATAAAATTATATAAAAAAATAGATTCAAATCAATTCAAATAATAAACAAATTTACATAATATCATTCAATAATATTTAATTTGTATTTCAGAAAAAGAATGAAAATAAATAATATGGATACATACACAATAATATGGTAGGCCTCAATATATTTTGGGGTCGTTTAGTCTATAGTTAGTTAAAATGTTGCTTAGGCTCCGCTATACCATGACTAGTTAGATCTTGCTAGTTTAAATGAGTGCTTAGCGATGTCACTATCCTCTCACTAATTAACTAGTTTAAATGAGTGCTTAGTCGTGTTCATTATCCTCTCACTAGTTTACTAGTTTAAATGAGTGTTTAGCGATGTCACTATCCTCTCACTGGTTGATTAGTTTAAATGAGTGCTTAGTCGTGTTCATTATCCTCTCACTAGTAAGATCTAAATAGTGATGGTATAGTGGAGTATCCTTCATCTACTATAGACTGTAATGACATATATCTGGATCAGTATTATTGTGTAAAGAAAACAATACCTATACATTACATCCTCGTTAGTATAATAAATAAATAGTATATAAATACATACACAGATAACAATTATTTTTAATCATATTAATAATTAAATTGTTATAAAATATATAAAATTATTTGAATAATATCGATATACAATGAATCAGTTTCTTTAAAGATTATTGATACTAATAGTAATTAAATATATTTAATATATTTTAATATATAATATATATACTTATATTTTAGATGAGAGATGTAAACTAAAGTATCTTCTATATCAGAGTATCTACATCACTTGCACGATACTCCTTTTAAAGATAATCCATAATATAAAGGACTAACACACTTGAAGAATCCCCACACCTAAACAAATCTCCAAGAACTAAAGAAGCTCTCACAGTTAAACCACTACATAGCTAAAGAAACCTCAGAAACTAAGACATCAATATATCTGAAGGGTAAACACAGTGAAAGCAATAGAAGACAATGATCTCAGATTTCTTCTGAAATTTATGAAATAATCGGAATGCAATTCGAAAATATTTCAACTGACCAATGTAATATTTTCGGATTGCATTCCTATCTTAGGCAATACATAGATGAAAGTGATATTTTGCCTTTATTAGATTTATATAACTTATTTTTATTTACATATATATAAAAATATTTAATTACAACCTATTACCAATATAAATTGTTATTACTAAAAATTAATATTACAATTATTTGTGTAATTGAATTCGAAAATAGTTGATTTGAGATGGACTTTAGTCCCAGGTTTATAATCTATAATAAATATTTAATAGATACTCCTAGCTGTATATAATACAATATCTCTATTAATTAAATAATATATTAATTTATAATATTAAATCATATTCTATATTAGCTGAATATTTTATTATGATCCATAAGAAAATATATAAATTAGTAAATATAAATAAGTAAATACTACCACTACTACTACTACTACTACTACTACTACTACTACTACTACTACTACTACTACAAGTTATAATAGTATGACTGAAATAATGAACTTTAAATAATTTAGTAAACTATTAATAATTATAAAATATTGTATCGAGAAAGTTGTAATAAATTACATTTATTTAAACTATTGATAATAAAAAAATTGCAAATAAATTAGTTATATAATATACAATATAGATGTCACAAAAAAGATATATTTTCACATTGAAAATTATTTTTAAAATAGATATAAAAAGTATACATAACTTATTATATGATATTAAGATTTTTTGTTTTAGATGAATATATTATTATAATTGGTATATTCGTTAGTTCAATTAAATATACAATTATTCTTCTGGATATTAGTAACTCTTTAAATGAAAATAAAATAAAATTTTGTTTTTAATTAAAAAAAATAAAATATTTAATATTATTAATTTAGAAAAAATAAAACAATAACAATTACTTTATTTAATTGAATCCTAAATAAATTTTTATAAATTAATGTTGTATTTATTACAAAATATAAATAAATATAAATGCATCAAACCTGCAATCAATGTGTTAGTGTAATATTTATATAATTAATATTATTTTGTTATTCGATCTTATTCATATACTTAATTCAGTAATACATTCGTTCAATTTATTGACTAAACTAAAATGCATTTTAGAATATATGTTCTAGATTGTAAATAAATAAGTATATGCTTTATAAGTATATATTATATCTTATATTTTAGTAGCGGTTTTTAAAATTATGTCACCGATTCTTAACAAATATATCGCTTGATTCGCATTTATAAATGAGATCGGATTAAAATCATATAATTATTAGACGATGGTTACAAATAGTTAATATAATATAATTTTTATAAAATATTAGTATTAACATATTTCGTACTGTAACTCTATTTATTAAATAAAATTATATAAAAAAATAGATTCAAATCAATTCAAATAATAAACAAATTTACATAATATCATTCAATAATATTTAATTTGTATTTCAGAAAAAGAATGAAAATAAATAATATGGATACATACACAATAATATGGTAGGCCTCAATATATTTTGGGGTCGTTTAGTCTATAGTTAGTTAAAATGTTGCTTAGGCTCCGCTATACCATGACTAGTTAGATCTTGCTAGTTTAAATGAGTGCTTAGCGATGTCACTATCCTCTCACTAATTAACTAGTTTAAATGAGTGCTTAGTCGTGTTCATTATCCTCTCACTAGTTTACTAGTTTAAATGAGTGTTTAGCGATGTCACTATCCTCTCACTGGTTGATTAGTTTAAATGAGTGCTTAGTCGTGTTCATTATCCTCTCACTAGTAAGATCTAAATAGTGATGGTATAGTGGAGTATCCTTCATCTACTATAGACTGTAATGACATATATCTGGATCAGTATTATTGTGTAAAGAAAACAATACCTATACATTACATCCTCGTTAGTATAATAAATAAATAGTATATAAATACATACACAGATAACAATTATTTTTAATCATATTAATAATTAAATTGTTATAAAATATATAAAATTATTTGAATAATATCGATATACAATGAATCAGTTTCTTTAAAGATTATTGATACTAATAGTAATTAAATATATTTAATATATTTTAATATATAATATATATACTTATATTTTAGATGAGAGATGTAAACTAAAGTATCTTCTATATCAGAGTATCTACATCACTTGCACGATACTCCTTTTAAAGATAATCCATAATATAAAGGACTAACACACTTGAAGAATCCCCACACCTAAACAAATCTCCAAGAACTAAAGAAGCTCTCACAGTTAAACCACTACATAGCTAAAGAAACCTCAGAAACTAAGACATCAATATATCTGAAGGGTAAACACAGTGAAAGCAATAGAAGACAATGATCTCAGATTTCTTCTGAAATTTATGAAATAATCGGAATGCAATTCGAAAATATTTCAACTGACCAATGTAATATTTTCGGATTGCATTCCTATCTTAGGCAATACATAGATGAAAGTGATATTTTGCCTTTATTAGATTTATATAATTTATTTTTATTTACATATATATAAAAATATTTAATTACAACCTATTACCAATATAAATTGTTATTACTAAAAATTAATATTACAATTATTTGTGTAATTGAATTCGAAAATAGTTGATTTGAGATGGACTTTAGTCCCAGGTTTATAATCTATAATAAATATTTAATAGATACTCCTAGCTGTATATAATACAATATCTCTATTAATTAAATAATATATTAATTTATAATATTAAATCATATTCTATATTAGCTGAATATTTTATTATGATCCATAAGAAAATATATAAATTAGTAAATATAAATAAGTAAATACTACCACTACTACTACTACTACTACTACTACTACTACTACTACTACTACTACTACAAGTTATAATAGTATGACTGGTTATAATAGTATGACTGAAATAATGAACTTTAAATAATTTAGTAAACTATTAATAATTATAAAATATTGTATCGAGAAAGTTGTAATAAATTACATTTATTTAAACTATTGATAATAAAAAAATTGCAAATAAATTAGTTATATAATATACAATATAGATGTCACAAAAAAGATATATTTTCACATTGAAAATTATTTTTAAAATAGATATAAAAAGTATACATAACTTATTATATGATATTAAGATTTTTTGTTTTAGATGAATATATTATTATAATTGGTATATTCGTTAGTTCAATTAAATATACAATTATTCTTCTGGATATTAGTAACTCTTTAAATGAAAATAAAATAAAATTTTGTTTTTAATTAAAAAAAATAAAATATTTAATATTATTAATTTAGAAAAAATAAAACAATAACAATTACTTTATTTAATTGAATCCTAAATAAATTTTTATAAATTAATGTTGTATTTATTACAAAATATAAATAAATATAAATGCATCAAACCTGCAATCAATGTGTTAGTGTAATATTTATATAATTAATATTATTTTGTTATTCGATCTTATTCATATACTTAATTCAGTAATACATTCGTTCAATTTATTGACTAAACTAAAATGCATTTTAGAATATATGTTCTAGATTGTAAATAAATAAGTATATGCTTTATAAGTATATATTATATCTTATATTTTAGTAGCGGTTTTTAAAATTATGTCACCGATTCTTAACAAATATATCGCTTGATTCGCATTTATAAATGAGATCGGATTAAAATCATATAATTATTAGACGATGGTTACAAATAGTTAATATAATATAATTTTTATAAAATATTAGTATTAACATATTTCGTACTGTAACTCTATTTATTAAATAAAATTATATAAAAAAATAGATTCAAATCAATTCAAATAATAAACAAATTTACATAATATCATTCAATAATATTTAATTTGTATTTCAGAAAAAGAATGAAAATAAATAATATGGATACATACACAATAATATGGTAGGCCTCAATATATTTTGGGGTCGTTTAGTCTATAGTTAGTTAAAATGTTGCTTAGGCTCCGCTATACCATGACTAGTTAGATCTTGCTAGTTTAAATGAGTGCTTAGCGATGTCACTATCCTCTCACTAATTAACTAGTTTAAATGAGTGCTTAAGTCGTGTTCATTATCCTCTCACTAGTTTACTAGTTTAAATGAGTGTTTAGCGATGTCACTATCCTCTCACTGGTTGATTAGTTTAAATGAGTGCTTAGTCGTGTTCATTATCCTCTCACTAGTAAGATCTAAATAGTGATGGTATAGTGGAGTATCCTTCATCTACTATAGACTGTAATGACATATATCTGGATCAGTATTATTGTGTAAAGAAAACAATACCTATACATTACATCCTCGTTAGTATAATAAATAAATAGTATATAAATACATACACAGATAACAATTATTTTTAATCATATTAATAATTAAATTGTTATAAAATATATAAAATTATTTGAATAATATCGATATACAATGAATCAGTTTCTTTAAAGATTATTGATACTAATAGTAATTAAATATATTTAATATATTTTAATATATAATATATATACTTATATTTTAGATGAGAGATGTAAACTAAAGTATCTTCTATATCAGAGTATCTACATCACTTGCACGATACTCCTTTTAAAGATAATCCATAATATAAAGGACTAACACACTTGAAGAATCCCCACACCTAAACAAATCTCCAAGAACTAAAGAAGCTCTCACAGTTAAACCACTACATAGCTAAAGAAACCTCAGAAACTAAGACATCAATATATCTGAAGGGTAAACACAGTGAAAGCAATAGAAGACAATGATCTCAGATTTCTTCTGAAATTTATGAAATAATCGGAATGCAATTCGAAAATATTTCAACTGACCAATGTAATATTTTCGGATTGCATTCCTATCTTAGGCAATACATAGATGAAAGTGATATTTTGCCTTTATTAGATTTATATAACTTATTTTTATTTACATATATATAAAAATATTTAATTACAACCTATTACCAATATAAATTGTTATTACTAAAAATTAATATTACAATTATTTGTGTAATTGAATTCGAAAATAGTTGATTTGAGATGGACTTTAGTCCCAGGTTTATAATCTATAATAAATATTTAATAGATACTCCTAGCTGTATATAATACAATATCTCTATTAATTAAATAATATATTAATTTATAATATTAAATCATATTCTATATTAGCTGAATATTTTATTATGATCCATAAGAAAATATATAAATTAGTAAATATAAATAAGTAAATACTACCACTACTACTACTACTACTACTACTACTACTACTACTACTACTACTACTACTACTACTACTACTACTTCTGGACAACTTGTCATTGTCCCATTTATTATTTCAAAGAAACTTTGGCTGGGCTTCACCATTTAGGGATTGTTCGACAAATGATGAACATCGATAGTAATGTACGAGTAGGGGTTTACGTATAAAAACAAACAACAATAAGAATAAAAGGTAAATAGATGTATTAATAATAACATGGCGGTTTGAAATCGTATTGAAATATGTGAAGGTAGGTATAATAATAATATATGATGGGAAGTTAACGTGGTAATATGGTGTAGTTAATTTTAGCGGGAGGGTATAATAATGAGTAAAGTTTGGTTCTCTAGTTTCGCACAACACCTAATCAGTCCTTGGTGTACGTAGTAAGCCTATGTAGCTCGCATGTAGTGTCTGTATGCTCGTACACCACCTTCCAACGTCCGAATCGTGATTAATTCTTTTACCGATGCTGACATTCCGAGACTATTCAGGAGCGCATCGGACCGAGGGGCGAGTTGCCCACGCCAGTCTAATATGAGCGCTCCAAATTTAACCTCAGAAGCACCGGTTATATTAATCACGAATTCGCGGACGAGAGGTATGTCATACTTATGAGTTTTCTGATCAAACCTCTCATCCATGACTGATGGGTCAGTGGTGATTTGCGTATCGACGACTACTGCTAAGCCGTCACGACAAGTGATAATATCTGGTTTAAGAATACCAGTCGGCGTTCTAATGTGAGGTTCGAGGAAACACGTATAACGTTTGTTTTCCAACGAACTCGCTAGCATCGCCGTCACTTTGTCATGACGTCTTACCCTGGCAACGTGTGTCTGCGGGCACCTCTGCAGAATATGTGTCATTGTGGTATTCGGATACCCGCAAAACGCGCACTGAGTATTTATTTCCGGATAGGCGCGTCTGGCCCTGGCTGGAAAAGGGAGGATATTATGTCTCAATTTGGATACATTGATGTAATCGTGTGCGTTAATCAGACGATTACATCTTATCCAACCGTTTAGTTTATTACCAGGCACCAAAACACGCCCATCGACACTCTGTACTAGTTGCTCATTTAGGGAAGCGCGCACTTCGGATGTACTACGCAGAGGAACACCGTCTTTAGAAGGTGGTACCGACCAACCTAGTCTATCTCGACTACCTAATATTTCTACCAGGGGATCGTCACCACCGAGGATTTTTGCCATTCTCTGGCTCCTGATGACCGGTATGGTCAGAGCCAGAACGGGGATAGCGAGACCTCCGGAGTCGGTGGATGCATGAAATACCCCCAGCGATGTGTCTTTTGGTAGTCGAAGCCATCTACGGACATACCGGCGTGTTGCTTTGTCTAGAGACTGGAGGCCTCGTTTGGTAGGGCCAGAAAAGTTGAGCATGATGAGGTAATCCCTGCACAGCTCAACTTTTTGGTGAGGCTTTAGCGGGGCCCGATCTAATTTAGCAAGATTATTGTTAAAATTACAATAGATCGGACCATTATTTGGCTTAAGTATTCCAGTCTCTATTCCCAGTACTACTACTACTACTACTACTACTACTACTACTACTACTACTACTACTACTACTACTACTACTACTACTACTACTACTACTACTACTGCTGCTGCTGCTGCTGCTGCTGCTGCTGCTGCTGCTGCTGCTGCTGCTGCTGCTGCTGCTGCTGCTGCTGCTGCTGCTGCTGCTGCTGCTGCTGCTGCTGCTGCTGCTGCTGCTGCTGCTGCTGCTGCTGCTGCTGCTGCTGCTGCTGCTGCTGCTGCTGCTGCTGCTGCTGCTGCTGCTGCTGCTGCTGCTGCTGCTGCTGCTGCTGCTGCTGCTGCTGCTGCTGCTGCTGCTGCTGCTGCTGCTGCTGCTGCTGCTGCTGCTGCTGCTGCTGCTACTACTACTACTACTACTACTACTACTACTACTACTACTACTACTACTACTACTACTACTACTACTACTACTACTACTACTACTACTACTACTACTACTACTACTACTACTACTACTACTACTACTACTACTACTACTACTACTACTACTACTACTACTACTACTACTACTACTACTACTACTACTACTACTACTACTACTACTACTACTACTACTACTACTACTACTACTACTACTACTACTACTACTACTACTACTACTACTACTACTACTACTACTACTACTACTACTACTACTACTACTACTACTACTACTACTACTACTACTACTACTACTACTACTACTACTACTACTACTACTACTACTACTACTACTACTACTACTACTACTACTACTACTACTACTACTACTACTACTACTACTACTACTACTACTACTACTACTACTACTACTACTACTACTACTACTACTACTACTACTACTACTACTACTACTACTACTACTACTACTACTACTACTACTACTACTACTACTACTACTACTACTACTACTACTACAAGTTATAATAGTATGACTGAAATAATGAACTTTAAATAATTTAGTAAACTATTAATAATTATAAAATATTGTATCGAGAAAGTTGTAATAAATTACATTTATTTAAACTATTGATAATAAAAAAATTGCAAATAAATTAGTTATATAATATACAATATAGATGTCACAAAAAAGATATATTTTCACATTGAAAATTATTTTAAAAATAGATATAAAAAGTATACATAACTTATTATATGATATTAAGATTTTTTGTTTTAGATGAATATATTATTATAATTGGTATATTCGTTAGTTCAATTAAATATACAATTATTCTTCTGGATATTAGTAACTCTTTAAATGAAAATAAAATTTTGTTTTTAATTAAAAAAAATAAAATATTTAATATTATTAATTTAGAAAAAATAAAACAATAACAATTACTTTATTTAATTGAATCCTAAATAAATTTTTATAAATTAATATATAGTATTTATTACAAAATATAAATAAATATAAATGCATCAAACCTGCAATCAATGTGTTAGTGTAATATTTATATAATTAATATTATTTGGTTATTCGATCTTATTCATATACTTAATTCAGTAATACATTCGTTCAATTTATTGACTAAACTAAAATCCATCTTAGAATATATGTTCTAGATTGTAAATAAATAAGTATATGCTTTATAAGTATATATTATATCTTATATTTTAGTAGCGGTTTTTTAAATTATGTCACCGATTCTTAACAAATATATCGCTTGATTCGCATTTATAAATGAGATCGGATTAAAATCATATAATTATTAGACGATGGTTACAAATAGTTAATATAATATAATTTTTATAAAATATTAGTATTAACATATTTCGTACTGTAACTCTATTTATTAAATAAAATTATATAAAATAATAGATTCAAATCAATTCAAATAATAAACAAATTTACATAATATCATTCAATAATATTTAATTTGTATTTCAGAAAAAGAATAAAAATAAATAATATGGATACATACACAATAATATGGTAGGCCTCAATATATTTTGGGGTCGTTTAGTCTATAGTTAGTTAAAATGTTGCTTAGGCTCCGCTATACCATGACTAGTTAGATCTTGCTAGTTTAAATGAGTGCTTAGCGATGTCACTATCCTTTCACTAATTAACTAGTTTAAATGAGTGCTTAGTCGTGTTCATTATCCTCTCACTAGTTTACTAGTTTAAATGAGTGCTTATCGATGTCACTATCCTCTCACTGGTTGATTAGTTTAAATGAGTGCTTAGTCGTGTTCATTATCCTCTCACTAGTAAGATCTAAATAGTGATGGTATAGTGGAGTATCCTTCATCTACTATAGACTGTAATGACATATAGCTGGATCAGTATTATTGTGTAAAGCAAACAATACCTATACATTACATCCTCGTTAGTATAATAAATAAATAGTATATAAATACATACACAGATAACAATTATTTTTAATCATATTAATAATTAAATTGTTATAAAATATATAAAATTATTTAAATAATATCGATATATAATGAATCAGTTTCTTTAAAGATTATTGATCCTAATAGTAATTAAATATATTTAATATATTTTAATATATAATATATATACTTATATTTTAGATGAGAGATGTAAACTAAAGTATCTTCTATATCAGAGTATCTACATCACTTTCACGATACTCCTTTTAAAGATAATCCATAATATAAAGGACTAACACACTTGAAGAATCCCCACGCCTAAACAAAATCTCCAAGAACTAAAGAAGCTCTCACAGTTAAACCACTACATAGCTAAAGAAACCTCAGAAACTAAGACATCAATATATCTGAAGGGTAAACACAGTGAAAGCAATAGAAGACAATGATCTCAGATTTCTTCTGAAATTTATGAAATAATCGGAATGCAATTCGAAAATATTTCAACATACCAATGTAATATTTTCGGATTGCATTCCTATCTTAGGCAATAAATAGATGAAAGTGATATTTTGCCTTTATTAGATTTATATAACTTATTTTTATTTACATATATATAAAAATATTTAATTACAAACTATTACCAATATAAATTGTTATTACTATAAATTAATATTACAATTATTTGTGTAATTGAATTCGAAAATAGTTGATTTGAGATGGACTTTAGTCCCAGGTTTATAATCTATAATAAATATTTAATAGATACTCCTAGCTGTATATAATACAATATCTCTATTAATTAAATAATATATTAATTTATAATATTAAATCATATTCTATATTAGCTGAATATTTTATTATGATCCATAAGAAAATATATAAATATATAAATTAGTAAATATAAATAAGTAAATACTACCACTACTACTACTTCTACTACTACTACTACTACTACTACTACTACTACTACTACTACTACTACTACTACTACTACTACTACTACTACTACTACTACTACTACTACTACTACTACTACTACTACTACTACTACTACTACTACTACTACTACTACTACTACTACTACTACTACTACTACTACTACTACTACTACTACTACTACTACTACTACTACTACTACTACTACTTCTGGACAACTTGTCATTGTCCCATTTATTATTTCAAAGAAACTTTGGCTGGGCTTCACCATTTAGGGATTGTTCGACAAATGATGAACATCGATAGTAATGTACGAGTAGGGGTTTACGTATAAAAACAAACAACAATAAGAATAAAAGGTAAAGAGATGTATTAATAATAACATGGCGGTTTGAAATCGTATTGAAATATGTGAAGGTAGGTATAATAATAATATATGATGGGAAGTTAACGTGGTAATGTGGTGTAGTTAATTTTAGCGGGAGGGTATAATAATGAGTAAAGTTTGGTTCTCTAGTTTCGCACAACACCTAATCAATCCTTGGTGTACGTAGTAAGCCTATGTAGCTCGCATGTAGTGTCTGTATGCTCGTACACCACCTTCCAACGTCCGAATCGTGATTAATTCTTTTACCGATGCTGACATTCCGAGACTATTCAGGAGCGCATCGGACCGAGGGGCGAGTTGCCCACGCCAGTCTAGTATGAGCGCTCCAAATTTAACCTCAGAAGCACCGGTTATATTAATCACGAATTCGCGGACGAGAGGTATGTCATACTTATGAGTTTTCTGATCAAACCTCTCATCCATGACTGATGGGTCAGTGGTGATTTGCGTATCGACGACTACTGCTAAGCCGTCACGACAAGTGATAAGATCTGGTTTAAGAATACCAGTCGGCGTTCTAATGTGAGGTTCGAGGAAACACGTATAACGTTTGTTTTCCAACGAACTCGCTAACATCGCCGTCACTTTGTCATGACGTCTTACCCTGGCAACGTGTGTCTGCGGGCACCTCTGCAGAATATGTGTCATTGTGGTATTCGGATACCCGCAAAACGCGCACTGAGTATTTATTTCCGGATAGGCGCGTCTGGCCCTGGCTGGACAAGGGAGGATATTATGTCTCAATTTGAATACATTGATGTAATCGTGTGCGTTAATCAGACAATTACATCTTATCCAACCGTTTAGTTTATTACCAGGCACCAAAACACGCCCATCGACACTCTGTACTAGTTGCTCATTTAGGGAAGCGCGCACTTCGGATGTACTACGCAGAGGAACACCGTCTTTAGAAGGTGGTACCGACCAACCTAGTCTATCTCGACTACCTAATATTTCTACCAGGGGATCGTCACCACCGAGGATTTTTGCCATTCTCTGGCTCCTGATGACCGGTATGGTCAGAGCCAGAACGGGGATAGCGAGACCTCCGGAGTCGGTGGATGCATGAAATACCCCCAGCGATGTGTCTTTTGGTAGTCGAAGCCATCTACGGACATACCGGCGTGTTGCTTTGTCTAGAGACTGGAGGCCTCGTTTGGTAGGGCCAGAAAAGTTGAGCATGTGCATACTTGCGGGGATGAGGTAATCCCTGCACAGCTCAACTTTTTGGTGAGGCTTTAGCGGGGCCCGATCTAATTTAGCAAGATTATTGTTAAAATTACAATAGATCGGACCATTATTTGGCTTAAGTATTCCAGTCTCTATTCCCAGATACTTGTATGTATCGAGAACCTGCAACGCGCCGATATTCTCCAGACCAATGTTGAGGAAGGGTCTACTTTCGCATGCCCACACCCCGCGTTTTTGGTTTACGACAATATTGAGTGTTTTACATTTAGAAGGATTAACCGAGAGGCCACATTGCTTGAAACGTGCGGACAATAAATTTACTTGCCTTTGTAACCCCTCGGTTGTATCTGAAAACACTACAATATCATCGGCAAATGCAAGGTGTGAGACTTTAGCGAGACCGATGTTAATTGCATCCTCCTCAACCAAACAATCGACACAGTAATCCATCACGGAATTAAAAAGGATAGGAGACAAAGGGTCTCCCTGCTTAACCCCACGGCATATACGAATGGGATTGGATTTTTTTTGGTCTATTTTTATATTTATTATATTATTATTGTATAAATTATTAATATATTTTAGAATTTTTGTAGGAGTGTTAACTCGACGAGCTAAGGCGCTGATAGCGTGATGTGACACCGAATCAAATGCCTTAGACTCGTCGAGAAATTAGAAACTAAACTACTAAATAAATTAAAAAACTAAACTAAATTAGAAAAAGAAACTACTACTACTACTACTACTACTACTACTACTACTACTACTACTACTACTACTACTACTACTACTACTACTACTACTACTACTACTACTACTACTGCTACTGCTACTGCTACTGCTACTGCTACTGCTGCTGCTGCTGCTGCTGCTGCTGCTGCTGCTGCTGCTGCTGCTGCTGCTGCTGCTGCTGCTGCTGCTGCTGCTGCTGCTGCTGCTGCTGCTGCTGCTGCTGCTGCTGCTGCTGCTGCTGCTGCTGCTACTACTACTACTACTACTACTACTACTACTACTACTACTACTACTACTACTACTACTACTACTACTACTACTACTACTACTACTACTACTACTACTACTACTACTACTACTACTACTACTACTACTACTACTACTACTACTACTACTACTACTACTACTACTACTACTACTACTACTACTACTACTACTACTACTACTACTACTACTACTACTACTACTACTACTACTACTACTACTACTACTACTACTACTACTACTACTACTACTACTACTACTACTACTACTACTACTACTACTACTACTACTACTACTACTACTACTACTACTACTACTACTACTACTACTACTACTACTACTACTACTACTACTACTACTACTACTACTACTACTACTACTACTACTACTACTACTACTACTACTACTACTACTACTACTACTACTACTACTACTACTACTACTACTACTACTACTACTACTACTACTACTACTACTACTACTACTACAAGTTATAATAGTATGACTGAAATAATGAACTTTAAATAATTTAGTAAACTATTAATAATTATAAAATATTGTATCGAGAAAGTTGTAATAAATTACATTTATTTAAACTATTGATAATAAAAAAATTGCAAATAAATTAGTTATATAATATACAATATAGATGTCACAAAAAAGATATATTTTCACATTGAAAATTATTTTAAAAATAGATATAAAAAGTATACATAACTTATTATATGATATTAAGATTTTTTGTTTTAGATGAATATATTATTATAATTGGTATATTCGTTAGTTCAATTAAATATACAATTATTCTTCTGGATATTAGTAACTCTTTAAATGAAAATAAAATTTTGTTTTTAATTAAAAAAAATAAAATATTTAATATTATTAATTTAGAAAAAATAAAACAATAACAATTACTTTATTTAATTGAATCCTAAATAAATTTTTATAAATTAATATATAGTATTTATTACAAAATATAAATAAATATAAATGCATCAAACCTGCAATCAATGTGTTAGTGTAATATTTATATAATTAATATTATTTGGTTATTCGATCTTATTCATATACTTAATTCAGTAATACATTCGTTCAATTTATTGACTAAACTAAAATCCATCTTAGAATATATGTTCTAGATTGTAAATAAATAAGTATATGCTTTATAAGTATATATTATATCTTATATTTTAGTAGCGGTTTTTTAAATTATGTCACCGATTCTTAACAAATATATCGCTTGATTCGCATTTATAAATGAGATCGGATTAAAATCATATAATTATTAGACGATGGTTACAAATAGTTAATATAATATAATTTTTATAAAATATTAGTATTAACATATTTCGTACTGTAACTCTATTTATTAAATAAAATTATATAAAATAATAGATTCAAATCAATTCAAATAATAAACAAATTTACATAATATCATTCAATAATATTTAATTTGTATTTCAGAAAAAGAATAAAAATAAATAATATGGATACATACACAATAATATGGTAGGCCTCAATATATTTTGGGGTCGTTTAGTCTATAGTTAGTTAAAATGTTGCTTAGGCTCCGCTATACCATGACTAGTTAGATCTTGCTAGTTTAAATGAGTGCTTAGCGATGTCACTATCCTTTCACTAATTAACTAGTTTAAATGAGTGCTTAGTCGTGTTCATTATCCTCTCACTAGTTTACTAGTTTAAATGAGTGCTTATCGATGTCACTATCCTCTCACTGGTTGATTAGTTTAAATGAGTGCTTAGTCGTGTTCATTATCCTCTCACTAGTAAGATCTAAATAGTGATGGTATAGTGGAGTATCCTTCATCTACTATAGACTGTAATGACATATAGCTGGATCAGTATTATTGTGTAAAGCAAACAATACCTATACATTACATCCTCGTTAGTATAATAAATAAATAGTATATAAATACATACACAGATAACAATTATTTTTAATCATATTAATAATTAAATTGTTATAAAATATATAAAATTATTTAAATAATATCGATATATAATGAATCAGTTTCTTTAAAGATTATTGATCCTAATAGTAATTAAATATATTTAATATATTTTAATATATAATATATATACTTATATTTTAGATGAGAGATGTAAACTAAAGTATCTTCTATATCAGAGTATCTACATCACTTTCACGATACTCCTTTTAAAGATAATCCATAATATAAAGGACTAACACACTTGAAGAATCCCCACACCTAAACAAAATCTCCAAGAACTAAAGAAGCTCTCACAGTTAAACCACTACATAGCTAAAGAAACCTCAGAAACTAAGACATCAATATATCTGAAGGGTAAACACAGTGAAAGCAATAGAAGACAATGATCTCAGATTTCTTCTGAAATTTATGAAATAATCGGAATGCAATTCGAAAATATTTCAACATACCAATGTAATATTTTCGGATTGCATTCCTATCTTAGGCAATAAATAGATGAAAGTGATATTTTGCCTTTATTAGATTTATATAACTTATTTTTATTTACATATATATAAAAATATTTAATTACAAACTATTACCAATATAAATTGTTATTACTATAAATTAATATTACAATTATTTGTGTAATTGAATTCGAAAATAGTTGATTTGAGATGGACTTTAGTCCCAGGTTTATAATCTATAATAAATATTTAATAGATACTCCTAGCTGTATATAATACAATATCTCTATTAATTAAATAATATATTAATTTATAATATTAAATCATATTCTATATTAGCTGAATATTTTATTATGATCCATAAGAAAATATATAAATATATAAATTAGTAAATATAAATAAGTAAATACTACCACTACTACTACTTCTACTACTACTACTACTACTACTACTACTACTACTACTACTACTACTACTACTACTACTACTACTACTACTACTACTACTACTACTACTACTACTACTACTACTACTACTACTACTACTACTACTACTACTACTACTACTACTACTACTACTACTACTACTACTACTACTACTACTACTACTACTACTACTACTACTACTACTACTACTACTACTACTTCTGGACAACTTGTCATTGTCCCATTTATTATTTCAAAGAAACTTTGGCTGGGCTTCACCATTTAGGGATTGTTCGACAAATGATGAACATCGATAGTAATGTACGAGTAGGGGTTTACGTATAAAAACAAACAACAATAAGAATAAAAGGTAAAGAGATGTATTAATAATAACATGGCGGTTTGAAATCGTATTGAAATATGTGAAGGTAGGTATAATAATAATATATGATGGGAAGTTAACGTGGTAATGTGGTGTAGTTAATTTTAGCGGGAGGGTATAATAATGAGTAAAGTTTGGTTCTCTAGTTTCGCACAACACCTAATCAATCCTTGGTGTACGTAGTAAGCCTATGTAGCTCGCATGTAGTGTCTGTATGCTCGTACACCACCTTCCAACGTCCGAATCGTGATTAATTCTTTTACCGATGCTGACATTCCGAGACTATTCAGGAGCGCATCGGACCGAGGGGCGAGTTGCCCACGCCAGTCTAGTATGAGCGCTCCAAATTTAACCTCAGAAGCACCGGTTATATTAATCACGAATTCGCGGACGAGAGGTATGTCATACTTATGAGTTTTCTGATCAAACCTCTCATCCATGACTGATGGGTCAGTGGTGATTTGCGTATCGACGACTACTGCTAAGCCGTCACGACAAGTGATAAGATCTGGTTTAAGAATACCAGTCGGCGTTCTAATGTGAGGTTCGAGGAAACACGTATAACGTTTGTTTTCCAACGAACTCGCTAACATCGCCGTCACTTTGTCATGACGTCTTACCCTGGCAACGTGTGTCTGCGGGCACCTCTGCAGAATATGTGTCATTGTGGTATTCGGATACCCGCAAAACGCGCACTGAGTATTTATTTCCGGATAGGCGCGTCTGGCCCTGGCTGGACAAGGGAGGATATTATGTCTCAATTTGAATACATTGATGTAATCGTGTGCGTTAATCAGACAATTACATCTTATCCAACCGTTTAGTTTATTACCAGGCACCAAAACACGCCCATCGACACTCTGTACTAGTTGCTCATTTAGGGAAGCGCGCACTTCGGATGTACTACGCAGAGGAACACCGTCTTTAGAAGGTGGTACCGACCAACCTAGTCTATCTCGACTACCTAATATTTCTACCAGGGGATCGTCACCACCGAGGATTTTTGCCATTCTCTGGCTCCTGATGACCGGTATGGTCAGAGCCAGAACGGGGATAGCGAGACCTCCGGAGTCGGTGGATGCATGAAATACCCCCAGCGATGTGTCTTTTGGTAGTCGAAGCCATCTACGGACATACCGGCGTGTTGCTTTGTCTAGAGACTGGAGGCCTCGTTTGGTAGGGCCAGAAAAGTTGAGCATGTGCATACTTGCGGGGATGAGGTAATCCCTGCACAGCTCAACTTTTTGGTGAGGCTTTAGCGGGGCCCGATCTAATTTAGCAAGATTATTGTTAAAATTACAATAGATCGGACCATTATTTGGCTTAAGTATTCCAGTCTCTATTCCCAGATACTTGTATGTATCGAGAACCTGCAACGCGCCGATATTCTCCAGACCAATGTTGAGGAAGGGTCTACTTTCGCATGCCCACACCCCGCGTTTTTGGTTTACGACAATATTGAGTGTTTTACATTTAGAAGGATTAACCGAGAGGCCACATTGCTTGAAACGTGCGGACAATAAATTTACTTGCCTTTGTAACCCCTCGGTTGTATCTGAAAACACTACAATATCATCGGCAAATGCAAGGTGTGAGACTTTAGCGAGACCGATGTTAATTGCATCCTCCTCAACCAAACAATCGACACAGTAATCCATCACGGAATTAAAAAGGATAGGAGACAAAGGGTCTCCCTGCTTAACCCCACGGCATATACGAATGGGATTGGATTTTTTTTGGTCTATTTTTATATTTATTATATTATTATTGTATAAATTATTAATATATTTTAGAATTTTTGTAGGAGTGTTAACTCGACGAGCTAAGGCGCTGATAGCGTGATGTGACACCGAATCAAATGCCTTAGACTCGTCGAGAAATTAGAAACTAAACTACTAAATAAATTAAAAAACTAAACTAAATTAGAAAAAGAAACTACTACTACTACTACTACTACTACTACTACTACTACTACTACTACTACTACTACTACTACTACTACTACTACTACTACTACTACTACTACTGCTGCTGCTGCTGCTGCTGCTGCTGCTGCTGCTGCTGCTGCTGCTGCTGCTGCTGCTGCTGCTGCTGCTGCTGCTGCTGCTGCTGCTGCTGCTGCTGCTGCTGCTGCTGCTGCTGCTGCTGCTGCTGCTGCTGCTGCTGCTGCTGCTGCTGCTGCTGCTGCTGCTGCTGCTGCTGCTGCTGCTGCTGCTGCTGCTGCTGCTGCTGCTGCTACTACTACTACTACTACTACTACTACTACTACTACTACTACTACTACTACTACTACTACTACTATACTACTACTACTACTACTACTACTACTACTACTACTACTACTACTACTACTACTACTACTACTACTACTACTACTACTACTACTACTACTACTACTACTACTACTACTACTACTACTACTACTACTATACTACTACTACTACTACTACTACTACTACTACTACTACTACTACTACTACTACTACTACTACTACTACTACTACTACTACTACTACTACTACTACTACTACTACTACTACTACTACTACTACTACTACTACTACTACTACTACTACTACTACTACTACTACTACTACTACTACTACTACTACTACTACTACTACTACTACTACTACTACTACTACTACTATACTACTACTACTACTACTACTACTACTACTACTACTACTACTACTACTACTACTACTACTACTACTACTACTACTACTACTACAAGTTATAATAGTATGACTGAAATAATGAACTTTAAATAATTTAGTAAACTATTAATAATTATAAAATATTGTATCGAGAAAGTTGTAATTAATAGTTTAAATAAATGTAATTTATTACAACTTTCTCGATACAATATTTTATAATTATTAATAGTTTACTAAATTATTTAAAGTTCATTATTTCAGTCATACTATTATAACTTGTAGTAGTAGTAGTAGTAGTAGTAGTAGTAGTAGTAGTAGTAGTAGTAGTAGTAGTAGTAGTAGTAGTAGTAGTAGTAGTAGTAGTAGTAGTAGTAGTAGTAGTAGTGGTAGTAGTGGTGGTAGTAGTAGTAGTAGTAGTAGTAGTAGTAGTAGTAGTAGTAGTAGTAGTAGTAGTAGTAGTAGTAGTAGTAGTAGTAGTAGTAGTAGTAGTAGTAGTAGTAGTAGTAGTAGTAGTAGTAGTAGTAGTAGTAGTAGTAGTAGTAGTAGTAGTAGTAGTAGTAGTAGTAGTAGTAGTAGTAGTAGTAGTAGTAGTAGTAGTAGTAGTAGTAGTAGTAGTAGTAGTAGTAGTAGTAGTAGTAGTAGTAGTAGTAGTAGTAGTAGTAGTAGTAGTAGTAGTAGTAGTAGTAGTAGTAGTAGTGGTAGTATTTACTTATTTATATTTACTAATTTATATATTTATATATTTTCTTATGGATCATAATAAAATATTCAGCTAATATAGAATATGATTTAATATTATAAATTAATATATTATTTAATTAATAGATATATTGTATTATATACAGCTAGGAGTATCTATTAAATATTTATTATAGATTATAAACCTGGGACTAAAGTCCATCTCAAATCAACTATTTTCGAATTCAATTATACAAATAATTGTAATATTAATTTATAGTAATAACAATTTATATTGGTAATAGTTTGTAATTAAATATTTTTATATATATGTAAATAAAAATAAGTTATATAAATCTAATAAAGGCAAAATATCACTTTCATCTATTTATTGCCTAAGATAGGAATGCAATCCGAAAATATTACATTGGTCAGTTGAAATATTTTCGAATTGCATTCCGATTATTTCAGAAATTTCTGAAGAAATCTGAGATCATTGTCTTCTATTGCTTTCACTGTGTTTACCCTTCAGATATATTGATGTCTTAGTTTCTGAGGTTTCTTTAGCTATGTAGTGGTTTAACTGTGAGAGCTTCTTTAGTTCTTGGAGATTTTGTTTAGGTGTGGGGATTCTTTAAGTGTGTTAGTCCTTTATATTATGGATTATCTTTAAAAGGAGTATCGTGCAAGTGATGTAGATACTCTGATATAGAAGATACTTTAGTTTACATCTCTCATCTAAAATATAAGTATATATATTATATATTAAAATATATTAAATATATTTAATTACTATTAGGATCAATAATCTTTAAAGAAACTGATTCATTATATATCGATATTATTTAAATAATTTTATATATTTTATAACAATTTAATTATTAATATGATTAAAAATAATTGTTATCTGTGTATGTATTTATATACTATTTATTTATTATACTAACGAGGATGTAATGTATAGGTATTGTTTTCTTTACACAATAATACTGATCCAGATATATGTCATTACAGTCTATAGTAGATGAAGGATACTCCACTATACCATCACTATTTAGATCTTACTAGTGAGAGGATAATGAACACGACTAATCACTCATTTAAACTAATCAACCAGTGAGAGGATAGTGACATCGCTAAGCACTCATTTAAACTAGTAAACTAGTGAGAGGATAATGAACACGACTAAGCACTCATTTAAACTAGTTAATTAGTGAGAGGATAGTGACATCGCTAAGCACTCATTTAAACTAGCAAGATCTAACTAGTCATGGTATAGCGGAGCCTAAGCAACATTTTAACTAACTATAGACTAAACGACCCCAAAATATATTGAGGCCTACCATATTATTGTGTATGTATCCATATTATTTATTTTCATTCTTTTTCTGAAATACAAATTAAATATTATTGAATGATATTATGTAAATTTGTTTATTATTTGAATTGATTTGAATCTATTTTTTTATATAATTTTATTTAATAAATAGAGTTACAGTACGAAATATGTTAATACTAATATTTTATAAAAATTATATTATATTAACTATTTGTAACC
>OZ038315.1:26452118-26497118 GCA_964035775.1 Osedax frankpressi
AGGGAAGGAGGAAGGGAGGGAAGGAGGGAGGGAGGGAAGGATGGAGAACATAAATATAAAAGGATATTAAATTGCCAAGACAGTATATGTTGAAGAATGACCAGCACTCGGCTGAATATAGTGAAGCTATAGTCTCCCGATTGTACGGGAACGGCGTTCAATTGGTCAATCAGTTGACAAGAGTACAGAAACACCTTTTGAAGGTCGGAAGACTGCGTGAGTAGCAAGGGAGTGTTCAATATCTTCTCAAGCGTTTGTTTCGATGTCAGTCGATATATAATCTAATTCAATATTAATGTCTGGAATAACTTCTAGGTAAATAATGTGTGTTCAGGATTTGCTTACGTTTGAAATACTACCTGGTCGTACTATCTAGTTGTACTATCTAGGTGTACTATATAGTTGTACTATATAGTCGTACTATATAGTTGTACTATCTAGCTGTACTATATAGTTGTACTATCTAGCTGTACTATATTGTTGTACTATCTAGTTGTACTATATAGTTGTACTATCTAGCTGTACTATATAGTTGTACTATCTAGCTGTACTATCTAGTTGTACTATATAGTTGTACTATCTAGTTGTACTATCTAGTTGTACTATATAGTTGTACTATCTAGCTGTACTATATAGTTGTACTATCTAGTTGTACTATATAGTTGTACTATCTAGCTGTACTATATAGTTGTACTATCTAGCTGTACTATATTGTTGTACTATCTAGTTGTACTATATAGTTGTACTATCTAGTTGTACTATATAGTTGTACTATCTAGCTGTACTATATAGTTGTACTATCTAGTTGTACTATATAGTTGTACTATCTAGTTGTACTATATAGTTGTACTATCTAGCTGTACTATATAGTTGTACTATCTAGCTGTACTATATAGTTGTACTATCTAGTTGTACTATATAGTTGTACTATCTAGCTGTACTATCTAGCTGTACTATATAGTCGTACTATCTAGGTGTACTATATAGTTGTACTATCTAGGTGTACTATCTAGTTGCACAATATTCCTGAGTCCTGTGAATAGAGGGGTACAACCTACTTCAAATGCCTTCTTACAGCGTTCGTGAAAGTACAACGACAGCCCATTGCTGCCTGTTTCATACTCCACCAGCAACGCTTTCAGCATCGAACAAGCAACGATTTTCTGAAGAGAGTTTCGATGATTTATAAATTTAAAGCTTCAGAAATCAAATCCGAATCGCTTAACAAATAAGTCCTAAGTACTTGACGAGTAAACGGAAAACTGAATACAATAATCTACTTTGTAACATCTATTTATAAACTAAGTACATTCAGATTACATAAACGATGACCCTAGTCCTGACCTCTTACCTCTTCATTAGTTCCAGAATCAATGACCACTGCTAGTCGATCAAAGAGATGATTGCGGTTTGTAGATCCTGTCTGAGAGACGGTGTCTCTTTTTACAATAGCAGATATTCCAGCTAATAACTGTTCCCTTACATAGTTCTTAATGCTGGGGGTCAGGGGTCAAGGTGTAAAGGCATTAAGGAAGAGATGCGAAGTAATGGTGATAAGTGAGAAGTAGTGGCTAAGGTGAGTGAGGGTTAGTGGGTAGGTTATAGAAATAGAGTGTAGCTAGTAGTGTAGATATTGTGTAGTTAGTGTGTAGTTAAGTTGTATATATGGTGTAGCTATGATGTAGCTAGTGTGTAGCTAGTGGTGTAGCTAGTGGTGTAGCTAGTGTGTAGCTAGTGGTGTAGTCAGTGGTGACTAATATGTAGTTAGTGTGTAGCTAGTGGTGTAGCTATGGTGTAGCTAGTATGTAGCTAATGTGTAGCTAGTGGTGTAGCTTGTGGTGTAGTCAGTATGGAGCTAGTGGTGTAGCTAGTGGTGTAGCTAGTGGTGTAGCTAGTGGTGTAGCTAGTGGTGTAGCTAGTGGTGTAGCTATGGTGTAGCTAGTATGTAGCTAATGTGTAGCTAGTGGTGTAGCTAGTGGTGTAGTCAGTATGTAGCTAGTGGTGTAGCTAGTGGTGTAGCTAGTGGTGTAGCTAGTGGTGTAGCTAGTGGTGTAGCTAGTGGTGTAGCTAGTATGTAGCTAATGTGTAGCTAGTGGTGTAGCTAGTGTGTAGCTAATGTGTAGCTAGTGGTGTAGCTAGGGTGTAGT
Source organism: Osedax frankpressi (assembly GCA_964035775.1). NCBI lineage: Eukaryota > Metazoa > Annelida > Polychaeta > Sabellida > Siboglinidae > Osedax > Osedax frankpressi. The sequence continues at coordinate 26,454,266 of OZ038315.1, forward strand.
CAGTATGTAGCTAGTGGTGTAGCTAGTGGTGTAGCTAGTGGTGTAGCTAGTGATGTAGCTAGTGGTGTAGCTAGTATGTAGCTAATGTGTAGCTAGTGGTGTAGCTAGTGGTGTAGCTAGTGGTGTAGCTAGTGGTGTAGCTAGTGGTGTAGCTAGTATGTAGCTAATGTGTAGCTAGTGGTGTAGCTAGTGGTGTAGTCGGTATGTAGCTAGTGGTGTAACTAGTGGTGTAGCTAGTGGTGTAGCTAGTGGTGTAGCTAGTGGTGTAGCTAGTATGTAGTTAATGTGTAGCTAGTGGTGTAGCTAGTGTGTAGCTAGTGGTGTAGCTAGTGTGTAGCTAGTGGTGTAGTCAGTGGTGACTAATATGTAGCTAGTGTGAAGCTAGTGGTGTAGCTATGGTATAGCTAGTATGTAGCTAGTGGTGTAGCTAGTGGTGTAGCTAGTGGTGTAGCTAGTATGTAGCTAGTGGTGTAGCTAGTGGTGTAGCTAGTGTGTAGCTAGTGGTGTAGTCAGTGGTGACTAATATGAAGCTAACCTAGATTTGATGAGGCAGTACTGAATAAGAAAATCCCTCAGATCTAACACCTCGTGAGCAGACAACAGATCCCTGTAGAAAGTCTTAAGTTAGAGCTTGGGCTAGAGCTAGAGTTTGAGCTAAGGCTAGAGTTAGAGGTAGGGCTAGAGTTAGAGCTAAGGATAGAGTTAGAGCTACAGCTAGAGTTTAGGCTATACAACAAGAGCCGGAGTTAGAAATAAGCTATGCTAAGCTATGCTAAGCTATGCTAAGCTATGCTATGCTATGCTAAGCTATGCTATGCTATGCTAAGCCATGCTAAGCTATGCTAAGCTATGCTAAGCTATGCTAAGCTATGCTAAGCTAAGCTATGCTAAGCTATGCTAAGCTATGCTAAGCTATGCTATGTATGTAATCTCATTAAAATAAATTATGCAATAGTACACTTAAATATAATATATTATAATATATAATTAATATATTTATATTTATAGATTATATATAATAACATAAATATAGATTAGTATTGCAAAAATCTATATTATATATTAAAGTAATAGTAAACAGCCAAATAGAGCCAGTAGGGTTATAGTAAGGTATAATGTATAATAATGTATGATTATATTATGGTTAATGTAGGGTTAATGTAGGGTTTGACTAGTGTTAGAGTAGGGTTAAAGTATTATAATAGTAGAATTAGAGTAGGGTTAGAGTAGGTTAGAGTAAGGTTAAAGTAGGGTTAGAGTAGGGTTAGAGTATGGTTAGAGTAGGATTAAAGTAAGGTTAGAGTGGTGTTAGAGGGGTTAGAGTAGGGTAGAGTAGGGTTAGAATAGAGTAGGGTAGGGTTAGATTAGGGTGAGAGTAGGGTCAAAATAGATTTAGAGTATAGTTAAGGTAGGTTTAAAGGCTAACCATTCCCTGCAAACAGCATACTTAATGGTTGAGGCACATTGAAACAACACGTAATCATTGTGGCTGGTTTCTAGTGGGGGGCAGAGTGGGTTTAATAAAGGGGGGAGTCATACAGTAAATGTGGTCAGATGGCGGAGTAGGTGTGGTCGGAAGGCCGAGTGGGTGTGGTCAGATGGCGGAGTAGGTGTGATCAGATGGCGGAGTAGGTGTGTAGTCAGGAGTCAGAGTGGGTGTGGTCAGATGGCGGAGTAGGTGTGATAAGATGGCGGAGTGGGTGTAGTCAGGAGGCTGAGTGGGTGTGGTCAGATGGCGGAGTAGGTGTGATAAGATGGCGGAGTGGGTGTAGTCAGGAGGCTGAGTGGGTGTGGTCAGATGGCGGAGTAGGTGTGGTCGGAAGGCCGAGTGGGTGTGGTCAGATGGCCGAGTGGGTGTGGTCAGATGGCGGAGTGGGTGTGGTCAGGAGGCCGAGTGGGTGTGAATAGGTGGAGGATAATAAGTACTACTCATTCAACTGACAAGTAATCAGTTAGATATCCTCTAGTTATTAAATGATTATAGATAAAACATAGTATGGGAGCATAACATTAATTCTATGAATACATATCTTAAGATCTTTGTTACAATCATTGATCAGACGATTTTGATACAGAATGAAGGCTATAGATATGTTTAAATGTTAAGATGAAGATTGAGAATTAGGTCAAAGACTGACTAGACAGATGTAAAACTGTTCCATAAGATATAAAATATTGCAGGAGATAAATAAAAGAAGATTCCACAAATTACTCTATAAATTGCTACTAAAATTGCTACTAAAATTGCTTTTTCTATGCAAATGACAACTACTTATATTAATGACTAAATCTATTATTACAACAACTTTACTTGGTTTTAATATTGGATTTATTATTTTTCTGTTACTCCTTGATTATTATTATTAACATTACATACTGATTGGGCAAAAGTCTAAAAATCTGTGTTTGAATAAACAAATCATAAATCACACACACAAACACACACATACACACACACATACACACACATACATCCACACATACATCTACCTCCATCCACACACACATTCACAAACACACGCATACACACTATACATACATCCACATCCACACACACACACATACGTACAAACACACGCACAAACTCACACACACACATTCACTCATACATCTACATCCACACACATCCACACACACACATCCATACACTCACACACACTCACACTAACACACATACATACATCCACACACACAAACACACGCACACACACCATACATACATCCACATCCACACACATATACACACACACAGATACACACACACACTTTTGCTTCAGGTTTAGATGTTGATGAAGTCAAATATATAGTAGCAGTTATAGGGTGAGAATACAAATAGTAGAATCACATGTATGTGTGCAGATATATGTTACCTAATTGTATTGTATTTCATTGTATTTCAAGTCGAATAAGTGGAAACAACTCATTGAGATGTTTACCATTTTTGTAATGTTGACATCTATACGCTAAATCATGATTAAATGTGAAATTTCGCAGTATTCAGCAAGGTTTACCAACCCATAATGCTTCGGCATAAAGCATAAGGCATCCTCATCTCTCTGAATTGCAGAAATACATATTCAGCCTGTTGGCGTTGTTCTACGGAGATGCAATTCGGCTCCGCCTGCGAAAGAGTCGTTAGCAATAGGTTAGAGGTCGCGAGGGATTGGTTCAACGAGAAGGTGTTGGAGTGATCAAAATTTTTAGATTTCTGCACATTCTTCTTAATAAATGATCTAGCCAGGCGAATATAGAAAAATATTAATAAGAATAAGTCTTACATAATCATAACATCCAGGGATTAAAGCCACGAGTAAACATATAACGGATAGTTTCACTTGGATAAATGTCAATGAAGATATTAAAGAATGGACAAGAACATGTGTAGGTTGTCGGAAATCTAAAATACAAGTACATACGAAGAAGCCATTAAATACTTTCAATAACCTACGAGAAGATTTGATATCTACGTCGGTATCGTTGGACCAAACCCAAATCACAAGAAAAACAATATTTGTTCTAGTTCGGCAGATGCTATTCCAATTAAAGACATGGCAACGACATCTCGCCGTAACGATTTACTGACATGTCTAGACTATGGAATGAACTCGAAAATAATCTCCGCATACGTACTGAGAAAACAATATCATTAACGTAATGGAATCCTCGAGAGATTCCATCGCCAGTTCAAATCATCACAGAAAGCCAAACGTACAAATCGCAACCAATTTCACACTATTAAAGAATGGATGTAATGAAAATATTTCCATGGACAGATTAAAGCAGCATTCCTTACAGAAAACAACGAGCCGACAACGATCTTCAAAAGAGTACAACCACCGAATTCTAGAATGAACTATGCAGCGGCTTACATCAGTATACATCCTTATACGCTTATATCAGCACTTGTTATTGTCACGTGCGCATTAACGCATGCCCATTACGTGCGTCAATGCATATAAGAACTTTTTATTGTATTACTCTACGCATGTTTTATTACTTTACTTATGAATTAAATAAATTTAATTAGTTTTTAACAACTTTTTATTAAATAGTGTTTAGACAATACCCAATAAATACTACAATATTAAGATAATAACACATTTAAGAGTGTTATCATTTCTTATCAATAACATAGTAAATACATAATGACTATCCTTCACTTTCAAGCATATATTTGCTATGAAAATACTAGCTGAGAGTATCTAGGAGTCATATATTATTATACTAATATTCAAAAAAGAATGCAACTATGTTCAAAGATTACTTATTAAAAAGGTAATCTTGGCTACAAATATATAAATTAATATTAAATACTAATTATTATTAATAACTAATAATAATATTAATTATATAATCACTAATACTATAATACTAATTTAATTCTCAAATACAATTTAAGTTTAATAATAGAATTTATAAATATAGGTTTTTTTTAATAATTTATATACTACTGCATTATACAGATGTCGATCAAAATCATCATTATTTTATATTATTAATAGGTGATTAACAACAAATTTAATTAATTTAATATCTAGCAGTTTGAGATGAAATCGATTTATTAGATGCCCGTGTTAAATAACTACTTTATTAATATATACATATCAAAATCATATTCAACTCATGCAGAATAAATGAGGTGCAATGCTTAATAGTATTGTATGCTTATTGTATGCTTAATAGTATCATAAATTTGAGTAGACACAGAAAATTATAAACACATTTTTTTTAATATTTCTTTTAAAAATAATTAATTTTTTAAATTAATATTTTATTTATAAATTAACCATTCGTATACAGTTATTATATATATCAAAATTAATTCAATGGAATACTATAGAACACTACACTTTTAATACATACCAGTAGAGATTGTCCAGCTATTTCCAATTTTTTAATTAATTCAGTGTTATCCATTTTATTAATAATTTTTTCAGGAGAATTCGTGAGAAATAACAAAGACTGATGAATAATACTTTTAAATAAATTGCAAACTTATTAGATAAAATAAATAAACTAGCAATAAAAATGCCTATTTGGTTTACTTATACCTTATATTTTAAAGTTTTTTAAATGTAAAATTGTTTATTCCGGCTGCTTGTAAAATACTACAAATTAAAACAGAGTTTAAATACTATAGTAACGTAGTTTACCGTGAACTATACGCAAAAGCATATCATAACTAATATTGTAATCTACTAATTATAAGTTAATATTCCGATAGTTTACAATATTTCAATCACAAAAAGTAGTAACTTTGAACATATATATTTTATTTATAGGCATCATATATTATATATGACCTAATTGTGTAATAATGTTGAAAACATTGCAGATATTTCAGTAATTCAACATTTTAATTCGCACATTTCATATATTATTATATACGAAATACAGTGAATAGAGGATTAAATAATATAAATTTATAATATATATTAATTTATAGTTTTATTTGTCTATATTTCTCATATTTCACAGAAATTATAAATATTTCCCAAATATTATTTAAATCTTTGGTAAATAATAATAAAATTCTTTACATTATGAAATTATAAATATATTTATAACCTTGATATTTTGATCTAATACTTAAAAATATGGGATTGTTTGCATCAGTAAGTTTAACTACATATATATTTACATTAATTAATTTATACAATAGTATCATATGCATAACAGTTTTTCATAAAACATAAGATTTGCTTTGAATATAATTTTATTTACAATATGATATTCAATAACATTCTAAAAGTAAAATTGTACACTGTTAAAATAAATTAATATCTATATTTTGTATATTTTAAGTTCATTTTTAACAAAAATTACAAATGTAAATTGTTACGATATAGCTTAATTACGTTAATCGTTGAATACACATATTTATTATATTAATTCTAGAACTGACTGAGTAAATTAAAGTAATTTAATTACCTTAGTAGTCGCTATCGTCTATCATCGTGAACATTCAAGATAAACTTACTAATTCTGGTCAGACGGCGACTAATATGACAAATTAATATTCAAATAATATCAAAGTACCTATATCACGACATCGCATAATTAAACAATCCACAATCAAAACACGACAAAAATTGATGTATATTTTACTCTATGTTTAGAGTATATCGATAACAATTAATATCTTACCAGAGAAATTAGTATTCAAACCTCATATAATTATAATATCCCTCGAATATAGTCCGTTTACGATATATTCGTTATCCAGATCATAGAGTTGCTTATTTATAAAGAAAGAGTATCTATATTTAATAGGTATGATGCAGTTAAAAATACTAGACTACATGGTAGACAGAGATTTATATTGCAACTAGAGATTCAATTTTTTGGAATACTGTCAACACGTTGCGATCTAACATTAAATTGTTGTGAATATGTCTTGACCAGTATAGCACTTATATGTAATACATTATTACTTATGTGTAATAAATAATTATTACTAATAATTGTTTATAATTTACTCATATCGTAAATTCTAAACTGTCTGTAAATTATTTGAAAAATTCAATAATTCAAATTTAATATGACATTGTATTTAAATGTTTTATTAGCTGTATGTTTTATTAACACATCATAATAATATTATCTTATTATCCAGGTAGAATATTCAAATATAAATTGTTTTCGTTTTTCAAATATGAAAATCCACAATTTTAATATTATATTGTAATATGCTCGACTGAATATAATTTTTATTAATATTTATTATCTTACCCTAATTCTATTATATAAAATACGTAACTTATGTCAGTTACATTGCTTTTTTAACTGAAATTTCACATTAATATTCTTATATAATATATAAATAAATCTAAATATATTATAAATATAATACAAAAATTATATTTGATGATTATGAATTCCTGTTAATCTATAATCAAGTTTTACCAAATTAGTTTTCCAACTGCATATTCAATTGATATTTACTGTAAATAATTATTGAAACTGACATTTTAATACAACTATATATATATACTTGCATTGTAGTTATTTATAAAAGTAATAATTATACGAAGGAGTCTTTTATATTATATTTTAAAGTGTTTTTTTCAGAAAATGAAATTGAAGTCTCTTATTTTAATATAAAATTAAACTATTTTGAATAATACTGTTACTTAAATTATCATTTAGAATTTCAAACCAACATAATTTTGTTATTTCAACTTTTCATCATATATCATCTAGGTTATATCATGTGGAGTTGGCATATACATAGGAGTATATCTAGACCAAAACTATCACGTTTGTAATATAAATCTGAAATAATCTCTATTTCAATAAATATTAATATGAATTCTATATTTTAATAAAATATGAACTGATACCTCAATTTACAATTTAATAAAAAACAGTGTCACAATTGATATTTTTTAACTTATTGCTATTGTCTAACTGATGAATAATTACTATATTACAGTTGCCAAAGATAGATGATCCAGCTCAGATCAAAACAAAATTGTTAGAATACTTGGAGACCAACAGAAAATCAAAACCGGGACCAAAAACTGATTAAAAGGGCTAATGTGCTGGAAGCCCTACCCTACCCACCAAACACCCGCATTCCTACTATATCTAATACTTTTGCAGCGGAACGAGGATTTGGCGATGTCGGTGTTATTTGTTTATTGTGATAGATAAATAGATATCGTCCTTGTGCCATGAAATTGCCGCTAAAACATAAATGGTAAAAATGGCAGATCCTTGGAATTACAATGATAATGATAAATAAAGCAGATAAATGTACGGATAGAAATATTTTATTCATTGCTTTCTACGTAATATCTGTTGTGGTAACTGTAGGGTACAGAATGAGACGCAGTTGCCTAGGAGGATCCGATTGGACGAGTGGGAATTTGTTTAGTCGTGATTTTAAGGGAGGAAGAGCCGAGTGCAGGATTTGAGTTTTCGTTACTACGAGGTAGAACCCTACAGAGTTCAGCCTCGCGAGTCGCGGTTGGAAGAAGGTGTTTACCGATCATTTCGGCGTTGGTAACGGGTCAGCAGAATCCGACGAGGATGAGCGAATCTGTATCTTGTCGAGTTCTGCCGAAGCATCGCGGGCGAGAGCCTCCCTTTCACCTGAGGGACCACAAGGTATACGTTCTATTAATATTAAATACTGAAGTGTAGGGTTTATTGAATAGACAATAGCGTATGTAACAATATAAACTGTAGATATTAACATATTTGAAATTTATAACTTTTAAGCTATATTTTTTAATATAAATGTTTTAATAAAATCATAAATAAATCTGAATAAAAATGAAGTTATTGTAGTTTTTATTATTATAACATACCTTCGTTGGTATTATTGACTGTTTTTTTGATCAAACTATTAAAGAAGCTCGCCAAAACACTTTCACCCATTTTGTTGGTGTCCAACTGCATGGAGTGTATGAAATGAACATAAATATAATATTAGAATCGCTAATAAATCATTTGCAAGTTATTAATATAAAAAGAATTTAGATTAATGAATCTAGTAAATAATGGCTTTATAAAATAGTAAAATAGAATTTGAAATGCAATTAAAATATATAATACAATATTAAATGCTATTTATATCTAATATCTATGAAACATAGAAAATGAGCTACGGATGTTATCAATAAGGTTATTAAAGCAGAAGTTATTAATAACCTGTTTCCCCGCAGTTATCCTGCCAACGCTGGGAGAAGCACGCACTCCAACAGAAGGAGATTGTGCAGATGTTGAGTAGAGTATTTTGTCAGCGATCTACATGTATGGGCGGGGTTTGGCATGGCATAGGTGTGGGGGTGAGGGGCATGGCATAGGTGTGGGGTGAGGGGCATGGCATAGGTGGGCGGTGATGGGCATGGCATAGGTGTGGCAATTGAGTGTCTATGGATGTTGGTATGTGTAAAATAAAAGTACAGATAAATATTTTGATGTATTAGAGATATTAGACGCATGTATTATTTGTAAAACTATAAATAAAAATACCTAGTGTGTGTTAGTGGATTTTAATAAAAGTGGGGCATAGTGGGATGTTAATATTTAAATAAGTTCTTTATTACTTTACATACATCCTGATAAATTCTACATTACATTACATCTACATTACATTCCTTTCTCTAATCAATTAATTAGAAATGAACGACAATATATAATATTGTAACAGAGTAAATAAGGAATTTGCAACACTTTCGACTGACTCTTTGTTGGTTCGGAGAGGATTTCGAGTTCAGGAGGTGTTTTTGAATCTCTTCCTGGAGGACGAGCAGAAATTTCTGCATATTCAGAGCTTTTTCATCACTCTCTGTACTGGTGAGCTGAAAAGCAATGGAGCGTTAAGTGGAGTAGGAAATAAGAGGTCATAGTGGAGGTTGACATGTACAGAAGGGGAGGAGGATATGAGAGGTGTTGGTAGGAGATATCTCTGGAGACTTTGATGTGGATGTGATAGAAAAGGAAGGAGGTTAGAAGGGGACGTATTTGAAGTGTAGGGAGGTTAAAAGTATATGGAGGATAGTACTAGATTGACATATGATTTGCGCAGTGATTACGAGGAGTGTAAGGAGGTAGGGGTAACTAGAAGGGAGAAGTGGTGATAAAGGTTATAAAGTGGTTTCTTGGTTGGAGGCGAGGAATCCTGTAAGTGAATAAAGTGAGGGATAGCGATGAATTGATAGCAAATTATTTTGAGAGGGGAAATGTAAATAAGGAATACTAGAGACTAGGAGATGGTAGTGGAGGGCATAACTACCTTAGTGGGGGGCATCGCTACCTTAGTGGGCGCTTTACTACCTTAGTGGGGGGCTTCACTACCTTAGTGGGGGCTTTACTACCTTAGTGGGGGCATAACTACCTTAGTGGGGGGCATAACTACCTTAGTGGGGGCTTTACTACCTTAGTGGGGGCATAACTACCTTAGTGGGGGCTTTACTACCTTAGTGGGGGCATAACTACCTTAGTGGGGGGCATAACTACCTTAGTGGGTGGTTCACTACCTTAGTGGGGGGCATCACTACCTTAGTGGGGGGCTTTACTATCTTAGTGGGGGCTTTACTACCTTAGTGGGGTGCTTTACTACCTTAGTGGGGGGCTTTACTACCTTAGTGGGGGCTTTACTACCTTAGTGGGGGCTTTACTACCTTAGTGGGGGCTTTACTACCTTAGTGGGGTGCTTTACTACCTTAGTGGGGGGCTTTACTACCTTAGTGGGGGCTTTACTACCTTAGTGGGGGCTTTACTACCTTAGTGGGGGCTTTACTACCTTAGTGGGGGGCATAACTACCTTAGTGGGGGCATAACTACCTTAGTGGGAGTCCTTAGTTTGATCACTTCATCGTAACTGCCAGTTGGCTGGATGCTATTGAAATTAACTCCGAGTATCTGAATCTTATTCTTAGTATCCCAACCTGCTGGTCTGTTGGTAGTTGGTGTGAGTAAAGTGGGTCTGTGTAAAGTAGGTCTAAGTAAAGAGAGTCTGTATAAAGTAGGTCTTGATTTGGCGGGTCTGTGTAAAGTGGGTTTTAATTAAGTAGGTCTATTTAAGGTATCGAGGAGTTTACACTTCATATTGCTGACTATATTGCAATCGATAAACATGTAACTATTTCATAAACTTGAAAATGAAGTAGATTTAAGAAATAAAGAGATTTGAATATTTCTTTCTGTTAATCTTTAAAGTTGATATTGCTACTAATATTCAAATGATTCCTTTATAGATTAAAATAAAGATTACTATTTCCGGCAAGTGATGTATACATTGTACATTATAAACATTAAATGAACACCCTAGATACACAAATTCTCGTGAATTAAAACTCAGACAAAATCTAGTTTCGTGGCGCAGGACTAAACCAAAGAGTGTAACGATGACGCTGGTGTCTTAGAGCTAAAATGTAGCTTCAAGTTTACCAAGGCCAAAGTACGATATATTTCAAGCGCGAGCGATGACATTCGGTTCGATATGCATAGAACTTTGGTCCACAAACGCATTACTCTTCACGCACCAACGCACAAACTAACACGAATACGCTCTCCCTGTCAACAAAGTCGGCAGCCGAAGTGAAAGGAAGTCCGTAGCTGCGATGAAGTATGTACCGTCTGAGGAGGTCGCAGTTACGTTCTCCTTTCACCGAGGTGTAGATGAGGGCGGCGCCATCTTGGGGAGGTCGGAGGTCACGCGAGGAGAACTTACGGCAGCGTAAAGTAATTAAGGGGGGTAGGCCGGGGTTCAAGCGAAGGCTTAGCGCTAGAGTCGTGTGTTATTGGCAGATGAAAACTATAACAACATCACCAAATAAGGTATTAATGGTTAACTAGAGGTGTTAAGTAGGGAGCAGTGTAGTAGTGGGTGATAATAGGGTGGGAGTAATTGGAGCTTGTCTTCAGAGTAGACGATAAGGAATAGAGAGCAGTATTACACTACACTACACATCACATTACACCACACCACACCACACTACACCAAATACCACACCACACCACACCACCTTACTGACAAGACTCTATCAAATAGGAATTAAAGATACTGTCTTTAAATGGTTTGAAAGTTATATCCACGAGAGAACTTTCTCCATTAAAATAAATATAACAATATCTTACCCATATAAACTTAAGCATGGTGTTCCACGTGGTTCAATTTGATTTCCAATTTTATTTGCCATATATCTACTTCCCATCAAATATATTATAAATAGGTTCCCTAATATAAAATAAAACTTATATGCTGATGACATCGAAATTCATACACCAACAAAATATTCAATATTTTACATTAACAACATTATAATATTACAAATTATTGGGCAAAATACTTAGGCTTACATTTTAACCATGAATTAAATTTCGACAAACATATTAACCTAATTAATTAAGACAAACTACAGCAGCCCAACTATTTAATCTAAGACACTTACCACCATACATGAATACCACAACTACTACATTACTAACTCACTCCTTAATAATGTCATGACTCCAATACTGCAACTCATTATTAGCTACAGTAAATAAAGATTAAATTAAACATTTTGACAGAACTAGTAATAGATCCATACGACTAATTTACCGACTCATTATTACTGAATTACGATAACGACTGAATTGGATGACAACTACTGACTCTATCGACTACAAATTACTCACTATACTAAAGAAAACTCTTAAATACGAACAACCATATGCATTACGACTATCACTTAATATTAAATCCAATAACAGTCAACTACGAACATCTGACCTCAACATACTGACGCTACCAACTACTAATTCTAAATAATCAGGCAAATAAATATACACCTCAATAGCCTTTTATAAATGGAATCGACTTCCCAAACAATTATTGTCTCCCATTATATCACCAAACAGTTTCAAGGTCAAGCTAAAAAGTTTCCTGCTTACGTGAAACTAATAATAATTAGTATAATAATTCTTATTGTTACCTTTTTTACACACATGCACACATTAACACACACACACACACACACACACACACACACAACACACACACACCATTACGCTACACTACATTATATTACATTACTTATATTACATTACGTTATATTACATTACATTACATCAAATTCAATACCAACATCGAAGACAAAAGATTCGCAGTTGCTGTTGAATGTAATCGAAATGTTCAGCTTGGAGAGTCAAGGAGTTCTCCGACTCAAGGGTGGAGATATAGTCGCACTGTGGTAGTAATGGGGGTGTTGATGGGGGGTGTTGATGGGGGGTGTTGATGGGAGCTATTGATGGGGGGTAGTAATGGGGGGTGTCGATGGGGGGTGTTGATGGGGGGTGTTGATGGAGGATGTTGATGGGGGGTGTTGATGAGGATATTGATGGGAGATATTGATGGGGGGTATTGATGGGGGGTGTTGATGGAGGTGTTGATGGGGATATTGATGGGAGATATTGATGGGGGGTATTGATGGGGGGTATTGATGGCGGGTATTGATGGAGGGTATTGATGGGGGGTATTGATGGGGGGTATTGATGGGGGGTATTGATGGGGGGTATTGATGGGGGGTATTGATGGGGGGTATTGATGGGGGGTATTGATGGGGGGTATTGATGGGGGGTATTGATGGGGGGTATTGATGGGGGGTATTGATGGGGGTATTTATGGAGGTGTTGATGGGGGTATAGATAGGGGATATTGATGTGGGGTATTGATGTGAGGTATTGATGGGGGGTATTGATGGAGGTGTTGATTGGGGTTATTAATGGAGGGTGTTGATGGGGGGTGGATGAAATTCCGATGAATTTATATCTCAACTTGACCACTTTTAACACCCAGTGACCTCATCTAACCTTAGTAATCACAACAATGATTGGTACACCTAAATTATTGATGAGTATATCTTCTCCCAGTGGTGAGAATTCCTCTTCCTCATCATCGTGTGAGATATTGTCAGCTTCCCGGGGATGAGACGACGGATGGCAGGGGTGGGAGTACTGTCTGAAGTCATTGACCACTATAGAAGTGGGTGTGGGGTGAAAGTGGATGTGGGGAGAAGGTGGGTGTGGGATGAAGGTGGCTATGGGGTAAATGTGGGTGTGTGGTGAAGGTGGGTGTGTGCGGTGATGAAGGGAGTGGGGTGAAGGTGTGTTTGGGGTGATGAAGGGTGTGGAGTGAAGGTGGATATGGGGTGAAGGTGGATGTCTGGGGTGATGGTGGGTATATGTGGAAGTTGGTGTGTGGGTGGTGATGGGTATTAGGAGATGGTGGGTAGAGAGGTTATTTGCGAAGGAGTAAAGAAATAGTTAAGAGGTAGTAGAATGGGTAGTAGAAGTTAAATATTTAGTATGGGTATATGATATGATGAAAGATAGATTGTATATTAAATAGTTCTGTGTTCAGTTTCACATGGGAAATCTAAATATTTAACAAAATCAATTAAGACAAAGTTTCATCGCAGGTTGATGTGAAATGGTGGGGGGGACTCACCCCCATAGGGTAAGTACCGTACTTATACTATGTACCAGACCTGTAATACCAAGTACTAGACTTTTAATACCAGTTACTAGACTTTTGATACCAAGTACTAGACTTTTAATACCAGTTACAAGACTTTTAATAACAGATACTAGACTTTTAATACCAAGTACCAGATATTTACTAAAAGGTACTAGGTACCTTTAATACTAGATACCAGATATTTAATACCAGGTACTCAATATGATAGACTGGTATTAGAAACTAGTTACTATCACTATTAGCTATTACATATCACTTACATTTATCGTGCATCCTCATTTTCTGCGATTTTGACAATTTCAAAGAATTAATATGATGCTTCAGAATTTCCGTGAGTTTTTCCAGCGTCTGTCCACAATACTTACATTACAAATCAAATTACATTACGAGATCGAATGGGCATTGATAGACTACGCAAACAAAGAGTATTAACAATTGAAACTTTATATTACGTAATTATTATGTAATTAAGATCGCATTCATCGTAATATTGTTAATCTATCATCTTACTAATAATTGATAAGGTGTTTGGAAATCACAGGAGTAATGTAAGACAAAGTAACGTGATATTAATCTAATAGATAGTAAAATAGATACAGATTATAACTGTTGGAGTATAAGTAAGTGTAAGTAAGTGTAAATAAGAGAAAGTAAGAGTAAGTAAGTAAGCGTAAGTAAGGCGAAAGTAAGCGTAAGTAAGCGTAAGTAAGCCTAAGTAATTGTATGTATGTGTAAGTAAGCGTAAGTAAGTGTAAGTAAGTGTAAGTAAGTGTAAGTAAGCGTAAGTAAGCGTAAGTAAGTGTAAGTAAGTGTAAGTAAGTTTAAGTAAGTGTAAGTAAGCCTAAGTAATTGTATGTATGTGTAAGTAAGCGTAAGTAAGCGTAAGTAAGTGTAAGTAAGTTTAAGTAAGTGTAAGTAAGCGTAAGTAAGCGTAAGTAAGCGTAAGTAAGCCTAAGTAAGCCTAAGTAATTGTATGTATGTGTAAGTAAGCGTAAGTAAGCCTAAGTAAGTGTAAGTAAGTGTAAGTAAGTGTAAGTAAGCGTAAGTAAGCGTAAGTAAGTGTAAGTAAGAGTAAGTAAGCCTAAGTAAGCCTAAGTAATTGTATGTATGTGTAAGTAAGTGTAAGTAAGTGTAAGTAAGTGTAAGTAAGCGTAAGTAAGAGTAAGTAAGCCTAAGTAATTGTATGTATGTGTAAGTAAGCGTAAGTAAGCGTAAGTAAGTGTAAGTAAGTGTAAGTAAGTGTAAGTAAGCGTAAGTAAGAGTAAGTAAGCGTAAGTAAGCGTAAGTAAGCCTAAGTAAGCCTAAGTAATTGTATGTATGTGTAAGTAAGCGTAAGTAAGCGTAAGTAAGTGTAAGTAAGTGTAAGTAAGTGTAAGTAAGCGTAAGTAAGCGTAAGTAAGTGTAAGTAAGAGTAAGTAAGCGTAAGTAAGCGTAAGTAAGCCTAAGTAATTGTATGTAAGTGTAAGTAAGCGTAAGTAAGTGTAAGTAAGAGTAAGTAAGCGTAAGTAAGCGTAAGTAAGTGTAAGTAAGCGTAAGTAAGTGTAAGTAAGAGTAAGTAAGCGTAAGTAAGCGTAAGTAAGCGTAAGTAAGCGTAAGTAAGCGTAAGTAAGCCTAAGTAATTGTATGTATGTGTAAGTAAGTGTAAGTAAGCGTAAGTAAGCGTAAGTAAGCGTAAGTAAGCGTAAGTAAGCGTAAGTAAGCGTAAGTAAGTGTAAGTAAGTTTAAGTAAGTGTAGGTATGTGTAAGTATACAGTCAACCGTGACGGATGGTATAGAGAATATATGCAGCAAACTTTTAAATTTGTAGATTAGTAAAATATGGAAACAAAATAAATAAAATAATGAAGTGAGACAAAATAAATGTGCAGCGGACCATGACCAAACCGAAAGAATTCGCTGAGGTTGTTGCATGGAGACACAGAGAACTACGCAGGAGTCTTCAGCGCTGTGTTCTGCAAGAGCGTACTTCAAGAGGGAGTGGTAGCAGGGCTTACTATCTAATATCCACACCCCTAGCTGGGTTTGATCTGGATGAGGAGAAGAATTGAAGAGGTGAGGAAAGGGCTGAAGGATGGATAGCTGGATTTAATGTTAATTACACCATTCTTAGCTGGGTTATATCTGGTTAAGGGTAAGGGAGGGGGCTAGGAAGGGGGTTAGGAAGGGAGATAAGGGAGAGAAGGAGACAAGCTCCAAAGTCACACCTTCTCTGATGTCATCGTTTACATTCAGGTAGAGGTACTCAATCACGGAACATCTGTGCTGGTGTTCGATGCCCTGGATCTTAGCGACTAGACTTGATTTACCACTCTCGCTATCACCTGGAAAAGGTTAAAGTTCACGTAGAGTAATTTCAATACTTTGCATACTTATAATGCTATACTAGTAAATCTCCTGTATAATAAAAATATGCGGTTTCACAATTATAAACTATTTTATTAATTTTCTCTGTGACATTCAAATTTAAATAATGATTTTGATAAGAATAATAAACATTTAAAATTATTATTCTCAAATGTTATCAAATATATTCGAAATACAGAGAATTAATGTTTTGAAATATGAAATAGTTAAATTGTAAATTAAAAAATAATTATATCAAATGTATAAAATATGAGAGTTAAATTATAAATTAACAAATGTATATAAAATATTATTGATTAGGTTCATTAATAATGCAATTGCGAATGTGCTTATACACAAGGTTCAGCTATCGTAATAAATAGTTTTTAGGATAATAAGATAATTATTGACATGAGAAATCAGTTGATTGGTTTGATGATTTTTGAAAATTCCAGATTCACCAATATTTAGTGTATAACTAAATAAATCATATTTTACATTTCTATTAGACTTGTAAATAGTTCAAATTTCGAATGAATCTTACCGAGAAATAATATTGACTTTCCAGTTGGCAACTTTAATGAAGAATTATTATCCAAATCTTGAACATAACTTTGCCTTTGGAATTAATATATATTATGTATTATATAAATATTTACATTAATTTATATAAAATTTACAATACTCATTATAATACAAATTAATGTTGTAGTATATTATACTATTTATGTGTGCAAATGTAAGTTAAAATAATATGAAAATATCGCTAAAATGTTAATGATAAAAATATAAGAATTAGTTTGGTAGCAAGTAAATGTCAAGCTATTGTCATTATATAAATAATTACCTGATGCATATATTATTACTATAAATTATATATTTATCTCTTTAGTTAATGTATTACACAAGTTCAACATTTATTCTTATCAACACAATAACTAAATTAATTATAATATATTGATAAAATAAAATTGATGTTTGCTCATACTTTATATTATTATAGTTTATTAATAACTTAGATGTATTTTGTAATAATAATATACTAATTCTTAGTAAATATAATTTTAATTCTAAAAAACGAGTTTAATTTCAATTCAATTAATTGTAATACAAAATAATTTTAAAAATGTAAATATATTCTAAATACATATTTAGATGCATTATAATATCATTATAATTATCATATTAATTATAAATCAATTATAAAGACTACTGTAAATATTAAAATTCATATAAAAATGATTGTTAGAATTGGTTACAGAAAAAACAAAGTTGATGTTTTGTTGTATATAAGGAAATTAATTTTGCATTTATTCAACCAGAGATTTGTATCGACATCATCTTCTAGATCAAATTTTAGATCGCTATTTCTCATTATGAATTGTATTCAATTTTTAAAATATTTATTTAAGCTTCCTCGAAATTACCAATGAAAATTATATTTTTAAGGATGTAATAATATTTATAAAAATCTTTGTAATATTTGTGTAATATAAGTGGTAAAATGAATATTTTGTGAACTTTATATTTGCAGTTAACAATGAATCCTAAAAGTTATAGAAACTTTATAATTTTTTTGTCAAAATCTTTAAATACTAGTAAGTTTATTATTAAGTGTATTATTTCAGAAAGTGTAACGAATAATGTGTATATTAAATAGTATACATTGAATATTTACAAATAGTAATATTTACAAAGTCCAAATCATTTTTATTTCATATTAACTATTGATTTTTACTATGCCATATATTTCGATTTGGGATTCTTATCTAATTAGTCTACATTTATCTAGTGAGAGTTTTTTATAGATGGAATAAACTAAATCTATAAATATATACCTTAAAAGTTATTATGTTTACTTCTGGATCAATGATTTAAAAAGCTATATAAGTTAACATTGTTTAATACTGTTGTTCATATATAATATGATAATGTCTAATGCAGAACTCAGCGCTAATTTATGTTTTTATCTCGGTATCGGTTATACATATTATTTTAATATAATTGTTAAAGGATTGGAAATGTTAATCCAAATCTATAATTTATTTTATCAAGAATTATTTTGGTAACCTTACACACATGAGTACATTAAAGGTACTATATTATACACTATACATTGTACAATGTATATTGTAAATAGGTGTGTATTATATGGTAATCTTATACACACATATGTACATTGTACATTAATGCCAATATGCATAAAGTTTTCAAATGAATTATATACAATGTACATAGCTATCTAAAATTCAAATATGAAATTTTCCTACGTATATAACAAGGTAATCTTGGGTATATACAAATACATAGTTATAGATATCAGCAGTTAGCATTACTTCTAAGCTCAAAAGGCAGTGGTCATTGGCATAAATCAGAGTTTTCTAGGGATTCTCCTTAGCTATAAAATATATACATATTCTACAGCATTCAAATTTATATTCCTCCTAACAAAAAACTCATATCTTAAGTTCTTGTGAATTTAGCCTTGAGTAGTATAAGTAGCCATCTGTATTGTCAAATTATAATTTATCAACTTATAAATTATAATTATACATTTACATTATATGTATTGTTTATGCAATTTGGTATGTCATTTATTTAAAGCATAATTAAAAGTAGCCCTATATTTACTTTCTTGGTATATAATCTAAGCAATGTACCTATAAGTATGTATATATATAATAAATATCAGTATACTGATATCTATTTAATATATATGAACTAACTCATTTTAAATCAATACATCTTATATCATACATATAATTAAATTAATAACATACATGTTAATTAATACTAATGAATATTCACATTAATTAATACTAACGAATTCCGAAATTCTCTATATCGTTAAGTTTATTAGGTTTTAAATTAAGTTTGTTTGTTCAATATAAGTTAGTAACTAATTTAATCTAATTGGTTTAAAGTATTTATTTAAGTGCACCTATATTTACAAAATGTGAATTATGGTGCATGTTATGTTAATATGTTGCCAATATTAATATCCTCAGATATAAGAGTATTACATTTTCTAAACAATTGTAATACAATTTATATTATGTGCATTTGTAAAATAATGTGCTTTGTAATATTTTGCATTTTATTTTTATATATCCAGTATTGATTTGAATTACATAAATGGCCATATGTTCATAATTAAGCCTTTTCTAAAATATTTTTAACATTGTTTGAAATCCATACTATTACTTATATATATAATTAAATTTCACTCCTTCTATATAAGAATAGTATTGGGAGCTAAACTAAGTATTACTAAAGTAGTACTGGGAACTATTTAATTACGTTTGGTTTATATTTTAAAAAATAGTAGTTTATAAATATGCCATATGTAGATGTTCAACATTATATTTATTTATAACTTATATATATAATTTATAATGAATTTAAGTAAATTAAAATTTATAAATACATTATTTAAAGTTTATATAAAGTTGGAGACATTATTCAAAGTGACAAGAATCTATTCCTTTGCCTCTTTCTTTTAAATGTAATTAATAATATTTCAAATATTCATTTTCTAGGTATAATGAACTTTTATATATTTAATTTGATTTCAATACCATATATTTTATTTAAAACAACTTATAACAGATCCTAATCTCCTACATCATTACACCATACTAATATTAATCACAAGAGCCTTTAAACTTAACAAGATGAAGTTGGAAACTTAGTTTAAAACGAATTAAGTCGGAATTATTATTGCATTTTGATTTATATATTCTACGGAGAATGCGGATAAGATATTTATAAATAAAAATCACTGACATCTAACCTCTACTGTGACTTCAAACAAATATTAAGTTATTATCTTTATTATATCTACATTTTAAATCACATTGATTTTATTATATTATATTTATTATATTAATCCGTATTTTTGGGATCCCATATCCTTATTTGATTTTAATAACTAATTATTGAAAGAATATTGTGATTCATTTTTTTAAATTCAGGAGTAGTTTTAAAAATCTTTTTGATTTCAATGGAAGTAAGAAAATATGTTCGCTTTTATTCCTCACCATTATTATTGAGTTAACAGATTTCTGATTGACGTTTTTCGAAATTATATTTTATGATTCCGTCATCATTTAGCAGGTAAAAGCATCTTAAGAAGATAAACATTTAATTATACATAATTTGCAAATTTTTAATATAAATAAAATAATATGTTTAAATTATTAAATAGATAAAACAAAATAACATTTTTCAAGAATTCCTACATAATTATTATTACAGTATATTTATTATATAAATATAAAATAACATATTATATAATATATAAATCAGAGGTATATCTCATTCTATAGAAAAGCATATAGTTGCATAACATGAAGTCACTGCATTAATAAGAGGTATATACAAATGGGAATGGATATAATGTATAAGCGATTATAATGTAAAAAGAGCATAATAATGATAGTATCAAGTATGTAAAAGGAGGTTTCAGGTGCGATTTTAAATTAGTTCTACGTAATTTGCGGGAAATAATCCATTCTTGTTATTACAGGAGCCTCTCCACCACCCTTCATCAATCTACAGAAATAGTAAATTGTAAGAAAGTCATGCGATGCAATACATACAATGTAAATATTTGTAACTTCTCTAACCTGTTCGATATCAGTTATGATATCATCGACATCGAAAGATAACTCATCGTTATCATCTAAAAAAAAGGCAAGATATTTATTGAATGGTAAGATGTATACAAAATTTATATAAATTAGATATTGTAAATATTTTAACCGACGACCTAGAAATTGTTAAAGTCTAAATATAGAACAGATAAAAATGATCCACATTTAAAAGTGTAATTTCCTCGCGAATAAAATACTTGAAAAGTATAGATTCTCTAACCTGCCGTATAATCAAAGAGAGCTTTGGCGATTTGCAGGGCTTGTTCGTATCCAGTGCCTTGTTGATCAACTTGAGGAACCTCGGGTTCATCTTCGCGTGGTACCGCTTCTCTAACTTGTTGTTGGGGTTGGTGCAGAGTTGTCGAGCGAGTTGGTGGGTAGTCGTAGTCTTTTGCGTCGTCGTCTTGCTGTTGAGGAATCGGAGCGGAGTCTTCGAAGGAAACTCCTCGCGCCGCGGGAGTCTGAACAACTGCTTTTTCTTCCATGCGGCGTTGCAGCTCTATTTGCTCTCTCTTAAGTCGCTCCAGCTCAGCTTCCTCTTCTTTACACTTCTGTAGAGCAGCAGCTTCTTGCTCCTCCTCCTTACGCATCCTCAAAGCAGCCTCCTCCTCCTTACGCTTCCTCAACGCAGCCTCCTCCTCCTTACGCTTCATCAACGCAGCCTCCTCCTCATTACGTTTCCTCAACGCAGTTTGTTCCTCTGCATCGTCTGACGCTACCACTTGCTCTTCTATCCGGACACTCGCGACATCCCCTTCATGTTCCTCGGAACTCCTCGACACCTCCAGCTCTGGCTCCTCCTGCTCTGGCTCCTCCCTGCGTGCTAGACGTCCAGTTTGCACGGGTGGCTTGTGATAGGGTTGTTGGCTAGTCGTAGCCATCTGTTCAAAGCGCGCTCGTAGGTTCTTGTTGCCGGCCGAACCTGAAGTGTCTGCGTTCACCTTTTCGTACACGGCGGAAGGCGGGGTGGAGTCTGGTGCGTAGCTTGCGGCGTTCTGGAGTGGCGGCGCGTAATATAAATGAAATCAATGGATTCTAAGGAATCATAAGTTACTCTTCGTACTCGAAATAGTTCATTAATATTAGCTCTTCTTACTGCGAGTATCAAAATATTGTTTCAATTTAAACCAATAACAATATTAAACGTCATTTATAATTATTAATAGACCTTATCCTGATTTTCAGCATCAACTCCAAACTGTCCACCAAATCCTTTAGAATGATCTAAAATAGAATAGGAGATATTAGAGAATGAAACTATTAATTAATGAATTAAAAATTACTATTATTTTGGAAATTACACACACAAATAAAACACATATACACACAATATATTAAATACATATATATATATTAAAATTTTAGTTTACAAGATAATATAAATTATTATTATACTTATTTTTGTGGATTAATTAACAGCTTTTTGTGTGTAGGTGAATATACAATTATAGAATATTCACATATTTTTGTATTCTAAATATTCTGAATGAATCCACTAGTTACTTTTACTGCTATTACTTTAACTACTAATTAAATCCTTAATACTAGACTGTACCGAGGTTCCCGATAAATCACTACACAAACTCTCTTAACCAATATTACGTCTACCCTAAATGTTCCGTCACATTCTCCAATACCGTCGACGCTACTTTAAACTACTCGTGATTCAAATCTTTCACCTATTTGTGAACAGTGAAGTTCAGAAGATTCCTTGTGGTCGTACCCGACTGCATTCTTATCCTGGTTGTCTTTATCCACTCCGTACCTGCCTCCAAATCCTTTGGAATGATCTGAGAGCAAAGTGTTCATTATATTATACCTACCTTTAGTAATGAGTCTTTAATAGACGTATTAATAATAAATATTTGGTAAAATATCTACTTAAGATTCTTTAGTAAAGATTCTTTAGTAAAGATTCTTTAGTAAAGATTCTTTAGTAAAGATTCTTTAGTAAAGATTCTTTAGTAAAGATTCTTTAGTAAAGATTCTTTAGTAAAGATTCTTTAGTAAAGATTCTTTAGTAAAGATTCTTTAGTAAATATTCTTTAGTAAAGATTCTTTAGTAAAGATTCTTTAGTAAAGATTCTTTAGTAAAGATTCTTTAGTAAAGATTCTTTAGTAAAGATTCTTTAGTAAAGATTCTTTAGTAAAGATTCTTTAGTAAAGATTCTTTAGTAAAGATTCTTTAGTAAAGATTCTTTAGTAAAGATTCTTTAGTAAAGATTCTTTAGTAAAGATTCTTTAGTAAAGATTCTTTAGTAAAGATTCTTTAGTAAAGATTATTTAGTAAAGATTCTTTAGTAAAGATTCTTTAGTAAAGATTCTTTAGTAAAGATTCTTTAGTAAAGATTCTTTAGTAAAGATTCTTTAGTAAAGATTCTTTAGTAATAAATCTTTAAACGAAGTTTTATAAAGTGTAATTGACGTAAACAGATTAATTGCAGCTTATGTTTCACTTGGTATTTCGTAAGTGATTTTAAAATGTTTCACATGAACTATTTCAAAACATCTTGCATAAATGATGAGTTTACAAAGTTTCACAAGACCCGGAGTCGACCTTTTAAACCGACCTTTCTGAGATGAATGAGCTGCTAACTTCTCATTGTAGTCGTAACCCACAGCTGTTTTATCTTGACCATTATCTTGAATACCGTACTTTCCTCCAAATCCTTTAGAGTGATCTGTGAAGTAATTAATGATTAGTATTTACATATAATTAGTAATTATACATAATAATTAATAATTACATGTAATGATTAGTAATTGCATGTAATAATTAGTAATTACATATTAATTAATAACTACATTTAATAATTAATAATTACATATAATAATTAGTAATTAAATAAAAATAATTTATAATTGCATATCATAATTAGTAATTACATATAATAATTATTAACTACATATAAATTATTAATACATGTAATAATTAGTAATTTCCTATCAATAATAAACTTTGTAATAGAATATGAAGAGATATAATAATTAATATAAATTATGATATGAACTAGACAATAAGAATGTATGATATATATACAATACAATAGATAAGTTATAATATATATACAATATAATATATAAGTTAACTTATAATTATAATGTATTATGATTTAATATGATATAAGTTGAAAAATTAAATTAAATTTATGAAGTAATTTGATATTATTATATCATGAAGTATATGAAGTATTATTACCTCCATTTTATTAAATATCAAAATCTATGTCAGGTGAGTTGCTGATTTGCTGAATATTTCTGACAACGATAACAAATACCAATAAAACATAACAAACAAATATTGTATGCAATAATAAAGAAACCTTTTTGAGAACTATGTGCTGCAAGTTTTTCATTATATTCGTATCCGACTGCATTTTTATCCTGAGATCCTTCTTGAACTCCGAATTTTCCACCAAATCCAACAGAATGATCTGGAGGGATTCCGACACTATTATACTTTTTTGATTAATAAATGTATATTTAAAAATTGATAGCAGAAGATTTTCTATAAATACCACAAAGAGAAGTGTTTAGCATAAATAACAAGAAAGTAACCTTTTTGGGAAGCATGCTCTGCGAGCTTATCCTTTTGTTCGTACCCAAATGCAGTCTTGTCCTGGCCATCCTCTTGGACTCCAAACTTACCTCCAAATCCTTTAGAAGCATCTGTAGTTGATCAATATATTGTTATTAATATTAGATATGTTAAATCTCACTCTATCAATATACAATATGATATCTAATTATATAATACAATATTTTGGTTATAATAAAAGATAAATTCCTATGATATTTTATTATTATTAATTGATTTATTGTATTTTGAAAATAATAAAAATATCTTTAAGAATTTAGAAAGATCTGTTTGTTGACCTTTTTGCGAGCTATGCTCAGATGGTTTTTCTTTATACGAATATCCCACTGCCGACTTATCCTGACTTCCTTCTTGTAATCCGTATTTACCTCCAAAACCCTTTGAGTGATCTAAGGTTGATTTCAATAGAGAAAAATTATAGACTAGATTTTTAAAACAAAGAAATAATAAAGGTGAATTCATTAAATTAATTCTTGATCATAATTAGATTCAAATTAAAGTTTAGAATTTATAATTGATACTATTATAAAATTAATAATAGAATTATAGATATAACTAATTATATTTAATAAATATATACATAAACGTGTTTAATTGACATTATTAAGTGTTTCGTGGTAATAGTGGTAACATTTAGTCAACCTTTTTGAGAAGAATGCTTCACAACTTTCTCGTGGTAAGAATATGACTCAGCAGATTTATCCTTAAGATCCGTTTGCACGCCAAACTTTCCACCGAATCCCTTGGACGTGTCGGTCTGCGAGCTATGCTTGGAGGCGTCCACTCTGTAGTCGTTGCCCACGGCGGTCTGAAAGGCCACATGTAGAGCGGGTGTAGGTTGATGCGGGGGGAGATTCACGTGTCTTAGATGAAATAACGGCTTAGTGCTAATATAGACATTGCCTAAACTAGCAAATTAGTGAGGTTATACTATAATCTGAAAGTAAGCTCTAAGGGTGTCTTAAGGGCATTCTAGTATGATCTAAAGACATAGTACACGGTTAACTGAGGGCTAGAGGTTAGGGAACGTAATATGAGGTTAGTATTTTAGGGGGGTTATCCAATTCGTATAAACTAAGTTGACTTACTTTATCCATGCGGTCTTTCTGGACCCCAAATTGGCCCCCGTATCCATACGAAGCCTTAGGTCCGGATTCCGCTCTTTTCTTCTCGTCGTCCTTATGGTCAGTCATCACATCGGTTCGCAAGGCTTGCATACTGAGAGTGGAGTCAGAAGTGCGGAAAGTAGTGTTAAGTGTTGGGAAAGGTGTTAGGAAATAGTGTTTGGGTGGTTGTAGTAGCTAGTTAAGTAGGGTACAGGAAATTGTGTAGGATTTCTCTATGATTATTGAATGCGTTGTACATAGCAGTAATATATGTTACATAGTCTATGATAATTATATTATATATATATATCAATTCTTTATGTATGCAGTCGAGATAATATATAAATAGTCGTGATAATTTATCTTGTCATTTTTGCACTCCATAATTTATTTTACGTTAACTAATAATCTTTGTACACGTGAAAAGAATTTTAAAAACTATCTAATTACTTTTTTTAATCAAGTGATTTAATAATATAAAATTAACACATGAAAATTTCATGATCACTAAATAAATCAATTAGCTGTAGTTTAACGGTCACCTGATACTGGCAGCTTGACCGCTACCTTCCACAGTCTTGGAGCCCCAACGCTGTTCCTTCTCCGAGATGTCATTCTGACGTTAAAGGAGGAAAATAAAAAATCACACTTCAAAGAACTCTAGTAAACTGTCATAGATATTGCATAATATTCGTAAATATGAATTTATATTATATACATTATATTATATGAATTATATACTATATATGTATAAAACAATGCTTAGCCATTCTATTGTATACTTAAGGTAGAGTTTTAATTGAGGTAGAGTTCATACTTAAGGTAGAGTCAATACTTAAGGTAGAGTCCATGCTTAAGGTAAAGTCCATACTTAAGGTATACTCCATACTTAAAGTAGAGTTAATACTTAAAGTAGAGTTAATACTTAAGTTAGAGTCCATACTTAAGGTAGAGTTCATGCTAAAGGTAGAGTTCATACTTAAGGTAAAGTCCATACTTAAAGTAGAGTTAATACTTAATTTAGAGTCCATACTTAAGGTAGAGTTCATACTAAAGGTAGAGTTCATACTTAAGGTAAAGTCCATACTTAAGGTAGACTCCATACTTAAAGTAGAGTTAATACTTAAGTTAGAGTCCATACTTAAGGTAGAGTCCATACTTAAGGTAGAGTACATACTTAATGTAGAATCCATATTTAAGGTAGAGTTAATACTTAAGGTAAAGTTTATTTTAATCCCCCAAGTGTTCATAACTAAATAATATCACTATGCTAAATGACTGTTCACCTGGTATCTTTGCTAGTGTACTGCTATCTGACTTAACAAATATGCAGTAGAATTAATATGATAATTATGTTAATTAAAGTTTACATATCCGAGTAAATAATATGCCCAAGATACTTAGTTGTTAGTATTTAGTTTATAAATAATCAGCAGGGAATCTAATTAATTTAGGTAGTGTTAAGTTATTAGCATTATTTGTACTTGTAAATTAGCTTTAACATAAATGAAGAGACATGCATACATACATATATATATATATATTATTGTTGTCATAAGCTAATAGTAGAGTAAATAGAAAATATATTAATACATATATAATAAATTATAAAAATACATAAATATTACTTGATATATGTTATATATATAACAGGTACACGTTTTTAGTATTGTATTAAAGAATAGCTTGTATAAATAATTTAGTGGCACAATTCTAAAATTTTTTAAATCTGTTTATTATTAATAATATATTTTAATAATGATATATTTTATGAGATTACATATAATTATAAAAAGTTGCTGATACTATTTATACATAACATATTTATTTTACATATTTCATTATTAATTCTTACTTTAACATAATTTGTATATTTATCATAATAAATATACAAATTATAGAAATTCTTCATTGAAATATTGTTTCTGTTTAAATTAATTTAATTAGTAAAATAACTTTACAAATGTTATATGCTCAATATGATATATATATATAGTATTTTTCATGGAATTCTAAGATAAAGTAATAACATAGTATATATAATAAAAATATTTAATTAGTTTTATAAATATCGTGATTTATATTCAAATTATGTATATATTCAAATACTCATATTCAGTATTTATGAGAGTGTTAATATATATACGATTTTTCAAAGCTTTGACTTCTGACTTCATACATAATATATATATATATATATATATATATATATATTACTAATATTGAAAAGTGGTTACAAATGTATTTAATATTGTAATAATAATATTTTTATATAAATTTAATAATAATTATTAAATTTCAATTTCCAACTTCAAAGTCTGCTTCAGTTTCCCAATCGTCGTCGTCATTATCGTTTGTGGCTACATTTATATTATGTCCTGCACTGGCCTGCCACATGTTATTATATATTCTATTTTATTAATATAAATAACTAATAATGTAATTAAATATTAAGACAGTAGGTTTTATATAGAAATTATATTAAAGATTATTAAATTTAAGTTTAATGCGGATGTTAAAAACAAGTTATAATCTATCTATACAATTTAAATATTCTTATATCCTTGTTACAAAGATATTAAATATTGGTATCCAATAAACACAAATGACTAAAATTGTCATTGCAGGTTTTGCCCGTAAAAATATGATATAATTACACGTAAATCTGTTTTAACCATTTAGACACTATAACCTAATATATATATATATCATATATTGGTTATCAAAGTTTTAAATATACCTTTTAAATATAAAATTGAACCTTTATATATTTTGTGGAATATTTTATATATGAAATTCTGAAATATTACAATTTTTATGAGGAGTAACATTTTATTAGTTTGATATATAAATTCCTACAATTTAATATAATATTTGAAGCATTACTGATTTATAATCGATTTTGCTTGCATTTCATAATTATTATATAACTATTACTAAAATATTATATAATGTTATTTACATAATTAAATTCAAATATTAAAGATCACTGGAATGATAACATATAGATTATTATGTTTGAGTTGGGATATTTCGTAATATCACAAATTTACACGTTCAAATTGACATATTCTATTTATTTATTGACACCATTCGCCAGGGTGCGCTTCCTGTCCTTATTACGCGAAATGTGAATTACTCGCTGACTCCCTGGAAAGGATTCTGCCGTCATTTCACGTTCATAAGATTCTCGTTAGAGAAGAGGAATGGGAGGTTCGTATCCATGTCTTGTATGCATAATACGTATTGCTATATAACGTATAGAGTCTAAGAGTATACGTCACATAACTATGTAATCATACCTTCCTCTAGGACGTTGTTTAATTTAATGTTTAGGATAA
This sequence comes from Osedax frankpressi, assembly GCA_964035775.1. Lineage (NCBI taxonomy): Eukaryota > Metazoa > Annelida > Polychaeta > Sabellida > Siboglinidae > Osedax > Osedax frankpressi. The sequence goes on from OZ038315.1 coordinate 26,483,284, forward strand.
ATACCAGTAAGAAGTTAAATGTCTATAATAGTGATTGTTAATAGTATCAATTATTGCTGATTTCAAATCTTTTAATAATTAACTAGTTAATCTAGCAGATGCTAGATAAACATTCATTATATAATAGATGTTATATATTATATATATTATCTATATTATAATTATTATATATATTATCTATATCATAAATATTATCTATATTATATGTTGAATATATATTGTATATTTCATATATATTAGATATTATTTGTTAAATGTATATGAAAAGTTATCGTATTAATTGGTGTGATATCACTTAGAACAATATGTAGCCATCCCATATGTATAACCTAGATCATCTATACATATACTACGTAACGCATACGGCATATAGTGTACCGTTAGAATCACCCTAACACTTAAAACGTTTACAGACGTGGCTTAGTGAGACGTGCATCGCTCGTAACTGGAAGCACACCACTTCACCGATCATCTGGAGGGAACTCGTGGACCGTGGAGGCAAAGGATCCCTCATCGGGGGTTCAAACCACTTCCAGGTAAATTGAAGATTCGTCGTAAACTCGAATGACCCACAGCGAGGCTAACTATAGACTTAATACCCAGTGTTAATACTACTATGATACCAGATTGTTTACTGGGTATAACACAATAAAAAGTAAACTTTTAATATATATATATATATCACTTAACGATAAAGTAGTATAAAACTACTTTTAAGAATCAGTTACATAACAAGTATATATATAGTAAGTAACTGCATCTTTAAATACAATAAATCATGGATATATAGATATAAATAAAACTCAGTTTAATATTATTAATATCTAAACTGCATATTAAATTTAACGGTGAAAGATCTACAGTAAAATGTGTGTGGTTCATGGTGTTAATTGCTTAATTTAAGTTGTTAAGGTGTATAGCATGAAATGTAGGTTTTTGGTGTAAAGTGTATTCTATGTACAGTTTAGTTTTAAAATGTAAGATGAACAGTGTAAGATGACATTTTAAAGATTGAAGGTGTAATAAATTAGCTGTAAGCTATAAAGTGTAGGTGTAAGTTTTAAGATAAGGTGTAAGGTTTAAAATTTAATATGTAAGGTTTAGGCTAAAAAGTGAAAGGTTTAATATTTAGACTCAAATGGGTGAGATGTAAGCTCTAAGATTAATGTGTAAGATTGAAAAAAAAAATTTGTAAGATTGAAGATATAAATTTTAAGGTGTAAGTTTTAAAAATGTAAACCATAATGTATATACACTTATGGTAATAGGTATATACACTTATGTAAGTATACACACTTATGTAAGTATATCATATTTATGTATATCACTTTATGTAAGTATATCATATTTAAATCAATACAGACTGTATTTAAGATCTCGCAATAACTTGAAACTAACGTTTCCTCGTACAGGAATATGCGAATCGTTATTATGGTCAGAATTCTGATATGATGAGCGATAATATGAGTAAGATCAGCGAAGAAAACAAACTTACGCTTGAGAAACGATACCGTCTTGCGGACTTTAAACGCTTAGAGAAGAAGTGTACCCGGGTACGATAGTGTTATGATACGTAGCTTACACCTTGATCAATCATTTAATACAATGTCATAACAATCAACTTATAATTCATATTAAGTAAATATTTATTAATTTATTATTCAATTTTCTAATGATCACCATTTTATTTGACTTAAGAAAATGAGGCATTTCTTTCATATTATAGTATTAAATTATTAAAGCTATTAAAATTATTAAAATTATTAAAGCATCGTTATACCAATCGATATAAACATGCAGATCTGTATTACGAATGCTACGGGAATTGCGGCTTATAATCTTGCCTTCAGAATAGCAGATTCTAAAATCTTTGATCATCCGGTAGAATTAGTTCTATATGAACACCCCAATGTAAGTAGTATTGCTATCGTAACACTGTATTCACTATAATTAAGATTAACTATAATTAATCATGACATTATAACGGAGAATATAATCTACGATATAAATAAATTATAAATACCTGTAATAATTTCACTTTCAAAACAATAAGAGTAAGTGCAAATCGTCTTCCGACCACAGAAGGGCGAATATTGTGACACGACAGCCGGAGATCGAGGAGAGTTTGGTAGTATAGCTTTGGGAAGCATCGGCGTAGGGAGCGGGAACAGTGGTTGTGGTGAAATTGGTGGTATCGACGCGAAGGGTCAGCGCGTAAATATCTCAAATTCGCTGACCACCAATGCCTCGCGTGCCGACAAAGAAGTCAACGAAGACGTCGCGCAATTGTTGCACGGTATCTCCATGGAGTTGCAGGATTGCGCTTGTAACCGGCTCTCCGCTGTTCACGTAACAAGAGACTTCGCCGAGGCCGCTACCAACTGCGCGTTAGCGGTTAGTTGAGACGATAGCGCGCGATACGAGGTGTTGCTATAGTGTTGAAGGGAGAGGGGCATTCGTAAATAGAGTATGGGTAATAGGAAGGAATAGACTGAGTGTGAGAGGTAGAATGAAAGGATGAGGGATGGAGGTGAAGCAAAATAGAGTAAAGTAATATGTATAGATAGAGATAGAGATAAAGATAGAGAAGGTGAATGAGAGTGAGAGAAAGAGTGGAAGATAATGAATGAGAGAGAGAAAAAGTGAGAAAGACAAAGAGCTGTATAGTTATTAAATAATATTATTACATAATATTAATTAAGTATGCTTAAGCTAAATACTTTACTTCTTAAGCTAAGTACTCTACTTCTTAAGCTAAGTACTCTACTTCTTAAGCTAAGTACTCTACTTCTTAAGCTAAGTACTCTACTTCTTAAGCTAAATACTCTACTTCTTAAGATAAGTACTCTACTTCTTAAGCTAAGTACTCTACTTCTTAAGCTAAGTACTCTACTTCATAAGCTAAGTACTCTACTTCTTAAGCTAAGTACTCTATTTCTTAAGCTAAGTACTCTACTTCTTAAGCTAAGTACTCTACTTCTTAAGTTAAGTACTCTTCTTCTTAAGCTAAGTACTCTACTTCTTAAGCTAAGTACTCTACTTCTTAAGCTAAGTACTCTACTTCTTAAGCTAAGTACTCTACTTATTAAGCTAAGTACTCTACTTCTTAAGCTAAGTACTCTACTTCTTAAGCTAAGTACTCTACTTCTTAAGCTAAGTACTCTACTTCTTAAGCTAAGTACTCTACTTCTTAAGCTAAGTACTCTACTTCTTAAGCTAAGTACTCTACTTCTTAAGCTAAGTACTCTACTTCTTAAGCTAAGTACTCTACTTCTTAAGCTAAGTACTCTACTTCTTAAGCTAAATACTCTACTTCTTAAGCTAAGTACTCTACTTCTTAAGCTAAGTACTCTACTTCTTAAGCTAAATACTCTACTTCTTAAGCTAAGTACTCTACTTCTTAAGCTAAGTACTCTACTTCTTAAGCTAAGTACTCTTCTAATTGTTATCCAGATCATTATGGATAATATTGATGGTGAAGGAGAACAATGCTACAAAAATGTCAACAAAAGATTCAGAGAATATGGAAAGATTCTGAATAAAGTAAATTAATATAATTGTACTAATTGTTACCAAATCATTCTAGAATACAATAGGATTATCATTAATTCTTCTATATAATACAACATTAGTTGTCATTTTTATCCCCTATAATACATTGTTAGTTGTAATGATTATCTTTTGTAATTTAATGAGATTTGTTATTGTTCATCTCCTAGAATTTAATGAAATTTGTTAATGTTTATCTCACACATCTCCAACTCCATTGCAGCAAGCGCTGACCACGTGTAAAGTGATCATTTGCGGTAGAGGTCCCCTGAACCTCAAAGTCGCCTGTCTCGTCGAAGCCACGCCCAATCTCCTCCAGCAGAACGTAGTCGGAGCCTCGCAAATCCTAGAGAATCAAGCAAAGGGCGTGATCTCTGGTAAAATTAAGGTTAGCTAAATATAAATCTAGGACATGCTCTTCTTAATCGATACGTATGTTTATAGAACTCCGAACATACCGGTCATCCTGATTCGTTCTTTATTTGATTGATAGGTGAAGTGTAGCGGGGTGCTCGACCTAACGGTATGGGGAGATTCCAGCAACCCGTCTTTCCTACACCTCGATACCAGCGTGTCCCGTCTCAGGGAGTACGCGGGCGCTGTCTGGCTAGATAGGCCCTGGTGGACAGTTGACACTGACCGCAATATCGTGGACAGGCGTTGGGCGCAAGACCAATACGCGGGCTACGTATCTGACCGAACCAAAGGTGGGATGGGGAGATACATAGGGGAGGTAGTTAGGGAGGTAGTAGGGTCAATTTTCAAGTTGATGGTATAGAGGTGTCGTGTAGGTTGGTATGTTCATATGGGCACTGGATGGGATGGTTAGATATGGTAGGAGGTATAGTGATAGACTTTTATATACGCGTTTTGTGGAAGTAAAATACACCGAGAATTGTGTATAGGATAGTTTTAAGAATTATAGCTTTACCGATATAAATCTAAGAACTTGAAACTTAAACTCCATGCAGATATACTGAAACACTACATAAGCACCAATGAACCAGCCATCACCATTTCCTCCACCATCCTTACCATGATCGATTACTGGTGGAATGGATCTCCAGAGAATCAGACATTTTCTCTTACTGTGGTATCAAAAGGTACGTTTTCTTAACTGTTTCGAATAACTGGAGAATTCGTATTCTAACGTTCTAAAATAGAAATTATAGTAAATTCTTTAATCTAAATAATTGTATTATTAATTAAAAGTAAATGTAACAATTTTCAATATCTAAAGTATGTTTATTTACTATCTATTCACTATCTATTCACTATATATTCACTATCTATTCACTATCTATTAACTATCTATTCACTTTATATTCACTATCTATTTACTATCTATACACTATCTATTTACTATCTATTCACTATCTATTCACTATCTAATCACTATCTATCAACTATCTATTCACTATCTATTTATTATCTATACACTATCTATTTACTATCTATTTATTATCTATACACTATCTATTTACTATCTATTTATTATCTATACACTATCTATTTACTATCTATTCACTATCTATTCACTATCTATTCACTATCTATCAACTATCTATTCACTATCTATTTATTATCTATACACTATCTATTTACTATCTATTTATTATCTATACACTATCTATTTACTATCTATTCACTATCTATTCACTATCTATCAACTATATATTCACTACATATTCGCTATCTATTCACTATCTATTAACTATCTAGTCGCTATCTAGTCGCTATTTATTCACTATATATTCACTACATATTCGCTATCTATTCACTATCTATTCACTTTCTATTCACTATCTATTCACTATATATTCACTATCTATTCACTATCTATTCACTATATATTCACTATCTATTTATTATCTATTCACTATCTATTCACTATCTATTCACTATCTATTCACTATATATTCACTATTTATTTATTATCTATTCACTATCTATTCACTATATATTCACTATCTATTTATTATCTATTCACTATCTATTCACTATCTATTCACTATCTATTCGCTATCTATTCGCTATCTATTCACTATCTATTCACTATATATTCACTATCTATTTATTATCTATTCACTATCTATTCACTATCTATTCACTATCTATTCACTATATATTCACTATTTATTTATTATCTATTCACTATCTATTCACTATATATTCACTATCTATTTATTATCTATTCACTATCTATTCACTATCTATTCACTATCTATTCGCTATCTATTCGCTATCTATTCGCTATCTATTCACTATCTATTTATTATCTATTCGCTCTCTATTCACTATCTAATCACTATATATTCACTATCTATTCACTATCTATTCACTATCTATTCACTATCTATTCACTATCTATTCACTATCTATTCACTATATATTCACTATCTATTTATTATCTATTCACTATCTATTCACTATCTATTCACTATATATTCACTATTTATTTATTATCTATTCACTATCTATTCACTATATATTCACTATCTATTCACTATCTATTCACTATCTATTCACTATCTATTCACTATCTATTCACTATCTATTCGCTATCTATTCGCTATCTATTCGCTATCTATTCACTATCTATTCACTATCTATTCACTATCTATTCACTATTTATTCGCTATATCAAAACTACTCTAATACTGTTATCAAGGTTGGTACGACGTCCCAGAAGGTGTTGTCTTCTCAGTTCCTGTGACTTACGCAAGTAAAGGTTACTGGTCCGTAAGAGAAGATATTGAGTTATCTGCTGATGTGAGATCTAAATTCAAAGATATTGTAAAGGTAATACATTCGTTACTGTCTGTGTATATATATTATAGTTATATATATATATATATATATATATATATATATATATATATAATATGTATGTGTGTATGTGTGTATATGCGTATGCATGTGTGTGTACGTGTGTATGTTTATGTATATATATGTATATATGTATTTATGTATTTATGTATGTATGTATGCATGTATATATATGCATATATTTATGTATGTCTTCTAAGATATATAATAATATGTCAATTGATCCCAGGAATTGGAAAAACAAAAGACAATGTCTATTATTCCAGATGAAGACACTTCCCAAGGTGCTGTGCGAATAATAGAAATTAATATTTCACTTTCATTTTATAAATTATCAGTATCAAATATTAACTTAAAAACATATAGTTACATAATAGTTACATATATTATATTACTTGCATTATATATTGTGGACTGAATTCTACACGTGGTTAATTCATGGCATTACCCACCAGATTATTCTTATATCTATAGACCGATATATCACCCTCTATTTTCTATTAATAACCCTTTTGTTGTATTGCGACTAATTTCTGCGTCTCTTTACAGTTGGTCCACTTCCCGAAACAATTCGCTCCGAAATCAAGGATCCCCCAACCGTCCTAATCGACGACGTCGCCGGTGCCTCGGATATCGTGACCCCGTTGTTGTCTCCGAGTACCACGCCCACCGACCTAAAACGAGACGGTAATGTAAGCGCTACCCTTCAGAACGGAGAACCCGGTAACGAGAGTAACGTGGACTTGCCCAGCGGATTCGCCAACGAAGTGGCCGATGATTTAACCAGTCAAATTGCCAGCGAATCGCCAGGAAAATTGGCCAGCTAGATGTATTGTCGATATGTTGGGTTTGCGTAGGTAATCGTAAAGAGTGACCATCGTAAAGTAAGCTGTGATACCATCATAGATTGTGAATAATTAATAACCTAAATAACGGACCACAAGCTATGCTGAGATCATCTTTATCTGTCCTACAATGTATCTCCTGAAATGATTGACTACAATACAAATAATATGTTACACGATGAGAATTTCAATGTATTACTCTTTGTTGTCTCTGAAATATATTATTTACATATGAATTTATTAGCATATTTTATTTTTATATTTAAAAAACATTGTATTACAATATTTTAGATATATTCTTTAAATTTAATAAACTCTATGGGCGTTATTTATATTTATTAATAATTGTAAAATAATTATAAATAACATTGTATTACAATATTTTAGATATATTCTTTAAATTTAATAAACTATATCGGCGTTATTTATATTTATTAATAATTATATTTATATTTAGTAATAGTACCATCCTTATCATATTATTCATAGCTTAATATTTTATTGATGACATTAAACTATAACCCTCTTAATGCGCAATGATGAATAATACAGATACAAATAATATATAAATGATATATAAAATATACATTATATAAATAATATATTAAATATACATTATACAAATAATATATGAAATATACATTATATACATTTTATTAAAATCATTAACCTTTTTATATAGATTATATTTATAATATATTTATGTTATATTATAAATTATTATATTATATTATAAAAATATAATAATATGTGTTACATTGTACAATGTACACTGTACATTGTATATATATATCAACATTATATATCATAAACTATAAATCGTACGCTGTATAATTTATATTCATAATTAATTGACTTCATGACATATCACAAGACGTTAATTTCTGAATCTTAGTATATATATATATATATATATATATATATATATATATATATATATATATATGTATATATGTATGTATATATTTGAAATATAATTTATTTAAGAAATTTTATTTATTATTAAATTACAGTTTAAGTAAATTCATTTATATCACATTATGAAAATATTGCGCGTACATAGTTTATAAATATTATTTTATAAAATAGTAGTTTTTATAATGAAAATTGTAGTGATTGATAATTCATAAACTTTCCTAAACCTACCTCGTGTCGATATCTTATAAGCGATGGATAATACTTTTATGGTAACAGTCGCCAATATTCACATTTAAAGGATAATAAAGAACAATATGAACAACATAACGGTGAAGTATATCTTAACGCGACATTTAAAAACATGTAAACGCATTTTGACAAATTTATTATATTTATTATAAAATAATATTAGATGATTTCAAATACTATTCGTATAAAAAAATCTATGATATATAAAACTATCAATATTTCACATACGATTTTTACAAAAAGAAATGTTAATACATTTCCTAGAAATGAATGTCGAAATTGTGAAAGGTTTTCATATTATCTACCTATGCAGGTGTAATTTATATGACAGTTCTTAAAATCTATTTATAAAATACAGTGGAATTATATCTAAAAATCAAATAAAGTCACATAAACATATTTTATTCTATAAGAAAGGTCTTTGTCCTTTCGTCCACGAAATTAGTACAATAACTGATTTAAAGGCTATTTATTTTTTTCAACTCGTATTTGTATAGAATTCCAACTAAATTGTATTTAATCATCGCTACAATAGAGAGGCAATTTAAATATTAACAATTGTTAACGTGCAGTTTGATTGTAGTTGTTCTTTGAACTCGTCAGACATAAACGTATACAATTGTCTGGTTGGATTTTCTCTAGACGCATTTCACTGAATTGGAACCGAAATCACTAAATAATTATTTGTCATAATAATTTGCATTCCATTTTCAGTTGTTGTTCAAAATACAATCTGAAACGACACTTTACAAGATAAACAATTTCTTATATATAAATATGTATTCGCGTATTTATGACATGCTAAACTTATATTTAGAATATAAATACAAGCTTAAATATGCCGTTTCATTGTCATGCTAAATTGATAGGTTTTTTGCTTTGAATTGTAGCTATTTCCCAGAATTAACATACATACATATATATATATATATATATATATATATATATATATATGTATATATATGTATATATATATATATATTTATATATATATATATATGTATATATATGTATATATATATATATATATATATATATTTATATATATATATATATATATATATATAGCTCCTGCTGATTGAAAACTACTTCTTAATTTTTTTGATTGTATAACTAGTAATAAGTCTAAAATTTTAATTTTATTTTATCTAGGTACATAAATAAAATAAAACAAGTTTTCCACTAATTATTATACTTATCCATTTAAATAATTATTTTTTAGATGAATTTGATCATTTTAAATATTTATCAAACTGATTGTTATTGTTATGTGATATTTTTTTTATTAATATTATAATTCATATAATGTATGTCACAAATATCTATTAAATCTTCTATCATTTGAAATGAATTATCATACCTTTCAGTCATTTAGTTAACATATGTTTCAATTACAGATAATATGATGAGTAGTGTCATCTTAAGTTTTGCACACTCTAGTTATTTAAAGAGATACACAAATAACTATTTTGTCGACAAATTTCATATGAGTTTGACGCTAATTAGCTTCAAATAGATAAAGTGTAAAATTAGGAATTATTTTCGAATAGTAGAGTTTCGAAACTTTTGCATACCACAATTAAAATGTGTAGTTTAGTAACTTCACGGCTATTACTTTCTAAGGATAAGTCTCAAGACTATATCGGATTTACAAGGAAGAGACGAGATGCGTTAAACGATTATTTTATATATATATATTTGTATTTGTAACATCGATTATATAAAGGAATATACAGCATTTGATTGATTACAAATAAGGTCTAGGATTGCATAAGACATTAGCTATATTTACAATTAAGTCACCAGGCGATAAGAGAAGTTTTACCGCGAAGTTTTTACTTCTAGCTGAGTAGAAGATCGGTGTGTCATTGTATCTTGAATATGTGTTATATAATAATGTTAGAACTTTAATGAATGTGATGTGTGAGGTAATGCGTGTGTGGTAATGTGTGTGGTAATATGTGTGATAATGTATGTGATAATGTATGTGGTAACGTGTGTGCTAATGTGTGTGATAATGTATGTGGTAATGTGTGTGGTAATGTGTGTGATAATGTGTGTGATAATGTGTGTGGTAATGTGTGTGATAATGGGTATGGTAATATGTGTGGTAATGTATGTGATAATGTATGTGGTAACGTGTGTGCTAATGTGTGTGGTAATGTATGTGGTAATGTGTGTGGTAATGTGTGTGGTAATGTGTGTGATAATGTGTGTGATAATGTGTGTGGTAATGTGTGTGATAATGGGTATGGTAATATGTGTGGTAATGTATGTGATAATGTATGTGGTAACGTGTGTGCTAATGTGTGTGATAATGTATGTGGTAATGTGTGTGGTAATGTGTGTGATAATGTGTGTGTTAATGTGTGTGGTAATGTGTGTGATAATGGGTATGGTAATATGTGTGGTAATGTATGTGATAATGTATGTGGTAACGTGTGTGCTAATGTGTGTGGTAATGTATGTGGTAATGTGTGTGGTAATGTGTGTGATAATGTGTGTGATAATGTGTGTGGTAAAGTGTGTGATAATGGGTATGGTAATATGTGTGGTAATGTATGTGATAATGTATGTGGTAACGTGTGTGCTAATGTGTATGGTAATATGTGTGGTAATGTATGTGATAATGTATGTGGTAACGTGTGTGCTAATGTGTGTGATAATGTATGTGGTAATGTGTGTGATAATGTGTGTGATAATGTGTGTGGTAATGTATGTGGTAATGTGTGTGGTAAGGTGTGTGGTAACGTGTGTGAAAATGTATGTGGTAACGTGTGTGAAAATGTGTGTATTAAACGTATTTAGTAACGTGTGCAATAAGTGTATGAGGTAAGCTTAAGTCGTACGATATTCTGATTGTGATTATGAGTGTGATAAGCATGTATAACAATGATTGGTAATATGTGCGGTAATATGTATGGTAATATGTATGGTAATGTGTGTGGTAATATGTGTGGTAATATGTATGGTAATATGTATGGTAATGTGTGTGGTAATATGTATGGTAATATGTATGGTAATGTGTGCGGTAATATGTGTGGTAATATGTATGGTAATATGTGTGGTAATATGTATGGTAATATGTATGGTAATGTGTGTGGTAATGTGTATGGTAATATGTATGGTAATGTGTGTGGTAATATGTATGGTAATATGTATGGTGATATGTATGGTAATGTGTGCGGTAATATGTGTGGTAATATGTATGGTAATATGTGTGGTAATATGTATGGTAATATGTATGGTAATGTGTGTGGTAATATGTGTGGTAATATGTATGGTAATATGTATGGTAATGTGTGCGGTAATATGTGTGGTAATGTGTGTGGTAATATGTATGGTAATATGTATGGTAATATGTATGGTAATGTGTGCGGTAATATGTATGGTAATATGTATGGTAATGTGTGTGGTAATATGTATGGTAATATGTATGGTAATGTGTGTGGTAATATGTATGGTAATATGTATGGTAATATGTATGGTAATGTGTGCGGTAATATGTGTGGTAATATGTATGGTAATATGTGTGGTAATATGTGTGGTAATATGTATGGTAATATGTATGGTAATGTGTGTGGTAATATGTATGGTAATATGTATGGTAATGTGTGTGGTAATATGTGTGGTAATATGTGTGGTAATATGTGTGGTAATATGTGTGGTAATATGTGTGGTAATATGTGTGATAATGTGGGATTAGTTCTCGAAATTAAAGTTTTTATCACGAGATAATAGGAAGTTATCGAGTTTGTTTCAAATGTTGTTTTATTCAGATAGATAGGGATTTGTAATGATGAGTACTATATAATACAATACTTATTAGTAATTTGAAGTTAAAACATTTATGGAGAAGAAAATATTTAGAATATTATATATATATATATATATATATATATATATATATATATATGACATGAAATTAATAGTATTATTATTATTATTATTATTATTATTAATTATTAATATATTTTACATAGTCTGATGTTTTAGCCTAATGATACGCAATACTGTATTAGTTAATGTAGACTCCAAGTAACAATGGGCTAATAATGCTATGTTAAAACTAGAACATTTTAATCTAGAGTGCGTTCTAAGATTGTTTTGATATATGTGTTTGGTAAACGTTTAGGTTTACTTATCCAGCATTTAAAAGCATAAATATAAGGGTCCTATGGAATGTACTTCATATAATATGATATATATACGAATATAAAAATATATTTGATTATAATTCAATTTATATAAGTAACCTTCAATTATAGTAGTATATTTAAATATTAACTAAAATGCAATTGATATTTACTTATATGAAAATGTAAATTCGGCTGTATTTTTGAATACAATTAGTAGTTAATAATTATTTTTTTATAAAATTATGAAGATTGTTAATTTATATACAATAATTATAATAATTTATGATTATAATACATTATTATTTGTAATAATAATTTCACTGAATATTTTATTTAAATTTTTCAGTTTATTGTAAAAAAACATTTACTACGAATATATATATATATATATATATATATATATACATATATATATATATATATATATATATATATATATATATATATATGTTACAGTGTTATAGTATATAGTATATTGTATTATACACAATATATTATATCAAATATAATATACAATATAATATAGAGTAATATATCATATATTACAGTATACAATGTATAACATATAATATGTAAAATTATATATAATACAGTATATAACATATAATAAAGAATATAATATAAATGCATTTCTAATAGGTACTGTCTATTCTAATCGGATGATATGAGGTGATCAATCGCTCAATGTACCTGGCTCTCTTGCATCAGACAATAAGAGTACGAAACGTCGACATTGGCCTGGATAACTGACCAGTGAGGTCAGTTCATCGAGTACATGTCGACACGCCTTATGTTTACGTTGCGCGACATTTTGGCAGATTGCCAGAACTTCCGTATCCCACCGAATCGCCCGCTAACCCATCCCTATCTCAAAGTATCCCTCTCCAAAGACTATTATTCCTATATATATATATTACGAGCGTTATCAATTAATTGACGATACGAATTTGGCTTTGCGCCAAATTTCCTATGTTAACGGCCAATCAACGATTAACCAATCAGCGATCGTCGAGTTCGATAAATACTCGAAACAAGGCGTGCATATGATCAATGAACAAACCCATCCCTCCACCACCGCAATGAATTATACCAACTCTACAACTTCAATCCCGTACTATACTTATTCGTACGCAATGTCACCGTACGAAAACATTGAAACTCCGTTACTCAGCCTTCTCCTACTTCTTACCCCCATACTAATGTACGTAACGCGCGCTACATACCTTCACTTACGTCTACCACCCGGACCGATCGGCTACCCCATTGTGGGCGTATTACCTTTATTGAGGATACGCCCCCACCTTGT
>OZ038315.1:26502118-26522043 GCA_964035775.1 Osedax frankpressi
GTTCCAGACGTTATAAACAATGCGACTTCTAGTAGCGGAGAATATGATTAATCATCGGGGATAGGTTAAAAATAACTCGTGCTAATTATATCTCATAGAAGTCACTGATGTTTGGAGCACTCATAAAAAATTGTAAACACATTTAGTTTACTTAACATCTATTTTTAGACTGCCACGTACGCATACCCAACCATTGTACTCGAGGCCGTGCTGACAATGGCGATCTATATTTAGACGTTATATAAGTATGTAGATAAATAGTCTATACTACCATCAAAACACGCTCGTAAATCACAATACTACTACAAAGACAGATAAATGTCTCTTCCTTTCGAATTTTAAACTTTGACTCTAGTATTTCAAATTTCATTCAAATGTATTTATAAATAGTCATTTTTTACACTTTGCACATCGAGACTATTTATAATATTTAAATTACATAATCGGTTATTAATAAAGTTGAATAATAATTTAAGGAGGAACACAAGAAATTTTAATACATTTTTTTATTATTAATCAAATTAGACATTCACTATAACAATTATATTAACAATTGCGTTATCAATTATAAATAATATTCTCAGAGTCGCAATTGAAAAGAACCATCCAGGATCTCTTCATTTCTGGAACTGAAACTATAACTACGACTCTAAGATGGAGTTTTCTTTTCATGGCTACATATCAAGATATCCAACAAAAGGTAACAGTACCTAATACATAGCAATATATATTATTAACAATATTTATATATATATATATATATATATATATCCAGTAAAAGGTGATACTAAATTATGCGTAGCAATACATATTATTAACTAATTAACGAATTATCAAATATTTTAATAATTAGATAATCACAGCATAGAGTTAAAAATAAATTCATATGTAAACCAACGTAAATATTTAGTAGGCAACGATTGTAAAACATAATAAACGATCAAAATCTTATTAGTTTTAAACTTAAAAATAAATCCAAAACAAGTCTGCGAATTTAACGTTTCAATCGTCACCTCATACGCAGGTGTTCGATGAAATAGACACAGTTCTCGGACAACGCAAACCGACCATGCGTGACCGAACAAATATGCCTTACACGTGCGCTACGATCATGGAGTGTCAGAGGATGGGAAATATCGCCCTATTTAGGTAAGCTTAAAACTTCGTCGATATCGAGTACTTTTTATTTTCAATCTTTTACCTTGTGTATATAATGCAATGTATAATTACCTAATAAGTATACTCAAGTAGTAAGCAATTATATGTTACTTATATTATATAATAAGGTATTCTTTACCTATAAGTTTTGCAAAATATCATATAATATAACGTTATTATTTTATTAACTTGATTTAAATATGTGAACAGTTGTTACTCATTGCCGTTATTCACTCCATAAACACTCTTCACACACTTACAACTAGGATATACATTGTTAAGAATAACAAATAGTGTTATACAATAATATTATATAAAAAGTCCAATATAAAATCCATATTAGGAAATTATTACATAACTTATCTATATTTATTAATAATTTAAAATTTGACCTCTAAAATATTCGTGTTATTAACTATATACTCGTTGCACTAATTCAGATGTAATCGTCTCGATAAGATAAAGTTTTTACTATTAATTTAGTATTTCAGTATTTTTTTATCGTATATAAATTCTATTAGATAATAAAAAGTACGTTACATAATGACGATCGCATTTCGCCGAAAGAATCACGATCGAGTACCATAACGTAGTGGTATGCGAAACTAAAATAAATCTGACGTCACAATTGTAGCGTTCCGCGCATGACCACCGCTACAACCGAAGTGAACGGCTATCGCATTCCCCGCGGTACCTGGATATTCGTGAACCGCTGGGGCGTGCACCGGTCCCCTCGCTACTGGAGTAGACCCGACGAGTTCGTGCCCGGACGGTTCCTGCGCCGGGGCGAGGTACACGTGCCCAACACCTTCATCCCGTTCGGAATGGGTTAGCGGCGTTCGAGGCGTGGCTATTCCGTGAGTCGCACGTCGTGTCGATTGGCGTAGGCCGTACTTCGAATATCGAGAGCGATACGGGGTCCGTTATTTTCGCAGCCCCGTCTCGGATATCGCGGGCGTTTAGACGACAGTGAAGTTCTACACGTACCCGCATGGAACATACCTAAGTCTACCCTAAAGAAAACAAAACAATGTATGATGCGCGTCCACCGTAATGGGTTATATCCGCCCGATAGCTTAATAAATCAAGGAGTCGGACGGGTTAATAAAGATACGCGAGTAACAAAGGTATTCCCGCGGTTGATTAGTCTAACAATAGGTCCCCGGATCAGACAATGACCGGTAGACTCACCACTACTACGCCACTGATCGTTGTTGTAAATTGACGTCGATAAACATTTCTCGGAAAAGGGCCTTCTGTTTTTTTACGGAATACACATAAGTCTATAAGGGGCTTTGTCTAATGAAAGTTGACCCCAGACATTCCTTGCTGTTTATCTAGTCTGTTTAGCAATTATCTTTTGTTATCAAATATATATTGATAAGTTATGTGTATAGTAAAGTTATAGTAAAATTATAGTTTTTTGTATAGCTCCAATCAATTTAACTTCTTAACATTTGCATTTATCTAATTGATATATATATATATATATATAATATAATATCATATACATATACTATATTGTGAATTTATAATTTAAAATGAATTAATCTATATATTAAATCTATTTATAGTATCAAATCTTCTAACATTATATTGATAATATTGATTAAATTATAATATAAAGTTGACATATTTCTAATTACAGGTCCTAGGAATTGCATTGGAGAATCTTTGGCAAAAACAGAATTATTCATATTCTTCGTAGCGTTATTGCAGCGTTTCCGGTTGACCCCTAGTGACCACGAACCTCTACCTGATCTGGAGCCTTGCGTCGGGCTTAACATGTCTCCAAAAGGCTTTAAAGTCAAGCTGACCCTTCGGTAACACAATCATTCTGCGACACGATCGTATTCGCGAGTTATCACATCATCACTTTGTCTATTAGAACAGTATCCGGTATCCTGTAAGTTTTCTATAGAGATACGATATACCAACTGATCATTAATCCATATGAACGCGACAATGGAGGTTTTGACGTTGGTAGGCTGGTGTGATATGGCAAGACAAAGTTCGAACACGTATATTCGCAACACGTAACTCAGGGAAACCTCTGACATTATCTTTACTTTCAATATTTTCTACTCCTTAATTCGTAGATAAATTAAGCCGTTCAGTATTACTATATCACATAATATGTATTGATATCATCATATATGTGAAGGTAACTATACGATGTTGTTAAACCGCTTTTTTCTAAGTTTAAAACTATTCGTGTCATTTATACTACGACTAATTTGCTTGTAATCTAACTATTTAGTTACTAATGGTAATATATTTTATTCAAAGTATATATCAACTAATATCAATTGCTGTTAATATTATCGTTGAATTTCATAAAATATTGAATTTACAAAGAATCTAAAAACTTGACGTATACGTTTTCAGTGTCTTTGAATTTTGTTCATTCCGGTATTTACATATAATTTATTTAGAAATGTTTTTTACTCACGTATTATATTATATATTATATACAAATTGTATTCATTTTGAATTTTATATAATAAATTATTTTATAAATATTATATTTTACTATATGATATAATTGATAAAATTGATTATATATACAAAACCACAATACAAAGAAACATATACATACGCACATACACATACATTCATATATATATATATATATATATATATATATATATATATATATATATATATATATATATATTATACATATAAATGAATGAGAAGTTAGTAGAAATAAAGGAATACACATAATAAATAACTGTGTTATTATATTATATAGTGTTGTAGTATTTATATAACATGTATTATTTAATATTTTCATAATATAATAAGTTTTATATTAAATTCATCTTAAGTCTAATATCAATTCCAATATGTTTTACCACAGTAATGAGCATACTACAATATATACCTTATGGTCATGATGGTATATATACCTTATGGTCATGAACTCTGGCTGATATTAGAAACTAATAATATATAAAATCTAAATATCTAAATAAATTCAGTTTTAATATCATTTATAATTTTTTACTACTATTACTACTATCACGGCCGAAAACTCTACATTGAAATTGATGGAAGTGAATACACCCAATTGGTTACAAGGTTACAAGGTTACTACTACTACTACTACTACTACTACTACTACTACTACTACTACTACTACTACTACTACTACTACTACTACTACTACTACTACTACTACTACTACTACTACTACTACTACTACTACTACTACTACTACTACTACTACTACTACTACTACTACTACTACTACTACTACTACTACTACTACTACTACTACTACTACTACTACTACTACTACTACTACTACTACTACTACTACTACTACTACTACTACTACTACTACTACTACTACTACTACTACTACTACTACTACTACTACTACTACTACTACTACTACTACTACTACTACTACTACTACTACTACTACTACTACTACTACTACTACTACTACTACTACTACTACTACTACTACTACTACTACTACTACTACTACTACTACTACTACTACTACTACTACTACTACTACTACTACTACTACTACTACTACTACTACTACTACTACTACTACTACTACTACTACTACTACTACTACTACTACTACTACTACTACTACTACTACTACTACTACTACTACTACTACTACTACTACTACTACTACTACTACTACTACTACTACTACTACTACTACTACTACTACTACTACTACTACTACTACTACTACTACTACTACTACTACTACTACTACTACTACTACTACTACTACTACTACTACTACTACTACTACTACTACTACTACTACTACTACTACTACTACTACTACTACTACTACTACTACTACTACTACTACTACTACTACTACTACTACTACTACTACTACTACTACTACTACTACTACTACTACTACTACTACTACTACTACTACTACTACTACTACTACTACTACTACTACTACTACTACTACTACTACTACTACTACTACTACTACTACTACTACTACTACTACTACTACTACTACTACTACTACTACTACTACTACTACTACTACTACTACTACTACTACTACTACTACTACTACTACTACTACTACTACTACTACTACTACTACTACTACTACTACTACTACTACTACTACTACTACTACTACTACTACTACTACTACTACTACTACTACTACTACTACTACTACTACTACTACTACTACTACTACTACTACTACTACTACTACTACTACTACTACTACTACTACTACTACTACTACTACTACTACTACTACTACTACTACTACTACTACTACTACTACTACTACTACTACTACTACTACTACTACTACTACTACTACTACTACTACTACTACTACTACTACTACTACTACTACTACTACTACTACTACTACTACTACTACTACTACTACTACTACTACTACTACTACTACTACTACTACTACTACTACTACTACTACTACTACTACTACTACTACTACTACTACTACTACTACTACTACTACTACTACTACTACTACTACTACTACTACTACTACTACTACTACTACTACTACTACTACTACTACTACTACTACTACTACTACTACTACTACTACTACTACTACTACTACTACTACTACTACTACTACTACTACTACTACTACTACTACTACTACTACTACTACTACTACTACTACTACTACTACTACTACTACTACTACTACTACTACTACTACTACTACTACTACTACTACTACTACTACTACTACTACTACTACTACTACTACTACTACTACTACTACTACTACTACTACTACTACTACTACTACTACTACTACTACTACTACTACTACTACTACTACTACTACTACTACTACTACTACTACTACTACTACTACTACTACTACTACTACTACTACTACTACTACTACTACTACTACTACTACTACTACTACTACTACTATTAATATTTAAAATTTTCAAAATTTTATAGTTTTTTCTTTACATCTATAGATATCCTCATTCTACATTAATTATATATTATATCTACTGTTATCTTATTTAAACTATTAGTCGGCAATACTCGAAGTATAGATTTTTGCACCCTCCAGAAACACTTTATATACCCACTTCACAATCATGTCCTGCAATCACTGTAATGCTAATTTCACATCTGACTGCAATTATGTAACCTGTTTATGTAATTGCAAGATTCATTATCAATGTTTACATCCTTTCAATAGCCTCCCATATCAATGGATATCTAGTAATCCTGTCAAAAAACATGTCATATCTATACTAACATCTTCATCATTTCAATATATTTGCACAAAATGCTCAACCTCGAATCTCTCCTCTTCACAACACTCATCCCAGACACCAATACCCCCAACTGATGCAAACAATATAGCACATCCTGACTCACCATACTCTACAACTCACACAGAATTTCATGACATTGAAAAACTTATAAATAATATATCCTCCAGACTTGACAAACAAGACTCACTTCTTACTAAAATCGACAAGCTACTAAATTCTCATACCTACAATTACAATGACCATCCAAACAATAATTTACACCAATCATTTCTTAAATCAACCTGTAAACTGCCACCACACTCCTCAAATACACCACCATCTCATAAGCCTGCCTCTAACCGTAGACATACACTCTCTCCCCGAACAATGTTATACCCAATTCCATCCCAACAACACCACCACCCACCAATATCTAGCAATATGCCCAGCCCTCGTCCTCTGCTTCCTCAAATGACACAATTCGCACCCCACACACTTCACCACTCCCCCACCCGTCCACCCAACCATCATCACCTTCCTAGAATATCCACCTCAAGATCAGAACATCAAAACAATACCTTAATTATTGAACACGTAAAGCCCTGCCAATTAAACTATAACTTCATTACATCTATCTTAAAATCTACTAACATTCCTCCAAAATACATTCTCTCTCACACATTCTACAAAAAAACGATAAGCATTACCTTACCAACATCCTGCACATCTTTTCTACTATCACAGAGACGCGTCATCAAATCCAATCCAACTTTCAGTCATCTATTTATCCGAACTGATCGTTCTCACAACATGAGAATGCGGGGTAGCATTATTTACCATGCTATAAAGCAGGGTCTCGCACCCCGTAATGTGAAATGCACCTTCAACGATAATACTGACAAGTTTGAACTGAGGCATGTCCTAAACTCCAGAATTGATTGGATCAACAATGATCTGCTTATATCTGACTCAGAATTTAACAAATGGTCAGCATCATATGAGAATTTCAAATTATCCACAAAAGCAGCCCCACCATCACCTAACTCAAGCAACTCCACCCCAACTGTCAATATCGTTTCCCCTCCAACAAATAGTATGCCTCCGATTACAACTCCAAACCCACAATGACATCGAATCGACTTACCTTTCTCCTGGCCCTCCCATATACCATTGAACAATCATCTACAATCATCCCCACCACATACCACTGTATCACCACCTCCCCCTTCATCACTGCAGAACAAATCAATCTCTCTCCCTATCAATAGCTCAGTATCCCCTACGGCATATAGCCCTACACACACACCACAAACCACACCTTCTAAAATCCACTTACAACCTGATACCTCACTCCATAATCTCCATAATAGATTACTGAAATTAGCAACTCTAAACGTACAATCTGTAAGAAACAAAACCGATATTATAATCGATCTTATGCACGACCTCGATATAGACATATTATGCATTACAGAAACCTGGTTATCAGATAACGATATACCAATAATATCCAGTCTTAATACGAAATCATTAAGATTTACCCATCTTCCCCGACCCGGACCAAATTACGGCGGTGGAATCGGTGTCCTATACAGAAATAATATAAAATTAATACACAGTAGTGATCTACACCTTGACCACTCAGAAGCATTTAAATGTACATTCCACCCAGTAAACTCCCTCCCTTTTACACTTATAACAATATATAGACCTCCACACAATTCAACCTCATCTTTCATCGACGAAATTGACAACATTATGTCATCTCTAACCAATCAATCGATACTCCTAGGTGACTTTAATATCCCATTATCCTCCTCCTCTCTATACTCAAAACGATTTCTACATGCGATTGACTCTAATAACTGTTCCCAATATGTGAATTCACCTACTCACACATCCGGAAATATCCTTGACCTAATAATAGCACTCAACACACCTAACATTATACTAAATACATCCGTTATATCTTTAGTTACTGATCATCTTATCATAACATTTAACCTACAGTTCCCCAGATCCAAACGACTTACTAAAACTATTCAATTCAGAAAAACAAAAAATATTACCATTACTGACTTCACCAATGACTTGATGTCCCACCTATCAACCTTTGCCGACTATCCAGACATAAACTCCCTTGACTCCTCACTACTAAAAACACTAAATAGACTAGCTCCAACCTTGACAAAAACAATTACCCCTCGACTTAACACTAAATGGTTCAACCGTAATCTATCGCTTACTAAACGTCAGCTTCGATATACAGAAAAAAAATGGAGAAAGCATAAAAGCGAAGAAAACCTCACTAGTTTCAAACAACTCTCTAGTAAATATAGACAACTGATTAAGAAGGCGAAACGTGAATACTACACCGATACTATAACAGCCGCCGGTAACAATGCTAAAAAACTATATCAAATATCGAATTCTCTACTCGGACGCACTACTCCCCGCATACTTCCCGATTGTCCGGCATCCACAAACTCAGCCAACTTCGACAACTACTTCAACAACAAAATAATTAATATAATAAACTCGCTTCCTAGTCCAACATTGCCATCCCTGTTAACTCCATCATATTCACTTGACTCCTTCAAAACCCCCTCCATAGCATCCATCAATAATCTCCTCCTCTCAGTAAAATCAGTATGCATGCTAGATCCGATACCTTTAATACTCCTAAACAAACTAACTACACTACTCTCTCCATTATACAAACAAATAATCGACCTCTCCCTCATCTCTGGCAAAGTTCCCGCTCATATGAAAAATGCACATGTCACTCCTATACTAAAAAAAAATAACCCACATGATAAATCTGATCTCTCCAACTACCGTCCAATTTCCAATCTATCATATATATCCAAAACTCTTGAAAGAATTGTATCTTCCCAACTACACGACTATCTCGACAACAATAACATACTGAACCAATTCCAAAGTGCCTACACGACTTACAAGAGTACTGAAACCGCACTAACACATGTACTAAATAATATACTACTCCATCCAACAAAACACTGCTCCATTATTATTTTCCTCGACCTCTCCGCTGCTTTCGACACCATAGACCACAGCTTGCTAATCCGTCGGCTGCAGTGTATCGGAATTACAGGCACTGCACTAGATTGGTTTACATCCTACCTTGAAAGTCGCACATACTCAGTATGCATCGACTCATATAAAACTAAACCACGCATAATCTCTCACGGAGTTCCTCAGGGCTCTGTTCTCGCTCCAATACTGTTTAACATATACCTAGCACCTCTACTTGACATATTCGACAGATACCCAGAAATACATTTCCACACATATGCTGATGACATTCAAATATACTGCAGCTTACCAGATCCCTCTACCTCCAACTCTCTTTCCCTAAATACTAACAAAACAACTGTACTACTAATTAAATCCCCTACAACTTCCACAAATATACCTTCAATTCGGATCAATAACCAAATAATTAAATACTCTTCCACCGCTCAAAACCTTGGTATAATTTTCGATCAAAAATTATCTTTCTCTCAATACACAACTTCCTTATCAAAATCCATTAATCGAACACTCCACACTATCCGTCTAATTAGACCCTCCATCACCACCAAGCTCGCCCAACTGCTTGTTACATCCCTAATACTGCCTAGAATCGACTACTGCAACTCTACACTACACAGACTTCCCCGAAATTCTATAATTCCTTTCACCAAACTACTATATTCCGCAGCACGCATAGTTTACCGCATCCCTAAATACTCCAGAACTCATATAACTCCATATCTTAAAATACTACACTGGCTACCCATCACACAGCGAATCCAATACAAAATTATACTTCTCACTCATCTAGCTACACATCACAATAAACCAGACTACTTGACTGACCTACTGACTGACTACAATCCCTCCAGATCCCAACGTACTGAAAACCAATATAAATTACACACACACAACTGCACAAACCTCACAATAAAACAACAATCTGCCTTCTCTATTGCTGCTCCCAAACTATGGAATAGCCTACCAACTTCGCTCAGATCCTTATCGTCCACTCCTTCCTTTAAACGAAAATTAAAAACTTATTTATTCTCCATCGCCTATCAATAACTAAAAATCACGGCCGAAAACTCCACATTGAAGTTGATGGAAGTGAATAAACCCAATTGGTTACAAGGTTACAAGGTTACTACTACTACTACTACTACTACTACTACTACTACTACTACTACTACTACTACTACTACTACTACTACTACTACTACTACTACTACTACTACTACTACTACTACTACTACTACTACTACTACTACTACTACTACTACTACTACTACTACTACTACTACTACTACTACTACTACTACTACTACTACTACTACTACTACTACTACTACTACTACTACTACTACTACTACTACTACTACTACTACTACTACTACTACTACTACTACTACTACTACTACTACTACTACTACTACTACTACTACTACTACTACTACTACTACTACTACTACTACTACTACTACTACTACTACTACTACTACTACTACTACTACTACTACTACTACTACTACTACTACTACTACTACTACTACTACTACTACTACTACTACTACTACTACTACTACTACTACTACTACTACTACTACTACTACTACTACTACTACTACTACTACTACTACTACTACTACTACTACTACTACTACTACTACTACTACTACTACTACTACTACTACTACTACTACTACTACTACTACTACTACTACTACTACTACTACTACTACTACTACTACTACTACTACTACTACTACTACTACTACTACTACTACTACTACTACTACTACTACTACTACTACTACTACTACTACTACTACTACTACTACTACTACTACTACTACTACTACTACTACTACTACTACTACTACTACTACTACTACTACTACTACTACTACTACTACTACTACTACTACTACTACTACTACTACTACTACTACTACTACTACTACTACTACTACTACTACTACTACTACTACTACTACTACTACTACTACTACTACTACTACTACTACTACTACTACTACTACTACTACTACTACTACTACTACTACTACTACTACTACTACTACTACTACTACTACTACTACTACTACTACTACTACTACTACTACTACTACTACTACTACTACTACTACTACTACTACTACTACTACTACTACTACTACTACTACTACTACTACTACTACTACTACTACTACTACTACTACTACTACTACTACTACTACTACTACTACTACTACTACTACTACTACTACTACTACTACTACTACTACTACTACTACTACTACTACTACTACTACTACTACTACTACTACTACTACTACTACTACTACTACTACTACTACTACTACTACTACTACTACTACTACTACTACTACTACTACTACTACTACTACTACTACTACTACTACTACTACTACTACTACTACTACTACTACTACTACTACTACTACTACTACTACTACTACTACTACTACTACTACTACTACTACTACTACTACTACTACTACTACTACTACTACTACTACTACTACTACTACTACTACTACTACTACTACTACTACTACTACTACTACTACTACTACTACTACTACTACTACTACTACTACTACTACTACTACTACTACTACTACTACTACTACTACTACTACTACTACTACTACTACTACTACTACTACTACTACTACTACTACTACTACTACTACTACTACTACTACTACTACTACTACTACTACTACTACTACTACTACTACTACTACTACTACTACCATTAATTTATGGGTATATTACTGATTTACTAGGAGTTCCTCAAGGGTCTGTAGAGTCGCATGCATTGTATAGCTGCTAGACATCAACATCGATATATCAGAATAATATAAATAACCCACATTATCGATAATGTCTATTGTTATCCAGACAAAGCAGTTCGCATCCAAATTTTAGTAGTCAATAAAAATGATCACAAAAATTGATGAATTCAAAATTATAAGATAATATAGTTACGCAATACTATGTCTACAATACTATGTCTAACAATCAGACTCATCTTTAAAAAAAACTCTATTCTTTATTTCAATGTCTTGATATCTATACATTAGCCATAATAGCACATGGTTAAACGTAACCTATTCTATACAAAAAATTGTCTATGGTGAGTGTCAACTCCCGTCAGTGAGTCCATGCAGAATGTTATTATTGATATGAACAATTGAGTGACTAGATGGTAGCTTATTTCAGAGAAATTAATTATATTTTGAAATGTAAAAATATACTTCTCAATTTTATATGAGGATTTATATATACAGAGGATTTATGATATCAATATATAATCACTTTAAAGATTCTGGAAACGTATTTAGTGCTATTATTGGTAATAAATAAACATATCAATAATATTTTAAATAACTCATATATATATATATATATATATATATATATATATATATATATATATTATAAATGCATTTAATGTTATGTTAGATCACTTGTTGAACAATATTCTAGCAATAGAAATAACTAAATTATTGATATGTAATAAATTTGATATAGAAAAAGTAAAGTTTATTTTTATATAATATCTTATCTTAAAAACAAATCATTATCTTATCGCAGATTGTTTTCTGATCATTGATCTTAATCTTTAAATGATATTTAACATATAATCGATCGATTAAAGAGTGGAAGAAAACAAGCCAACTTTATATGTCCACTTAAATATAGAACTAACAAATGTTGGTTAACTTAGAGAAATATTTATCTAAGTTACTTCTTTAATAATGGTGTTTCCCTTTAGACTTATTTCCTAACATTGATATCTATCTGTTAAGCAAGTACTTTATTAAGTAATACACTTGAGGACTAATATTATATAACTTGATTATATAACCTCATATGTTTTACATTCCATCTGGCTGATAAGAATTAAACATGGTGAATTTATAGGACAATATTTGGTAGCACGAAAAGTCATTTATTTTATATTAGACTTGCATTCCCTAGGGGTCATAGGATGTGTGAACATGAAACCCCTGATTTATTATTTTTCCCTTTTGCTTTCTACGTTGTCTTCTGTGATATACCCTCAAAAAGTATAATCCAATTCTTATTTTTAAAATGTTTATTTACTTTTGTTTCCTATTATTTTATAATATATTCTTTCGATATTTGTGGATTAATGTTTAAAACTTATAATAAACTATATATATATATATATATATATATATATATATATATATATATTATTAGAATCATAAGAATCATTAAATAAATATTACCAGTTTTGAATGAATTCACTTTAATATATTTAATCTAAGGATGATATTATTTACATTATTATATATGTCGTGGCTTCTTTTGACATATAAAACTTTGATCTCTTACAAAAAAACAAAAATGAATTAGAATATTAAGAAATATAGGTTATTGTCAATGTATATTGCTAATTTTAACTCTAATCTATAATTAAAATACTTCCCCATATATCGGTTTTATAAACAATTATCATGTAATAACTGAATACTCAAACATAGTACAAACACAATTATATAGTAAATCATCTAAATACATCTATCAGCAGAAAATTGAATTATTATTGTTTTTAATTAATATCTATATACAAGAGATAATATCTAAATATACCTTTAGGTATATAGCTAAACAGTTCTAAACTGGTAAAGTTTTGCTAATACTTATATAACTAACTACTATATAAATATAATATATAATTTGTTAAGAAACAAGCTGTGCTTAGCAAATACATTAATATGAATAAAATGTGAATTCTCTAAAATATCTACCGAGAAATTTGTTGATATATATATTTATTTTAAATACAGCTTTTTAATCTATTACCAATAGTAAGTTAATCTATTACTAATAGTACTTTTTTCACTTTAACGAATTATCTGAAAAAATAAATTACAGCCAGAAGATAGATTTCAATTTTGAAAATAACTCTGAAAACAAATTTAAAACGTTATGTTGTATACCATCTATAGATGGAGTTATAATTATGATTGACATATTAATTAGTTAAAACATTATTTTTCAGTTTATTAGCAGTATATTACTCTATATAATAAAATAAAATTAAATTAAATTGAAAAATAAATATTTAACATTAGACATTATGCTCGTTAGTTTAATATATATATATAATGGTAAATAAATATATACATATATAAAATCATTATTTATAATTATGTTAAAAGTTAAATTCATATGAACTATATTAAATTATTTAAATAATTGTTTTCTATATAAATTTTATAATTGATACTATTTAAATTAAATATATTTAAATGGATACAATATTGAACAGATTCGTTTTTCAAATGGCGATATTTTAATGAGAGCCTTAAAATAAAATATCCAATATAACTCATGATAATATCCACTTGCAGGAATATTTTCTAATGAAAATAAGTTTTATTAAGTATAACAACTTTAAAGCACCTCTCGAAACATCAGTCTACCCTCAGATCTAACTACCCTCAGAACTACTTACCCTCAGAACTACTTACCCTCAGAACTACCTACCCTCAGAACTTCTTACCCTCAGAACTACTTACCCTCAGAACTACCTACCCTCAGAACTTCTTACCCTCAGAACTACCTACCCTCATATCTACCTAGACATAGAACTACTTAAACATAGAACTACTTACCCTCAGAACTACCTACCCTCAGAACTACCTACCTTCAGAACTACCTACCATCAGAACTACCTACCCTCAGAACTACTTACACTCAGAACTACCTACACTCAGAACTACCTACCCTCAGAACTACCTACCCTCAGAACTACCTACCCTCAGATCTACCTAGACATAGAACTACCTACCCTCAGATCTACCTACCCTCAGATCTACCTAGACATAGAACTACTTAAACATAGAACTACTTACCCTCAGAACTACTTACCCTCAGAACTACCTACCCTCAGAACTACCTACCTTCAGAACTACCTACCATCAGAACTACCTACCCTCAGAACTACTTACACTCAGAACTACCTACACTCAGAACTACTTACACTCAGAACTACCTACCCTTATAACTACCTACCCTCAGAACTACTTACCCTCACAACTACCTACCCTCAGAACTACCTACACTCAGAACTACCTACCTTCAGAACTACCTAACATCTAGAACCATCAGCCTACCTCTCGAACCATCAGCCTATCTCTGGAACCATCAGCTACCCTCAACTTAAGAATTCTTTATACCTAAATGAACTCAATCTAATGAATGGACATATATGAAGAATATTAACTAATATAGGATCGTATTTAATAAACTAGGAAGACAAACATATGAATGTGTCAGAATAGTGATTGAGGATATTTCAACTGACCAATGAAATGTTTTCGGATTACATTCCGATCTTAATTTAATAAATAGATGTAATTACTATTTGGTTTTGATTAGTTTTATATATTATGTTATTATTTATTTATATTTTACAAATATAACATATTTAAAATAGTACACACTGTAATTAATTATCAATAGACCTTAAGATATTTAAAAACTACAATTATAAATGTATTGAATACAACTAAAGTTTATTTGAAATGGTCTATAGTACTATATAACACTACCGGTATACCCTCTTCACCTTCGTAGATCATAGCCTCCTACCCACATACGTTTAATACAGTATATCCTCTTACCAACACATTCTCAACACGCTATATCCTCTAACCTACGCACTCAACATAGTATCCTCACTACACTACCAGCTAGTCATAGCACCTCAATATATTTATAAACTTCAATATCCAATATGTCTGAATATAGAATATATATCTCAATATTTGATTCTCGTGGTTAATTTAAAACTAATTACGTTCTCTAAATTGAGATGCACTCATGACATTACACTACAATCCAGAATTACCCTCATTACACTCTATCTCTCTTAATACAGCTTTCTAATTACGCTCTACCAATACTGTACTCCATATTATACGCTCTCTCTCCTTAAAGATACTACTTACATAAATATGGTACTCATCATAGTCTCACTAAGTATTACCCTCAATCACTCAATACGGTATATACTCTTTACTCTCACCCCTTGGTAAAGTATTCTCTTATTAACGAACTCATTTAGTAATTACTCTTTATATTACTATTTACATTACTCTACTCCACATTGAGAACTATTACTCTCTACTCTATCCTCGTATTTACACTTTACAAGAATTACACTTATTTATATAGATACAAACACTAACCATTCTCGATATGTATACGTTCCTACAATGCAGTACTCGTAAAAGCTATTTCTATCTACCACACATATATAACCATATTTAATTCGATTACTTCCCTTCCCTTTACATTAATTCAATCAAAATAGTATTTACTCATTATACCTCACAGATAAGTAACCTACGTTATATCTTCCCTCGAGTGAGTAATAATTTACTAAAGTATCCCTCCCTTAATATATAAACCTTTCATTATTATTATTCATATCTCTTTACTTATTGTACCTTCTTATTAAGATCCTTCAATAATAAAAGAGTAGCATTCCTAGACGAATGCGATACGATGTAAATATTCAACAATTGTAGAATATACGCCGTAGATTTAATCAATCGTTTTCGTGAACATCTATAAAAGTATTTGTAAAATCTATGAATACAATAGATTAGTAAGATTCGTATCATTTCTGTATGACACATTTTCTATATTTATGTCTATCTATATCTATAGATGAGTAACACTATATTTCATTATTATTTTATTATAAATAATCATTAAATTGTTAGTTATACTTGATTTATATGCATATACATTAATTTATTAATGGTCATACAATAATTAATAAATATAAATGTATATAGTATTGTATATTAAATTATGCAAATATAAATTTAAAAAATAGTGTTTAAAAAATAACGGTAACTATTATGTAAATTAGATAAAATGTATAATAAATGAAATAATTCGTAACCAATGGTTTTCGTATCAACAAATATTAAATTAAAAACAATCATAAATATTATATTTCATATATTGTGTATGAATAACTCCTAATTTTTACTACCGTATACTTTGTTACATTCATATAAGATTATGGCAAAAAATAAAAAGGAGAAAAAAGAGAAAAAAGAGAAAAAGGATAAAAAGGAGAAAAAAGAGAAAAAAGAAAAAAAACCTAAAAAAGATAAAAAAGATAAAAAAGCAAAGAAAGTAAGTATACTATAACTATAGTTATTATTAGTACAGTTATTTTAAGAATGTATATAATATTGATCATTTTCAATAGAATCAAGCTAATAGTGAGGACGAATATATCCAACCACCACCTATACAGCCTACATTAGCTCCTGTTACAGCTCCTCTAGTAAATGAACCCGAAGAAATTAGTGGCATAACGTTTGCCAAGGCAATAGACATTATAGGGGTTAATAATGTACCATATGAATTATGTATATATTTAGACATATAAATATATAGGTTTAAATATATGTGAATATATTTATTTGAGTATATAATATTAACACGATATAATTCAAAGCACCGTAGACATAATCGTTAGTAGTAAACAAATCATTAGAGATCCTAGAGAATATAATCTGAGAGATTATATAACTATTATGTTTTAGATTGCGACTATAAATAATAATTAATTGCATAATAAATTTATCATTTGAAAATTTACATATATCTACATTTTCTATGTAAAATACCAAACAATTATTTTACAAATTATTTATATTTAAATTTACTATTTCTTCTGACCTACTAAGCTAACAAATACCCGATCTATAAATCATCATACAGTATCAATAATAATCATCGTGTAGAATTATTTAAATTGCTTATATACAAAGTATTCTATAAATATTGATTATTTAATTAAATGTAAAATATGACATTGCATATCATTTAAACATTTATAACTATTGATCATCAAACTATTATTATTATATTTACATACGCTCTTATATTTTTTATTATCTATTCTTTATCTAATATGGCAATTAGCATTTCTTTAGTAAGAATTAATATACACTGAATTATAAACAAATATAAATGATTTAGTTGATGCCATTTCACCTCATCAATTATAAGCCATCATAATTTGTATTCTACTCTAATTATAGCAATATATGTTATTTAATATAACCGTTATTTCATTCTTAATACTATTCGTATACCACTAAATACATAAACCAGCAACATGTTTCCTTAAGACTTACAGATATATTAAATGATATGCTTATAAATGATATACAGTACATTATAATTACGGTAATACATTATTAATATACTATATTACTATTAAAGACTCAGACTATAAAACATTATTAGATTACTGTTCATTAGTAAAGTTTACAAATAAATTATAAATTGGCCTATATATGATATGATCTATATTGTTAAAATCATTGGATTTCTATTAAACAAGAATATATTACTTCTTATTACTGATATAACTTATAATAGTACAATATTTGTCATTTATCTATTTCTGTATTGCTTAGTTATCACTCATTTACTATTATATCTATTATTTTATTATCTTTATAATATTTCCCGTTCTGTATTATGGATATCCAACTTCTAATCGAAAAACAAATTAATTCATTTATACATAACAATATAATTGATTTTAGAATGTAAAGTAATTAATGGTTATATGATAAGTTTTAGTACGTGACAATGAAATAAACGTATTTACTATTTAACATACTTATAATATCATATATATTAAATTAATATATTATATGAAAAATTAATTTTTTTTATAATATTCGATAACATATATTAGTTGAAGATTCAATAATTATCTTAATGTATCGATATTTTATATTGACTTAAGTATAAAATATATAAAGATTACTAATAATTAATGATTAGATTGTGTATTCTCACTTTTTTCTAATCAAAGCAAAAATGTATATAGGCCTCAGACCGTGAAATAATTACTTTACGTACAGTCATTCATTCTGTCGAACAAGAAGGCGATGAATTAAGAGAAGTAAATACGTTCGTATGATTGAAAATTTGGACTTATTCTCAAAAACAACAGTTTTTGAGTTACTTTAATGAATGCGTTGAATATATTTAAATGTTGTCTAATATGTGATCTAAATGTAATCAAATAATTCTACAAGTGTTTATGGTCATTTACTGATTTTAACTATTATTATTAAATTGATGCACATAATGTATTAGTTTTTATATTCATACTTGAATGGTATTTAGTTAATACTATTTACAACAACTACAATACCTATAACCTACAATTCAAATGTTGTATAAAATTACATAGAATAATATCGTTTACGTATTTTGTTATTTAGACGTCAATCTAGAGATATAAAGTCGCTATTAGAAATGGTGGATGTTCTGAAAAGAGAGAATGTGTCTGGAAAGTCTGAGTACGATACATTATGGAAT
>OZ038315.1:26527243-26534743 GCA_964035775.1 Osedax frankpressi
CCATCAGAACTACTTATCCTCAGAACTACTTACCCTCATAACTACTTACCCTCAGAACTACCTACCCTCAGAACTACTTACCCTCAGAACTACTTACCCTCAGAACTACTTACCCTCAGGACTACCTACCCTCAGAACTACTTACCCTCAGAACTACCTACACTCAGAACTACCTACCCTCAGAACTACCTACACTCAGAACTACCTACCATCAGAACTACCTACCCTCAGAACTACCTACCCTCAGAACTACCTACACTCAGAACTACTTACACTCAGAACTACCTACCATCAGAACTAACTACCCTCAGAACTACCTACACTCAGAACTACCTACCCTCAGAACTACTTATACTCAGAACTACCTACCCTCAGAACTACCTACCCTCAGAACTACTTACCCTCAGAACTACTTACCTTCAGAACTACCTACCCTCAGAACTACCTACCCTCAGAACTACCTACCCTCAGAACTACCTACCCTCAGAACTACCTACCATCAGAACTACCTACACTCATAACTACCTACCCTCAGAACTACTTACCCTCAGAACTACCTACCCTCAGAACTACTTATACTCAGAACTACCTACCCTCATAACTACCTACCCTCAGAACTACTTACCCTCAGAACTACCTACCCTCACAACTACCTACACTCAGAACTGCCTACACATAGAACTACCTACACTCAGAACTACTTACCCTCAGAACTACCTACCCTCATAACTACATACCCTCAGCACTGCCTACACATAGAACTACCTACCCTCAGAACTACCTACCCTCATAACTACCTACACTCATAACTACCTACCCTCAGAACTACCTACACTCAGAACTACCTACCCTCAGAACTACTTATACTCAGAACTACCTACCCTCAGAACTACCTACCCTCAGAACTACTTACCCTCAGAACTACTTACCCTCATAACTACCTACCCTTAGAACTACTTACCCTCAGAACTACCTACCCTCAGAACTACTTATACTCAGAACTACCTACCCTCAGAACTACCTACCCTCAGAACTACCTACACTCAGAACTACCTACCCTCAGAACTACTTATACTCAGAACTACCTACCCTCAGAACTACCTACCCTCAGAACTACTTACCCTCAGAACTACTTACCCTCAGAACTACCTACACTCAGAACTACTTACCCTCATAACTACCTACCCTCACAACTACCTACCCTCACAACTACCTATACTCAGAACTACCTACACTCAGAACTACCTACCCTCAGAACTACTTATACTCAGAACTACCTACCCTCAGAACTAACTACCATCAGAACTACTTACCCTCAGAACTACTTACCCTCATAACTACCTACCCTCACAACTACCTACCCTCACAACTACCTACACTCAGAACTACTTACCCTCAGAACTACCTACACTCAGAACTACCTACCCTCAGAACTACCTACCCTCAGAACTACCTACACTCAGAACTACCTACCCTCAGAACTACTTATACTCAGAACTACCTACCCTCAGAACTAACTACCATCAGAACTACTTACCCTCAGAACTACTTACCCTCATAACTACCTACCCTCACAACTACCTACCCTCAGAACTACCTATCATCAGAACTACCTACCCTCAGAACTACCTACCCTCAGAACTACTTACCATCAGAACTACCTACCCTCAGAACTACCTACCCTCAGAACTACCTACCCTCAGAACTACCTATCATCAGAACTACCTACCCTCAGAACTACTTACCATCAGAACTACCTACCCTCAGA
Organism: Osedax frankpressi; assembly: GCA_964035775.1. Lineage (NCBI taxonomy): Eukaryota > Metazoa > Annelida > Polychaeta > Sabellida > Siboglinidae > Osedax > Osedax frankpressi. The sequence continues at coordinate 26,529,012 of OZ038315.1, forward strand.
ACTACCTACCATCGGAACTACCTACCATCAGAACTACTTACCATCAGAACTACCTAACATCTCGACCCATCAGCCTACCTCTCGAACCATCAGCCTATCCCTGGAACCATCAGCCTACCCTCAACTTAAGAATTCTTTATACCTAAATTAACTCAATCTAATGAATGGACATATGTGAAGGATATCAACTAATATAGGATCGTATTTAATAAACTAGGAATAATATCTACAAACATATGAATGTATCAGAATAGTGTATGAGGATATTTCAACTGACCAATGAAATGTTTTCGGATTACATTCCGATCTTAATCTAATAAATAGATGTAATTACTATTTGGTTTTGATTAGTTTTATATATTATGTTATTATTTATTTATATTTTACAAATATAACATATTGAAAATAGTACACATTGCAATTAATTATCAATATACCTTAAGATATTTAAAAACTACAATTATAAATGTATTGAATACAACTAAAGTTTATTTGAAATGGTCTATAGTACTATATAACACTACCGGTATACCCTCTTCACCTTCGTAGATCATAGCCTCCTACCCACATACTTTTAATACAGCATATCCTCTTACCAACACATTCTCAACACACTATATCCTCTAACCTACGCACTCAACATAGTACCCTCACTACACTACCAGCTAATCATAGCACCTCAATATATTTATAAACTTCAATATCCAATATGTCTGAATATAGAATATATATCTCAATATTTGATTCTCGTGGTTAATTTAAAACTAATTACGTTCTCTAAATTGAGATGCACTCATGACATTACACTACAATCCAGAATTACCCTCATTACACTCTATCTCTCTTAATACAGCTTTCTAATTACGCTCTACCAATACTGTACTCCATATTATACGCTCTCTCTCCTTAAAGATACTACTTACATAAATATGGTACTCATCATAGTCTCACTAAGTATTACCCTCAATCACTCAATACGGTATATACTCTTTACTCTCACCCCTTGGTAAAGTATTCTCTTATTAACGAACTCATTTAGTAATTACTCTTTATATTACTATTTACATTACTCTACTCCACATTGAGAACTATTACTCTCTACTCTATCCTCGTATTTACACTTTACAAGAATTACACTTATTTATATAGATACAAACACTAACCATTCTCGATATATATACGTTCCTACAATGCAGTACTCGTAAAAGCTATTTCTATCTACCACACATATATAACCATATTTAATTCGATTACTTCCCTTCCCTTTACATTAATTCAATCAAAATAGTATTTACTCATTATACCTCACAGATAAGTAACCTACGTTATATCTTCCCTCGAGTGAGTAATAATTTACTAAAGTATCCCTCCCTTAATATATAAACCTTTCATTATTATTATTCATATCTCTTTACTTATTGTACCTTCTTATTAAGATCCTTCAATAATAAAAGAGTAGCATTCCTAGACGAATGCGATACGATGTAAATATTCAACAATTGTAGAATATACGCCGTAGATTTAATCAATCGTTTTCGTGAACATCTATAAAAGTATTTGTAAAATCTATGAATACAATAGATTAGTAAGATTCGTATCATTTCTGTATGATACATTTTCTATATTTATGTCTATCTATAGATGAGTAACACTATATTTCATTATTATTTTATTATAAATAATCATTAAATTGTTAGTTATACTTGATTTATATGCATATACATTAATTTATTAATGGTCATACAATAATTAATAAATATAAATGTATATAGTATTGTATATTAAATTATGCAAATATAAATTTAAAAAATAGTGTTTAAAAAATAACGGTAACTATTATGTAAATTAGATAAAATGTATAATAAATGAAATAATTCGTAACCAATGGTTTTCGTATCAACAAATATTAAATTAAAAACAATCATAAATATTATATTTCATATATTGTGTATGAATAACTCCTAATTTTTACTACCGTATACTTTGTTACATTCATATAAGATTATGGCAAAAAATAAAAAGGAGAAAAAAGAGAAAAAAGAGAAAAAGGATAAAAAGGAGAAAAAAGAGAAAAAAGAAAAAAAACCTAAAAAAGATAAAAAAGATAAAAAAGCAAAGAAAGTAAGTATACTATAACTATAGTTATTATTAGTACAGTTATTTTAAGAATGTATATAATATTGATCATTTTCAATAGAATCAAGCTAATAGTGAGGACGAATATATCCAACCACCACCTATACAGCCTACATTAGCTCCTGTTACAGCTCCTCTAGTAAATGAACCCGAAGAAATTAGTGGCATAACGTTTGCCAAGGCAATAGACATTATAGGGGTTAATAATGAACCATATGAATTATGTATATATTTAGACATATAAATATATAGGTTTAAATATATGTGAATATATTTATTTGAGTATATAATATTAACACGATATAATTCAAAGCACCGTAGACATAATCGTTAGTAGTAAACAAATCATTAGAGATCCTAGAGAATATAATCTGAGAGATTATATAACTATTATGTTTTAGATTGCGACTATAAATAATAATTAATTGCATAATAAATTTATCATTTGAAAATTTACATATATCTACATTTTCTATGTAAAATACCAAACAATTATTTTACAAATTATTTATATTTAAATTTACTATTTCTTCTGACCTACTAAGCTAACAAATACCCGATCTATAAATCATCATACAGTATCAATAATAATCATCGTGTAGAATTATTTAAATTGCTTATATACAAAGTATTCTATAAATATTGATTATTTAATTAAATGTAAAATATGACATTGCATATCATTTAAACATTTATAACTATTGATCATCAAACTATTATTATTATATTTACATACGCTCTTATATTTTTTATTATCTATTCTTTATCTAATATGGCAATTAGCATTTCTTTAGTAAGAATTAATATACACTGAATTATAAACAAATATAAATGATTTAGTTGATGCCATTTCACCTCATCAATTATAAGCCATCATAATTTGTATTCTACTCTAATTATAGCAATATATGTTATTTAATGTAACCGTTATTTCATTCTTAATACTATTCGTATACCACTAAATACATAAACCAGCAACATGTTTCCTTAAGACTTACATATATATTAAATGATATGCTTATAAATGATATACAGTACATTATAATTACGGTAATACATTATTAATATACTATATTACTATTAAAGACTTAGACTATAAAACATTATTAGATTACTGTTCATTAGTAAAGTTTACAAATAAATTATAAATTGGCCTATATATGATATGATCTGTATTGTTAAAATCATTGGATTTCTATTAAACAAGAATATATTACTTCATATTACTGATATAAATTATAATAGTACAATATTTGTCATTTATCTATTTCTGTATTGCTTAGTTATCACTCATTTACTATTATATCTATTATTTTATTATCTTTATAATATTTCCCGTTCTGTATTATGGATATCCAACTTCTAATCGAAAAACAAATTAATTCATTTATACATAACAATATAATTGATTTTAGAATGTAAAGTAATTTTAGGTTATAGGATAAGTTTTAGTACGAGACAATGAAATAAACGTATTTACTATTTAACATACTTATAATATCATATATATTAAATTAATATATTATATGAAAAATTAATTTTTTTTATAATATTCGATAACATATATTAGTTGAAGATTCAATAATTATCTTAATGTATCGATATTTTATATTGACTTAAGTATAAAATATATAAAGATTACTAATAATTAATGATTAGATTGTGTATTCTCACTTTATTCTAATCAAAGCAAAAATGCATATAGGCCTCAGACCGTGAAATAATTACTTTACGTACAGTCATTCATTCTGTCGAACAAGAAGGCGATGAATTAAGAGAAGTAAATACGTTCGTATGATTGAAAATTTGGACTTATTCTCAAAAAGAACAGTTTTTGAGTTACTTTAATGAATGCGTTGAATATATTTAAATGTTGTCTAATATGTGATCTAAATGTAATCAAATAATTCTACAAGTGTTTATGGTCATTTACTGATTTTAACTATTATTATTAAATTGATGCACATAACGTATTAGTTTTTATATTCATACTTGAATGGTATTTAGTTAATACTATTTACAACAACTACAATACCTATAACCTACAATTCAAATGTTGTATAAAATTACATAGAATAATATCGTTTACGTATTTTGTTATTTAGACGTCAATCTAGAGATATAAAGTCGTTATTAGAAATGGTAGATGTTCTGAAAAGAGAGAATGTGTCTGGAAAGTCTGAGTACGATACATTATGGAATAGGGTTATTTGATAAAGTATACTTAATATTATTACTTAAAATCCTACACTCATATGCATAATGAATACACGCTAGGTTATTGCATATTAATTCAGTACAGAGAAACGGCAATGGATACAGAAAGGAGATTCGAAAAGATGAAACTAGAGAATGAAAGAGATCAGTTGCTACGTGAGCAGAAATACACAGATAGAAATATTCCACCGCCTAATAAACAAATAGACGACTATTTAAAACAGGTCGTTTTATGTGAAGGATTTTAACTATTTTGTATAATAATATTTAAATTTATTTAGCGCGTATCAATTATATAATTAATATACTACTAAAACTATGAGTGTATATTATTTTTAAAATATTTATGGAATACATATATTATGGAATGCATATATTATGGAATACATATATTATTAAATTAATACAATTCTATATATTAATTATTTATATTTCCTTGTTATACTTAGATTACAGAGCTGGAGTCTAAACTATTAGCTTCGAAGAAAGAACAAGTTGAATACATTTCCATGAAGACCGAACTACAGTACACCAAAAAAGAATTGTCAGAATTAGGAGAAAAGAGAACTCATTACGCGATAGAATCGGCTAAATTACAGGCTACAGTTCAAAAAGCAAACGATATGATCGCTCATTTGGACAAAACGCATACCGATGATAAACACCAGGTATACATAATATTTGTTAATGAATTTGATTTTTTTTAAATACATATAAATATCCAACATTTAAATTCAATTATAAGATTTATTTTATAACAGTAAATAAAGTAGATTCTAAATAATAATTATTAATAGTGCTATTTAATACTAAAATACCTATAAATATGTTATTAATTTATTAACATAAGTTGCAATACAGATGATAGTTTATGTTTTTCATAATTAATATAAATTTGTATAAAAGTTTTTAATAAATAAAAATAACAAACGAATATAATATGATGATGTTAATTATATTAATAATAGATTGACGTTGAAAAAAACTTAAGATTAAAATTCGAAGAAGAGTGCGGATATTTAAGAGATGATCTATTGCAAATAAACAGAGATTATGAACAAATTAAGTATAACGATAAGGCTGCAGGGGAACCCGCAAATGTCAGTTCTATTACTTTATCATATACATTCTTAAATATTATTTTTATAATTAAATTATTTATCGAATATATCATTGACTCTATATTATTTAAAAGGAACAGTATTTAACTCAAAATAGTAAAATAAATGAACTTGAAATGAAGATTGAAAGAGTAGAAAACAGAAAAACTGATTTATCTGAATTGTTATCACAATCAAATTTGAAAATTCAAAATTTAGAAGCGGATAAAAAAGATTTACAAAAAAGTAATATAATCATAATTATTATTATTATTATTG
>OZ038315.1:26537243-26577602 GCA_964035775.1 Osedax frankpressi
TGGTATTGGTATTGGTATTGGTATTGGTATTGGTATTAGTATTATATATATATGATACATAAGATATATTATATATGCTCATAATATTTAATTTTACTTGATATATAGATTTAACTGAAACGGCAAAATTATTAAATGTTAAGGAAAATCAATATAATATACTGCAGGATAAATCAGCGGATAAATTAGAAATAGCAAAACGTGATATTATTTTTGAAAAACATCAATTAATTGAACTTAATAAAAATCTAGAAAAGAATTATAATCATGCAAGGTATTTAAAATATTATTATCATATGTAAGCGATACTATTGCATAGATATTAATTCATAAACATTTAAAAAATAATGAATATTAGAATAATTTGTTTTTAACTTACGATGAATTTATTTTATACTTTGTTAAGAATAGAGAAAATATATCATATATGAGAATCTCAAAAACAATAATTCTACAAATTTAAAATTAACGTATAACCCATATCGGGAATGATTATATAATATACTTATATATAATTAATTAATTTTATTCTTAGGTTTATACATATTGATAATACATGCCACTCTCTCAGTTTACTACGTAATATATAACTACAATTTGTATATATGCAATATTTACAAGGAAAGAACTTGATAACATCTCGCAGAAATTAAAATCAACCGAAGACAGACTGGAAGGTCGCAATCAAAAAATGGTAGAACACGAATTGGACATTAGGTTAAATGATAAGCCATCTAAAATTAAATTTATTCTTATTAATAATACTATTCCGATATATATATATATATATATATATATATATATATATATATCTAATTAAAATAACAAAATGTGACCTTACCTTTATTATATAATTATACTCTAATATATAACAATTAACATATGTAATAAGATTGTATTTATATTCCACATTTTTTTATAAGTTAATATAATTGGTAATTTGGTTTACTAATATAAATTGATAAAATCCATTTTAATACTAATTTTGATTAAATAAAAATATATTTAGAGATTTCAAGGAATTGCGAATAAAATATTCTGCATTTGAAAAAACTCATCAAGATTTGAATTCAAAAAATGAAAAACTATCTCACGCAAATAGAAGTTTACATGATAATATCTCCATTCTCAGAGTAGGTAACAATTTACCTTTTCAAACTAATAATTAATATACTACAAATGTAATATTACATATTCAATTATACTCAAAGAATAGTGATAAATTAAATATTATTATAAATAATACATTTATAAAATCTAAAATATACGTTATTATAATTATAATACGTTAAAGTAATAATAACTAATATATTAATTATACTTAATCTTTAGGATTCATTGGATAAGGCAAAAAAGTATGTAATAACTATTTATATTTATAATAATACACATTAATATGCATACATTTTAGTTAACTAGTTATAAATTATAACTTTAATAATATTTTAAAGTTTCAAGGCGATGGTTACCACCGAAAAAAAAAGTTGGAATAAAGAGAATTATCAACTAAAAAATCAAATAAATAAAGTTTATAATATTTATAAATAATTAGTAAATAATATACAAATCAATGTAAATTTATAATTATAAATGTTTATAAATATAATCATATTTACATGTTATAATTAATTATAATATATAATAATTAATTATATTACATACATTAATAAATTATAATATATAATAATACATTTTTTTGGGTAAATTTATTACAAACAGGCATTTTCTGATTTGAAAAGATTTGAAAGTGCGTTAACAAAATCTAAAGATGAAAATACAAAACACCATTTACTTTTACAACGAAAAGAAGGAGAATTAACTTCCATGAATGAAAAATATATTGATAATCAAAAAATATTAGAAAAATATGAGTTGCAACTATCGGAAAAAATAAATTCACTTGCAAAACTCAAAGAAGAAATGTCAGATCAAAAGGTTCATACCACTCCAAATATTTTATAAATATATATTAAAAAATTATATATTTATATATAGAATGTCGTTATTGATAAACAATTAAACAATTAGGTAAGTAGATATAACAATTTTAAAAATTAATAAAAACTAGAAAATATAATAAGACCATTTACTAACGATTTACTATCGAATAAAAGATAACAAATAATAAAAATATTATAAATAAAAAAAATTAAAATTAAAACAGAAAAAATAATAACTAATTATTAAAGAAGCTATTATTATATAACAATTATCTTAAATTGCAGACTTGATCATATTTTTATTCACTTCTTTCAAACCACCATACAAATTATAATTGTTCTTCTTTTAATTGCATTTTCTTCCTAATGATTCTTCCACCAGAAGTAGAACACTGATTAAATATGGTATTTTTGAAATTGTAACTAATTACTTTTCTATATTTACAATGTCATTTTAAATAATCGCTATATCGATTTTAATTATAAAGTTGTATCGTGATATGATATTATATTATCTGTAAATTGAGTTTAAAGTAGAATATCATATAATTCAAGTGTAACACAACACAATGTGTTATTCTGAAAAGATTCGTGACTTGTTGATCCTAGATAACCTGCTCGTATGGTTGCATATTATATGTTTAGTTATTTCCTTAAACAATTGACATGGGTGACGTAAAATTAATTTACGAGAATATCAATTTTGGTTACCCTATCTGACTTTTTTTGAAATGCTAAAACAAGATTCTTCATCGACTAGCAATGGAGGAATAAAATGTGATTGATAGTTATTTCTAAGTTTATAAAATAAAATACAAAGTAATTAATATTAGGTAATGTATTCTTTATTTATCAATAGAATTTAAAGTAAATGTGATATCACATAATCCATACTGGGAAATATGTCCGTTTAGTATTATATATATATATATATATATATATATATATATAGAGAGAGAGAGAATGTATATATACATGAATATATATATATATATATATATATATATATATATATATATATATTTATTATAAAACCAATATTAATTATTGATTAACCAGATGAAGGTTTTAACATTTTTATTGTTTTACAAATTTGTTAAATCTTTATTTTACAATTATATAAAATTAATTATTTTAGATGAAATTTGGTTCGGATAAAACTATAATGAATGAAAGAAATCGAGATGAAATCAACAAAGTGGAAATATTGAAACAACAAATTAACGAATTCACTAATAATGCAAAACGATTAGTTTTGGAAAACAAAGATAATTATGTTAGATATATATATATATATATATATATATATATATATATATATATATATATATAAATATGTATTCATTTATATGTGTTTTAATAATATTATTAATTATTTATATTAAACATGTCTACCAACAGAATAAAATTCAGGAATTGAAAATAGAAAACTCATCTTTATCTAGTAGAATACCGCCAATGTCTACTCACAATGAGAGACTTCAAAAAGATCTACAGGTTAAATTATATACTCACTCACTCACTCACTTACGCACTCACTCACTCACTCACTCACTCACTCACTCACTCACTCACTCACTCACTCACTCACTCACTCACTCACTCACTCACTCACTCACTCACTCACTCACTCACTCACTCACTCACTCACTCACTCACTCACTCACTCACTCACTCACTCACTCACTCACTCACTCACTCACTCACTAAATAACTCACTCACTGACTCACTGACTCACTCACTCACTCACTCACTTATTCACGCACTCACTCACCTACTCACTATCTTATTCAGTCGCTCACTCACTTACTCACTCACTCACTCAATCACTAACTCACCCACTCACTCACTCACTCACTCAATCACTCACTCACTAACTCACTCACTTACTCACTCACTAACTAACTCACTCACTTACTTACTCACTCACTAACTCACTCACTCACTCACTAACTAACTTACTCACATACTCACTCACTCACTCTCTCACTCACTCACTCACTCACTCACTCACTCACTCACTTACTAAATCACTCACACACTCACTCACTCACTCACACTCTCCTACTCTCACAGTTTTGCAAACAACTAACATCCAACTTAAATTAAAATTAAACTTTACATTAAACAACATAGGTGATAATCTTCTCGCAATAACCACACAATAACCTCTGAATAACCTCAAAATATTTATTTCAAAAATGTCGAATTGAAAATAAACAATATAAACTTTGATATGTCTTCTATACAGCAGTGTATTGGATATGGCTTAATTCTATTACTTATATAATTCTACATCTATATATTCCTCCATCTTTCTACTAATTACCATCATAGACCATTTATATAATTATATATAACAATTGAAAACTTAATTCATCTCTAATATTGCTAAACTCTAAAACTGGCTGTTACATAACTCACTTTTAGTAAATATCAAAATGATGAACTATAATAATATACCTGCTAAATCTACTATTACTTTAACTTATCTTTACATTAACCATGACATAATAATTGCGACAGGATCGACGACTTTTACTTTGACAATTGACTTAATATTGACAAACACTTACTCCTACTGCAATGCGCTTCTAAAATAAATATAGGCAACCTCCTTAAACTGATACCTTTACACTATTATTAATTACTGAAACTATAAACTTATAAAGGCTAAAAATCTAGATTCAATATATAATGGAACAAGCAAAATGAAACTAAAACATTTAACAATATTATTAACCGATATCTATAATTATTATATCGACTTCCAATCATTGACCACTATACAAATATTATTAAATTTTCCAAAAAAAATGTGACTAGCTGTTATATCTAATAAATTCTATAATTAACGAAGTTTCATTAACCCCAATCAGTATTCTAGATGATTATGGATATCCAAACCTGATTTACTGCCCTTAAACCTACTACCAAATACACCACTTTACTCTCAATTACGTATAATACACCATATACTAATGTTCCCTCTACGAGATTTCTCTTATATGCGTTAATATATCGATTCATATATATTTTCAAATTTTATTATCGACTTCGAACTATTTCATGGTCACTTTTGACTATTTATTTGACTATTTCCCACCCCAGGATAGTGTACGCATGTTGGAATCCGAGAGGACGAAGCATGGGGATGATAACACCCGACTCAGCCTCGACGTCGTAGAGATGAAACATCAAGTGGCAAGTGAACGAGATGCTACTCTGAGAGCTCATCAAGAACTCAACTCGGTCAAGGTAAATTAACGGAGAATGATGATTTGTTACGTATATATACGCGTTATAAACATTACGGTACGACATAAAAGGGCTTAGCAAATTTTCTAAATTAGTTTTGAATGAAAATAATAAATTATAATTTTTAAATGTTTTCCTCGCGTCTTAGGATTTGGTTAGCAACTTGAAGAGCGATTTAACCGAGGGACGAATACAACTGTCGGAATCCGAAAAAAATAAAGATCGTGAAACTAATATGAATATCAAACTCGAAGAGAAGTTTATAAATAATTTGAATAATTTAAGAAATGTATTTAATATTAATAATTAATACCTATATATATATTTATATATATATATATATATATATATATATATATATATTTATATATATATATATAGATATTATCTAATATAACATTGAATAGGATTTTGATAGCGACAAGTAATTTAAAATCTATGGAGGCTCACCATAACGAAATATATAAAGCGAAAGAAAATATCATCAGTGATCTTAAATATAGGGTTATATTAATATTGAGGACTTAAACTGATTTCTATATTAATTATTTTGGTTGTATTACTAATAACTTGATATTATACAATAGCACATATTAGTAAATGTATATTGTATATTGTAATTATCTTTGTTTCATATAACAAAATAATTTTTTTTAAATTATATGAAAATATGCATAATAATTAATTTTCCACGATTTATTCATTATTATAGTATATAGCTCTATGGCCGTTTAGATATTAATCCACCAACATATTGTACAGGTCCAGGAGAACGAGAGAACCATGTTGGCTGAGCGGGCCGAACACTCCGTTACTATAGAGAGTCTCAAAGCGGCCGTTAACCACGCCCAACTACCTCAGCAATCGCTTACCTACCTACCGGCAAGCTATGCGGTGGGCGGGGCTATCACCCGCAATACGTACGCGAATCGAAGTGCAATCGCTTCGCAAGAGCTGAGGAAACGTCAAGATGCGGTCGAGGAAATAATCGCGGAATCCGAACAGAAAGCCAAGCATTTGCTGATGAAGGGTGGCAAGTGAATAGTCCCCCGAAATAGTCACACGGATACTGTTATAACATCGCTTTACGTACAATAAATTTGCGTTTATAAATTTAATAAAGCATTGACGTAAACTTCTAAATAAATTATAATGTGTAATTAATTATGAAAAACCTGGAGTTCTCATTTTATTATCAAATCTGTTAATAATGTAATGTTATACTTTTAAAGAGAAAATTAAACGATATGTAGATCAGTATAGTACACCATATTTTAATTATGATCTAAATATGAATATTGATTCAAGCATGTTAGAATAGCATTCAATTATTTTAATCTAATTCAATTATATTTAATAAATTTATTTACAATATAATAATAAAAAATAATTAATAATTAGTTAGAATATAAATGAGTGAAAGATTCGCAGAGATCATAAATCAAGGTAATATAAATAAATAATGTAAAGATTATATCAAAATTCATTAATATAAAAAAAGAAGTTTAAATAATTTATTGCGGAAAAAAACAAATATATTTATACGATTAATTGCAAATAAAAATGATGTTATAAGAAATTAATTAAATATATTATTTCATTGTAAAAAATACACAAGCATAAATATATAGGTACAGGTTATTTCAATATATTAGAAAAATGTGAGTATTTAAAAATGTTTATTTAACGTATTTAAACGTATTTAAACAAGTTTATAAAGAAATTATCATGTTATTTAATTATTAATTTATTATGTTATTTCATGAATAATTTATTACGTTATTTCAAGATTAATTTATAATATTATTTCATGATTAATTTATTATGTAATTTCATGTTTAATTTATTACGCTATTTAATGATTAATTTATTAGTTTATTATATAATATAATCAAGAGTATCATTTTGAGAAATATTATGTTAAAATTTTAAAAAGTGTACATACTGATTAATATATTATTAAATTATGTCATACTTTACTGAGTATTTTTATTATAATGATGTATATCATTATCAATTAATGTAGTAAATGTAAGGTATTCCTTTATTTATTTGAGCAATCAAAGATATATATATATATATATATATATGCTCTAAAATTATTGATTTTATTAACACGAAATTAGGTAAATAATAAGATAGAATTATATTATAATAAGATATATATATATATATATATATATATATATATATATATATATATATATGTGTGATCTAAGTATCCTCAATACACTTTGATTATTAGTAACTTTCTATTATTACACAACATAATTTGAAATATTTTACATTAGCCTGAACATAATACAACGAAGTAAATATATATTATATATTAAATGTTCTAAAAATACTATTTGTATTTAATTTAATTTAAATAATTTAATAAAATATATTAATATTTGACGGTATTCACATGTAAAGTCATTTTCACATTCTTATCAATATTCATAAATTCTGTATTTTCAGAAATTTTAAGTGTAACATTATTTTCATTTGCAACAATGTATGTATCTCCATATTAAATGCAAATATATATAATATTTAGCAATAGCTGACTATATTTATTCTGCTATAACTATAATTATACATATTCATAGATTAACTATAGTTTTAAAACGTAGATAATTAACTATATGACTTAACAACTATATAACAGTGCAAATATATAATTGTATAACTATATAACTGTACAACTGTACAAATATATAACTATATAACTTTATAATTATATAACTTAATAACTATATAACTGTATAACTATATAACTTTATAACTATATAACCATATAAGTATATAACTATATAACTGTATATAACATGCATAACTATGCAACTATACAACTATATAACTATACAACTATATAACTGTATAACTATACAACTATATAACTATACAACTTTATAACTGTATAACCATATAACTATATAAATGTATAAATTTACAACTGATTAACTGTATAACTATATAATATGTATTTATACAACTATATAATTATATAACTATATAACTGAATAAATATAACTATATAACTGTGTAACTATATAATTTTATAACTCTATTATTGTATAACTATATATTTATACAATTATATAATTATATAACATTACAGCTATATATCTGTATAACTATGTAACTGAACACTGTATATATGTTTAACTATACGACAATACAACAGTTTAGCTATATAACTGTAAAGGTAAACCGTATAAATATATAACTTTATAAATATACAAATATATAATTATATAAATGTATTACTGTATATATGTATAGTTGAATAGTGTGATTATATTTTTATGATAAGATATAATATATAAGGGTCTTTAATATGGTGAAGTATTTCGTGTAATAAAGTGTAATTCATACTAGATAATATTCGAGTACACTAGAGTATGAGCTTAACAAAGAAATATTTAATAACTAGTTTATGTATCAGATTACGAGGAAGCATTTATAAATTATAACCAATACAACTATTAAATAGAATATTACAATTCTATTGATACATAAATGTTCCGCTATAAATCAATACACATGATTTAGATGATTTTATTTATATTATGACTATAAAATGTTCACTGTACATTGAACAGTGTACATTGTACAGTGTACATTGTACAGTGTACATTGTACAGTGTACATTGTACAGTGTACATTGTACAGTGTACATTGTACAGTGTACATTGTACAGTGTACATTGTACAGTGTACATTGTACAGTGTACATTGTACAGTGTACATTGTACAGTGTACATTGTACAGTGTACATTGTACAGTGTACATTGTACAGTGTACATTGTACAGTGTACAATGTACAGTGTACATTGTACAGTGTACATTGTACAGTGTACATTGTACAGTGTACATTGTACAGTGTACATTGTACAGTGTACATTGTATAGTGTACATTGTACAGTGTACATTGTATAGTGTACATTGTACAGTGTACAATGTACATTGTACAATGTACAGTGTACAATGTACAGTGTACAATGTACAGTGTACATTGTACAGTGTACATTGTACAGTGTACATTGTACAGTGTACAGTGTATAGTGTATAGTGTATACGCCATAATCGATCATAATTAAGTGTGTTGTGTTACAGGCGAATTAAATGATTTATTTTAATCAACATTTACCACAATTCTAGCACAATAACTATTGATTCATTTTTACTATTATTTTATATTTTTACTATAATTTATCGATAATTTAAAATTAAAAGTCATACTTTTTAAATAATTCAATAAATATGAATTTTCTATTTATATATTCTTTTTAATATTCTTTCTTTATTCTTAATAACAACGGTAAATTATATAATGAATATTGTACATTGTATGTCGCATACAGTAAATTGTTAACAATATACTATATCGTATACAATATAAATAATTATATAATGTTAAAAGTACAATATATAGTGAATAATATACATTATACACTGTACATTGTACAATGTACAATATACATTATATTGTACAATACAGCTTACATCGAAAACTCTACACTGTATATTATACAGTGAACAATATATACATATAGTATACAATATTTACTGTATATGTTTTCATTATACATTATATATTAATACTTCGTTATCAAGCCTCGAATATATAAATATAGTTTCATACTTACACTAATTTAATTATAATATATAATTATATATATATAATTTGTTATAAAGTTATGCATTTAGATTAGAAAACATACTAAAGTTTCATTTGTATATATAAATATACTGAATTGGAATTTACTCCGGAAATTAGTATCTCATTTAGTTTCTATACCAGATATTCTGTGGTTGATATATTCAATTTAACAATAGTATATATATATATATATATATATATATATATATATATAATTAAAACTAGTTTAAATACAAAATTCATAAGGTAGTCTATGATAATTTCAATAGCGACATACAAATGAGTATAATTTGCATTGAATTTAATTCTATAATTACTATTCATTACTTTGTGTTTAATATTCAAAATATAATGTTTACCCATCTTCCTATTATGAACTATAAATAATTAAAAATAAGTTTATTTTTTTTTAATATAAACGTTTAATTAATATTTAAATTTTCAATTTGTACTACAAGGTAAGTATATATTTATTTTAAAATAGCTTATATGTAATACTATAATAAATAATATTCAATATTCTAATATAAATAAAATATATATGTTCTAATATATGATAATATACATATATGAAAATATACTTTATAATAAAGGGTATTATATATTAATCTATTCATATTTAATTATAATCAATAACGAGTTAGAAATTATATTCTTGATACATATTATTATTATTATGATAATATGTATAATGAATATTATATATAAAATATAAATAATATTTATAAACAATAAAAATTACTTAATTGTACTGTCAAAACAAATACAATACTTTTAGAATTATATAAATAAATATGATAGATAATTTGTAATGATTATATATCGCTCTTATAAATCCATATTATATTTTAAAAAGTTATAATAAAGATACTCTTAATATCAATTAATCAATAAATCATTAATTACTTAATTATCAATCAATCATTATTAATTAATTATTAATCAATCTTTAATTAAATAATCATTAATTAATTAATCATTAACTATTTATTCATTAATTATTTATGCTATATTAGTTATTGATAATTACAAATAAGTTACAATATTTTTATTTAACAATAGTATATATAATAATATAATATATATATATATATATAAACTAAATAAATTATTATTGAAATATAAATAATCTATTTTCTATTGTTTCACAGTTATGTTATATTATAAGCAGTTGTTTGCATATTGATAAATATATAACACATTATTATATATGACTGATATTAATAGCATTTATATTATATTATATCATATTTAATTAGTACAATATAAAATATATTATTATATTATATTATTATTAAATTCGATAATTTACATATTATCTTTAATGCAATATCGACACATATTAATTTAATATGTAAGTAAAACTATTATATATATATATATATATATATATATATATATATATATATATATTATAGAATATAACATGTTGTCGATAACAATTAAAAATCCGTTATGACAAAGGCTTTGTAGTTTGTCGAGTATTCGACAACTCTAGTTTATCTAGAATCCTATTGTCTGTCGGAATACAAAGGTATTATTACAATACCGTCGATTTTTACGAGTAATTACGGATATTCTCCAGTATTCTCACGACGGTTTTTGGGGCGTAAATCCGGATTATATATCACGAATGACGAGTTCGGCTTAAATAATAGTTCATGAGCATTTCTTAGAGACAATACCAAGGCTGGCGAGAAATAGATGAGGAATAATAATTTGTAATTTACGTCCGTTCCATTGCGATGTGACCAGTTAGAATGTTTAGATAATCTTATCTACGCATTTTTATTGCGGGCGTAGAGAGTAAAGAATAATGTCCTGTCCAGTTTAGTTAATTGATCAGTTGATCATTACGGCTCTATGTTTTATATATTAATACGCCAAATATTAATATCGCGTGCGATATAAAAATGTATTTTAATGATATACGGTTAATTGTTATACCAAATAAATCACGAATTTTAGATTTAAAAATAGATATAGTAAATTATAAAATAATGATTATCCAACTATTTATTATACAACTACATGCGAATAATATTATAATATCATATATAATTACATATAATTATATTTGATTATCATATGTAATTGTATATAATTATAATATGTATTATAAATATAATTGTAATTTATTATAATTATAATAAATAATTATATATAATTATATTTTTTATTAATTATTGTAACGAGTGTTATTATTCTATATCTAAATTTTAATTTCATAATATTTATAGGTTAAATTAATAATCTGTAATCAGAATTTGATAATTAGATTCTATCCTAAGATAATATTGGGTTATATTGTTCTAATATTAAATGTTTACAAAGTATTATCAAATTTCTGAATGTACTTACTAAGAATATATCAAATTAATATATATATATATATATATATATATATATCTATATATTAATATTTATATATATATATATATATATATATATATCTATATATATATATTTATATATATATATATATATATATATTTATAGATTGAAAATAATGAAATATATATAAAATAAATATCAATTTACAAATACAATTATTTCATTTATTATTTCATATATATTGTTTTTTCTCTTGAAATATAAAACCAGAACTATGTATATAGATAGCTATATATATACAGTTGGGTGAGTTATATATATATATATATATATATATAGATAAATGGAAAGCTATAGTTTATTGAATTATCCGAAATATAAATAGTTGTAAATAGCAATTATAAAATAAAGAAAAAGTTATGAAATACAAATTTGAAATAATAAAACATATCCCGCAAACAGATGAATATATGTTAAAATAAGATATATCAGGCACATAGTTTAATATCATATTTCTAGATTACACTCTAAATATTACTGGAGTACCAATATATGGTGAACATTATGTTATATATATATATATATATATATATATATTTATATATAACATATAACATTATCATATAACTACATATTAAATAAATAAGTAATTAATTATAAATTATATGTAAACTTGTATGTTTTCAAATAATTTAATTATAATAATTATAATTCATAAATAGTTTTTTCTTTTTAGATTTAATGACAGGAAAGAATTCAAGAAAGATTATATTCAATTATCTATTATTTATTATTTTATTTAGAGATTCTTATTTTGATGATGTACTCTTATAGCTCTTATAGCTATTGTATTAAGTAATAATTACCGAGTCAGTATTCACTGCCAGGAACATATTCATTATTTTATATATCAAAATAAGATCGTGACTTAAACAAAACTAAGATAGATATTAAATTAGTCTATATCAATATAAAGATAAAATATAATATGTAATATATATGTTAGATTACTATATATATTGAATAGCATTTTAATAAATATCGATTAATATTATTTAAATTATTTAAATTATATAAAAGTATTAATAAAATCACATGTATTTCGCTCGAGAATAATATAATTAAATGATTAATTACCATAACGCATTATGAATTTCAGCATTGTGATAACAATAATTGCAATGACAATGGTTTACTTTCTATAGAACAAATATAATAATGGGCAATACCTATATTGAATCATAAATAAATGGAACAAATTAGTTACCTAAGTAAATACACATGCATCACTCACTCACTCACTCACTCACTCATTCACTCATACACTAAATAACTCACTCACTTACTCACTCACTTACTCACTAACTCACTCACTCACTTACTCACTCACTCACTAACTCACTCACTCACTCACTCACTCACTCACTCACTCACTCACTCACTCACTCACTCACTCACTCACTCACTCACTCACTCACTCACTCACTCACTCACTCATACACTAAATAACTCACTCACTGACTGACTCAATCAATCACTCACTCACTCACTCAATCACTTACTCACTCACTCACTCACTCACTCACTTACTCACTAACTCACTCACTCACTCACTCACTCACTCACTCACTCACTAACTAACTCACTCACTCACTCACTCACTCACTCACTCACTCACTCACTCACTCACTCATACACTAAATAACTCACTCACTCACTCACTCAATCAATCACTCACTCACTCAATCAATCACTTACTCACTCACTCACTCACTCACTCACTCACTTACTCACTAACTCACTCACTCACTCACTCACTCACTCACTCACTCACTAACTCACTCACTCACTCACTCACTCACTCACTCACTCACTCACTCACTCACTCATACACTAAATATCTAACTCACTGACTCACTCAATCACTGACTGACTGACTGACTGACTGTCTCACTCACTCACTTATTCACGCACTCACTCACCTACTCACTATCTCATTCAGTCGCTCACTCACTTACTCACTCACTCACTCAATCATTCACTCACTCACTCACTCACTCACTCACTTACTCACTCACTCACTCAATCACTCACTCACTCACTAACTCACTCACTTACTCACTCACTAACTCACTCACTCACTCACTCACTCACTCACTCACTCACTCACTCACTCACTCACTCACTCACTCACTCACTCACTTACTCATAACAAACAATTTTCCACAACTTTGGAATAAACTACCCATAACTGTTACCAATGAAAATAATACAAATACTTTTAATAGCAAACTTCACAAATACTTACTTGGTCTAGACTGATATAACCTGACACACCCTTATAATATTCCTACTGCTACTGAATTATCAAATTAATTTACACTGTACTTTTACCTAATACAATACCTATTACTCAAAAACCAATAGTCAACTACTTTATTTTCTACAGCCTATATTACTTTTCCACTTTTACTACTTACTTCTTACCAACCTGACTACCATACTTTACCTCCTTTAAACGTACATTTATATCTGACTTATTTTCTCTATATATTATCCCCTATACAGTTTTCCCATATGTATAATGTACACTTCCCTCACATGCAATTTCCTCTCACGTGACTTCCTTACACATATTACCATAATTATTACCTCGATTTTATTTATTTTGAAAAACGTATTTACTATATTAATTGTGTTATATTTCGTTAATAATACTTACACTCACCTTCGAACAATGTAAAAATTTGATTTTCGTGAATAAACATATACACACACACACACTCACTCACTCACTCACTCACTTACTTATTCACTCATTCACTCATTCACTAACTGACTCACTCACTCACTCACTCACTACCCTATTCACTCACTTACTCACTCACTAACTTACCTATTCACTCACTCACTCACTAACTCACTCACTCACTAACTTACCTATTCGCTTACTCACTTACTCACTGACTCACTCACTCATTCACTCATTCAATCACTCACTCACTCACTCACTCAATCACTCACTCATCTACTCACTCACTAACTCACTCACTCACCTACTCACTCACTAACTATCTCACTCACCTACTCACTCACTAACTTACCTAGTCACTCACTCACTCACTCACTCACTGACTAACTCACTCATTCACTCATTCAATCTACTCACTCACTCACTCACTCACTCACCTACTAACTCACTAACTCACTCACTCACCTATTCACTCACTTACTCACTCACTAACTTACCTATTCACTTACTTACTCACTCACTCACTCACTCACTCACTCACTCACTCACTCACTCACTCACTCACTCACTCACTCACTCACTCACTCATCTACTCACTCACTCACTCACTCACTCAATCACTCACTCACTCATCTACTCACTCACTCACTAACTCACTCACCTACTCACTCACTAACTTACTCACTCACCTACTCACTCACTAACTTACCTATTTACTTACTCACTTACTCACATTCAATCAATTAATATAATTCATAAATATCTGTTAAAATATCACTAACATATGTAAACAACCCAAATGTCACGCATGATTACTTTCCTTGTATTATTATTAGAGGCCCAATTCTCGCATATGAATTGCAGTTATTAGATACAGTATACAGTTCTAAGTAGCATATCAACTCGTTGACAGTAATTTAATTGCTTATATACACTTTGGATTTCATTTTGGTGCATTTCGGATACACATTATTCATGGATATTATATTATTATATTAAAATGTAAGGGTTATAAATTATTCACATAATTTATTATATGATATATATAATAAATCAAGTAAATATAATTCGTACATATATATAGATATGTACTCTCGTATATAAGTAATACATAACATATTACTATATTAACATATTAATAGGATTATAAATCATACAATCTTAAATATTATCATTTATATTAATGATAATAAATTAAAATATTTATGCAGTGAATTATTAAAAATTGTTTATAATAATCTTCTTATAATAATCTTCTAAATGTGATAGCAATATTGCCACGGAGATCACACCAATGAAATGATTACTTTTGGTTAGTTATTTAAATAATGCCCGTTTAACTTTCGATTATTAATTAAACGTAACGCATAATTATATATTATGTTAAATCTTCACCATTGTTTCATTCGATCGTAGATATTAAATATTATTATATTAATTACTAAATTATATAATGGGTTCAAAATATTAATAATAATAATATTATTATAAATATATTACATAGATTATATAAATTTAATATGTATAACATTTTTTAAACCAAAGAATATTTTCATCAAGAGTGATTATTTTTTAAATTCTCAATTCAATATAATTCTATATAAATATAGAACATTTCCCTATATTTTAGATGATCCCTAATAGATTAGATTATAACTTATATAATATACACTATAATCTAAATTACTTACCCGATTAGCTATATTCAATAATATCTACGGGTGTATTTTCTTATGATAGAATAATAAAAAATATATTATCTAAACTGATTTTAATTTGGTTTATTATCTTATATCTATTAATACACACACACACATACACACATACACACACACACCCACACATACACACACGCACACACATGCACACACGCATACATACAAACACACACACACACACAACACATACATATATATATATATATATATATATATATATACTATACATACTTAAACGAGTTACACTATTAATACATACAAATATAGATTATTTAATAATGTAACAGTGTAACATCATCTTTATATGCAACACTATTGACTTGGGGCTTATAGAGGTAATGTTCACGTCATATGGACTAGTATGTCCTACGGAATAATCTCTAATCTATAGACCTCGGAATGCTTCTTTATATAAAGTCGTCTGAGTGTTATGCAACCTATTATATCCCTATGGAATCTTCTTCAAAGTAAGATGTTATTTAAAAACCTTACTCACAATATTATTAATAATAGTTCAAATGTTATGTTAACTTTATTTATTCTCCAGATATATATATATATATATATATATATATATTTATATACATATATATATATATTTTTATATATATATATATATATATATATACATGTATATATATAATATAATTTATTTATTATTGTTATCTTAATATAATCAATCATAATACGTTGTCTTTCATTTATATTATGATCCTAAGATCTATATAATTATACTTATTAACTTATAATTATAACTTATTAAAATATGATAAAACGTAATAAATAATAATTAATAAAATAAGTTACTCATCGTTGAACAATACTGATTAATTAACTAAATATTTACGTAATATAATCAATTTAGATAATATTTTAGTATATTAAGGCAAATGTACTTATGGTATGTACCTATACTACGCTTGTAACTATATATATTATATAGTGAATTATAATTCTTAGGATTGGATAATGTTAATTTTACACACATATCTTTACATTCACTTACGATACTATAATATGAGATAGTTACCATAATCAATTATTCGATAGACTAACTGCATTTTTATTGTAATCGAGCAGACGAAAATAAAACACACTGTCTATGTTCATACAATGGATACACAATAGATCACATACCATTTGAAATAATATTGACATTTGAATATTACATATTTTAATTACTTTTATGTGAAATAAACTTACATATTTCAACAATATAACTTTATACATATATAAATATATAAATATATAAATATATAAATATATAAATATATAAATATATAAATATATAAATATATAAATATATAAATATATAAATATATAAATATATAAATATATATATATATATATATATATATATATATATATATTAATATATATGTATATATATTAATATATATGTATGTATGCAGAATATGTTTTTATTATTTTATTTATACATATATAAATATATAAATATATAAATATATAAATATATATATATATATATATATATATATATATATATATATTAATATATATGTATATATATTAATATATATGTATGTATGCAGAATATGTTTTTATTATTTTATTTAAGTTGTAGTGTGTTGTAATAATTTATTTGAAATATTATGTAGTATTTATGTAGTATTTATGTAGTATATATTTCATAACAAATTACATATATAAATGCACTCGCATACGTGGTCACGTTTACACACTCTAACACACACACCGCATTTTAGACATGCGAAGCATACCACAAAATCGTGTCATTTCAAAATGACATTGTCGAGTGTAGATTCCAACTCTAGATATAATGTTGAGCCAATACTCGGGTCTATGTTATTGTGGTACAGTTGTAACTATATGTGCGAGGTTATAGATTAAATACCGATATACATATATCCAATCTATTTGGTCTACAGTTAGATTATGTCTTAAACAAAGATTAATAAGTGACCAACACTTCTGATAATAACAAGATATGACAGAGAACGGTAATTTTATGGCTAACTAGATATCGTTATATTTAGATAATGTAAACATATTTATATATCTAGGTATCTCTCTTATCTCTCTACACACACACACAAACACATACACACACATATATATATATATATATAATATATATATATATATATATATATATATATATATATATATATATATATATATTATATATATATATATATATATATATGTATGTATGTATATATATTATATATATATATATATCTCTATATCTCTCTATATTTCTCTAAATCATCACAATTAATTCAATCATTTTAATTAAATAATGAATATGATTAATCAATGTATATTTATTTCAAATTTATAATTATTCAAAAACTAAAATTATCAAAATTTCATTATATTCGGATCATTAATATGAGTAACTTATTAATTGTTAATTATTATAATGGAAATGAATAGATTTTGTCTTGAATTTTTCAATATATATATATATATATATATATATATATATATATATATATATATATATATATATATATATATATATATATATATTATATTTATAATAATATGTGAATATGACATAATCATAAATTATATCATCATCATAAATTCAAATTTATAGTATTTTGTATTAAACACAATAATAAATGATAAATATCATACATAGTATATAAATATACCCGAGTAACAGCTCTGTTAGTTAAATACACTATTAAATTATTATTATATGTAGTTCAGATAAAGAAATTTTAAAATTAAGTAAAATCAAAGGATTCTAATAGGAGGTTATAAAGATATGTTATAATGTAAATTAGATCTCCATAGCCTTGTAATTACATGTTTACATACATTCTCGTTAATTTGTCCAGATAATTATTTTTCATTATTATACATTCAAAAAATGTACTTTCAACCAGGAATACAAATAACTAACATCTATTCGATGAACATGTCATGCATAAAATATGTTTGTAATTATTTGGATACAATGCAGTAGTAATTAAAAATAGTATCTATATTATTGAATATAATGGAATATCAATAATGTATGATAGTTGTAATGGTTAATGACCATAGCTGACCATATCATCTAGCAAATATGAGAAGTAGTAAGTGATGGACGTGTTTTCAAAAGAATCTTAAACGTATGTATTGAATCCATTTTTACATTCAATTAAGTAAATTCATCTTTCTTGAAATTGGTTCAGATACTAAATAATGGACGAGTTATAATGAGGATATGAGGCTAATTATATCTAACTATAGTTTTAAGAACATTAATAAGATTAGTGATTATAATGTATATATTAAGTATATAGTGTATATATTCTTTATATAAAGTATATATTAAGTGTAGTACTTTCAATCTCCTTTTGCTAAGTTAAACTTATAGCTGTCTACAGATATCCAATGTACATTCGAAGTTGATATCTATTAATATATTCTAGTTTTGAATAGTCGGTATTAATTCGCCATTTCTATTAGATTATATAATCTAGTTATATAATTAAGTATATAACATTGTTCCTATTAGTAATATTAGCTAAGTACATGGTAACTTTGTCAATGAAAATATCTTTTAATATAATCTTTGTATTTTATTGTTTTTGAATTCATAGAACTGAAGTCATAAGGCTATAGATTAATGTATTTTAGAAATAATAACATATAACATAACACCTTTGTAACAATGTAATAATTCCTGTTTACACTATATGCGTAAATTATATATATTACCTCATATTTAATAAATATCATAATTAAAATTATAAAACAATATAAAGTACTTTTTTTTTAAAGTTCAGTTATTACTAAATTACGGAAACACTCGTTTAAATCCATAAAATAGGAATATCATATATCAATATTACAGTTTAAAAATTATAGTATTATTGGAAAATGGAAAGAGATTTTTAAAAATCCATATAATTCAATAAAATTAATTGCATACGTTTTAATTTCAATGAACAATATATATTGATATTTATTTAAAGAAATATATATTTAAATGTAGTTGTTATTTCTAAATTGTGTCTTAATTAATAATGAGATACTTTGCTCTTTGATATATATTATCAATTTAATATTTCAATTTTATATTCGGATTATTTAACAATGATATCTAATAAATAAAACAGCAAATAAATAAAATTGTACAGGGAAAATAATTAGTAATATAATTTATAAATGTTGAAAATAACACAATTCAAAGATTTAAATTAATACTTGAATACTTTAATGTATATAAATTGTTTATTATGTTTTTGATTTAATATTGATAAACTAAAATATTTGGATCAATATCAAAAATTAGTTCATAATGATTATAGTAGTAATACAATGTTCCACAAATTAAAGTTCTTAAAAGAAATTTAATTTGTGCTTAATATATCGAATGCTCTTCAAGACAATAAATAAACCAACTCAGTATATATATATATATATATATATATATATATGAATTTATTTAAATTTAGCGTTAACATGACAATGTTTTTAAATATAGTAGTCTTATGTATAGTAATAGGTTCTTCTCTAAGAAACCATTATTAATATTATTAAATAGTTAATATATATTAAATATTTTAATAAAATAAAATTTTACCTAAATACTTATTATTTTTATAAATAGAAACGAACTAAGATACATATTATTTATCAAACGCTAAGAGAAATGATTGCTATTAATATATAATATACAGTCTAATATGTAATCTAATATGTAGTCTAATATATACAATATAATGTTTAATATAATATATAATATTATATGTATTATAATATTTAGTATAATATGTATTATAATATGTAGTCTAGTATATTATATAATATGTAGTCTAATATGTAGTCTAGTATATTATATAATATTAATCAAATATGTAGTCTAATATATAGTCTAATAGGTAGGCTAACATGTAGTCTAATATGTAGTCTAATATATTATATAATATGTGGTCAAATATGTAGACTAATATGTAGTCTAATATATTATATAATATGTAGACTAATATGTAGTCTAATATATTATATAATATGTAGTCAAATATGTAGTCTAATATGTAGTCTAATATATAGTCTAATATGAGTCTAATATATAGTCTAATATGTAGTCTAATATGTAGTCTAATAGGTAGTCTAATATATAGTCTAATAGGTAGTCTAATATGTAGTCTAATAGGTAATCTAATATATAGTCTAATATGTAGTCTAATATGTAGTCTAATATATAGTTTAATATATAGTCTAATAAGTAGTCTAGTATGTAGTCTAACATATATTATAATAGGTAGTCTAATATGTAGTCTAATATGTAGTCTAATATGTAGTCTAATATGTAGTCTAATATGTAGTCTAATATGTAGTCTAATATGTAGGCTAATATGTAGTCTAATATGTAGTCTAATATGTAGTCTAATATGTAGTCTAATATGTAGTCTAATATGTAGTCTAATATGTAGTCTAATATGTAGTCTAATATGTAGTCTAATATGTAGTCTAATATGTAGTCTAATATGTAGTCTAATATGTAGTCTAATATGTAGTCTAATATGTAGTCTAATATGTAGTCTAATATGTAGTCTAATATGTAGTCTAATATGTAGTCTAATATGTAGTCTCATATGTAGTCTAATATGTAGTCTAATATGTAGTTTAATATGTAATCTAATAGGTAGTCTAATATGTAGTCTAATAGGTAGTCTAATATATAGTCTAATATGTAGTCTAATATATTATTCATATATACAAAGTTCTTAATACGTTTCATTAGTTTATTATCATAATATTCAAAATTAATAATAAGATAGGTTTAATATTATATATTATTTAAATAATTTAATTAATTATGTTTGAATGACAAATCATTGCATTATAGTATCTTTTTATTAAATATCACAGAAATATTGATTATTTTATGTAAAATAACTACTAGTCTAATCCTTTTTTATCATACAAATTTTATTTAATTTATTTAAAATCTCGATATAAATTTTACTTGGATTTTTATATTAATAATTAATGTATTATTTTTGATTGTTTAATACATTTTAAATTATTTTGTATACATTAAAGATAACCTTTTACTAACAAATTTTAAATAAATATAATTTCAACTATGTTCATATACTTTAACTATAGTATTTGTGGTTTGCGTTTGGGTTTGGTCATGTGGTTTTTTTTTGAATATATTAAAATAAATTAGATGACATGTTATATTTATACACTACATATATACAGTTTGGGTTTATGTGTTGAGTTTAGATTCGGGTTTGGATTAGTTTTGGGTTTGTGTTTGGATTTGAAATTTTTTTTTTATAAATCTAATGCCAGGTTTCTATAATTATAATGTTTGTATTTAGATTTGGGTTTAGGTTTGGATTTGATTATAAATTCGGGTTTGTTTTTGACAAAATTGTGCTGCTATACATTAACACTAAAGATCTAAGTATGGCACCCAACTACACTAATTTATTAAATATATATTGGTTAATGTGTTATATATACTATATAGTATACGAGGCAGGGGTTTATATTTGTGTATGAGTATAGTTCTGAATGGTTTTTTTTAATAAATTTAAACAAATTTGATTCTAGGGTATCCACTGATTTGTAATATATTTAAATATAAATCTATATACATCTATTTACATAATATATTCGATATCGATAATTGCGAATAAAATCCACTAACCACCAGCATTTAGAATATATCAACTACATTATGCTGCAATATTTTGGTAAAATCAACTTTTTAAATAATTTTTTAATATATTTTTATTATTTATTTAATTTTAACCTCCCAACTTATTTTTTATGAATTGCTGTCAGCAATACCATCCAATTAAAATAATTAAAATACTTAAAATTATTAATATTTATCTCTACACTTTATATTGCTAACCATATTAATTAATCACACAATACTATGGGTTTCTATCAATAAAGACAATAAAATATTTAAGAAATGTTTCAACTCATGTATGAATTTTCATGTAGACATATATATATATATATATATATATATATATATAAACATAAATATATAAGTATATATATAACATGTGAAATATTCTATTCATACTATTATTGTATCATTACAGGTATCCAGGGAATCATTATTTGGAGATTGTACATTTCACTTGTTCTATGCATTAGTTAGTATCGACTAACATAACTAGCTAATGTACATTTTAAACTGTTATACGGTAAATAGATTAACTTATACATTCCATATTACGCATATTTAATTCTGCCATTTCTATAAACATAATACTATCATGTATTACAATATAATACAATGATGTATTATAATCAGATTTAATATTTATTGCGACATATTTTAGGAAACAACATTATTTTACATTTGAAATATACATTTTTTAATTTTATAATATTCATATTATTTTTTAATATAAATATCAATGTTAATATTAATGTCAATATCGATATCATTATTAATATCAATATTAATATCAATGTTAATATCAATATCAATATAAATATCAATATACATATTTAATATTAATATCAATGTTATAACGTATGGTATATAATAAATAATCAATAAGTATTAATTGTAATTTTACAAGTTAAGTATTTCATTGTTTTTCCGATATCCAATTAAGTTAGATGCTATCATATTATATTAAATATTAAGCAATATATGTATTTAAGTTCAATATTTATTATTGCAATAGATCGGTTACTTATTATTATTCGTAATTATACTATATTAAACTATATTTTAATTTTTTTACTATTATTATGAAATGTACTACGTATATTTGTATTTAAGTCAATATCGATATATTATATATTTCAAAATTTTGTTAACGTATTTTTTCCGTTAAATACTATATTTTTAATATAAATTATATATCGAAGTAAAAATAATAACTTTTAGAATTAATAATGTTCTATCGTATACTATATTATAAGTTCAATGTATATTGAGGCGTAAATGATATGTACAATGATATGTACATTGTACATTAACATACAATATTGTTTATCAATATTTGGTGTTTATATCATTATTAAATAAAATTATTATTTCATCATATACAAATATACCACATACAGTAATAACATTATATACTTGTGTCTATATTATATAAAATATTATCGACAAATGTTATAATATAAATAATTATTGATTATAAATATAATCTTATGACATACCATTATAATTAATCAGATTTATCGCAAAACTTAAACTCATTGAAATGATATATAAGATATGTAAATATGAATAGATTATAATTTTATAAATTGAATGAATTATTTTATTTGATAATATTAGAATGAAAATAAATAATTCAGATTTATAATTATGAATAATTATTATTTATTAATAAGGGATTTTAATTAATGCTCTATAAATCAGTGTGCCATGCGGCATTATTTAAATCCCTAATTTTAACCTTATATCCTTCTAGAAAACAATGAAACACAAGGAGAAACAATAAATAGTTCTACAAACTACACTAATGGTGGTCAAACTATTTTAAATATTACGACAAGTATAGCTAATAATACTTATATACATAAAATAACTAATAAGCGATCAAATACTACTAAATTATCAACTAAACCAATGTACCGACCAAGAAATACTACTTACTCATCAACTAAACCAATGTACCGACCAACAAATACTACTTACTCATCAACTACACCAATGTACCGCCCAACAAATACTACTAACTCATCAACTAAACCAATTTACCGACCAAGAAATACTACAAATACTAAAAATAAGTCTAGTTATAATTCCACAAATACTACTAATTCATCAACTACACCAATGTACCGCCCAACAAATACTACTAACTCATCAACTAAACCAATGTACCGCCCAACAAATACTACTAACTCATCAACTACACCAATGTACCGCCCAACAAATACTACTTACTCATCAACTACACCAATGTACCGCCCAACAAATACTACTAACTCATCAACTACACCAATGTACCGTCCAACAAATACTACTTACTCATCAACTACACCAATGTACCGCCCAACAAATACTACTAACTCATCAACTAAACCAATTTACCGACCAAGAAATACTACAAATACTAAAAATAAGTCTAGTTATAATTCCACAAATACTACTAATTCATCAACTACACCAATGTACCGCCCAACAAATACTACTAACTCATCAACTAAACCAATGTACCGCCCAACAAATACTACTAACTCATCAACTACACCAATGTACCGCCCAACAAATACTACTTACTCATCAACTACACCAATGTACCGCCCAACAAATACTACTAACTCATCAACTACACCAATGTACCGCCCAACAAATACTACTTACTCATCAACTACACCAATGTACCGCCCAACAAATACTACTAACTCATCAACTAAACCAATTTACCGACCAAGAAATACTACAAATACTAAAAATAAGTCTAGTTATAATTCCACAAATACAACTAACTCATCAACTAAACCAATGTACCGGCCAAGAAATACTACTAACTCATCAACTAAACCAATGTACCGACCAAGAAATACTACAAATACTAAAAATAAGTCTAGTTATAATTCCACAAATACTACTAACTCATCAACTAAACCAATGTACCGCCCAACAAATACTACTAACTCATCAACTACACCAATGTACCGACCAACAAATACTACTAACTCATCAACTAAACCAATGTACCGACCAAGAAATACTACAAATACTAAAAATAAGTCTAGTTATAATTCCACAAATACAACTAATTCATCAACTAAACCAATGTACCGCCCAACAAATACTACTAACTCATCAACTAAACCAATGTACCGCCCAACAAATACTACTAACTCATCAACTACATCAATGTACCGCCCAACAAATACTACTTACTCATCAACTACACCAATGTACCGCCCAACAAATACTACTAACTCATCAACTACACCATTGTACCTACCAACAAATACTACTAACTCATCAACTACACCAATGTACCGCCCAACAAATACTACTAACTCATCAACTAAACCAATGTACCGACCAAGAAATACTACAAATACTAAAAATAAGTCTAGTTATAATTCCACAAATATTACTAACTCATCAACTAAACCAATGTACCGCCCAACAAATACTACTTACTCATCAACTACACCAATGTACCGACCAACAAATACTACTTATCAATCAACTACACCAATGTACCGACCAACAAATACTACTAACTCATCAACTACACAAATGTACCGACCAACAAATACTACTAACTCATCAACTACACCAATGTACCGACCAACAAATACTACTAACTCATCAACTACACCAATGTACCGACCAACAAATACTACTAACTCATCAACTAAACCAATGTACCGCCCAACAAATACTACTAACTCATCAACTACACCATTGTACCTACCAACAAATACTACTAACTCATCAACTACACCAATGTACCGACCAACAAATACTACTAACTCATCAACTACACCAATGTACCGACCAAGAAATACTACTTACTCAGCAACTACACCATTGTACCGCCCAACAAATACTACTTACTCATCAACTACACCAATGTACCGCCCGACAAATACTACTAACTCATCAACTACACTATTGTACCGCCCAACAAATACTACTTACTCATCAACTACACCAATGTACCGACCAACAAATACTACTAACTCATCAACTACACCAATGTACCGCCTAACAAATACTACTAACTCATCAACTACACCAATGTACCGCCCAACAAATACTACTTACTCATCAACTAAACCAATGTACATACCAACAAATACTACTAACTCATCAACTACACCAATGTACCTACCAACAAATACTACTTACTCATCAACTACACCAATGTACATACCAACAAATACTACTAACTCATCAAATACACCAATGTACCGCCCAACAAATACTACAAATATTAAAAATAAGTCTAGTTATAATTCCACAAATACTACTTACTCATCAACTACACCAATGTACCGACCAACAAATACTACTAATTCATCAACTACACCAATGTACCTACCAACAAATACTACTAACTCATCAACTACACCAATGTACCGACCAACAAATACTACTAATTCATCAACTACACCAATGTACCTACCAACAAATACTACTAACTCATCAACTACACAAATGTACCGCCCAACAAATACTACTAATTCATCAACTACACCAATGTACCTACCAACAAATACTACTTACTCATCAACTACACAAATGTACCGACCAACAAATACTACTAATTCATCAACTACACCAATGTACCTACCAACAAATACTACTAACTCATCAACTAAACCAATGTACCGCCCAACAAATACTACTAACTCATCAACTAAACCAATGTACCGCCCAACAAATACTACTTACTCATCAACTAAACCAATGTACCCCCCAACAAATACTACTTACTCATCAACTACACAAATGTACCGACCAACAAATACTACTAATTCATCAACTACACCAATGTACCTACCAACAAATACTACTAACTCATCAACTAAACCAATGTACCCCCCAACAAATACTACTTACTCATCAACTACACAAATGTACCGACCAACAAATACTACTAATTCATCAACTACACCAATGTACCTACCAACAAATACTACTAACTCATCAACTACACAAATGTACCGCCCAACAAATACTACTAACTCATCAACTACACAAATGTACCGTCCAACAAATACTACTAATTCATCAACTACACCAATGTACCTACCAACAAATACTACTAACTCATCAACTACACCAATGTACCGACCAACAAATACTACTAATTCATCAACTACACCAATGTACCTACCAACAAATACTACTAACTCATCAACTACACAAATGTACCGCCCAACAAATACTACTAATTCATCAACTACACCAATGTACCTACCAACAAATACTACTTACTCATCAACTACACAAATGTACCGACCAACAAATACTACTAATTCATCAACTACACCAATGTACCTACCAACAAATACTACTAACTCATCAACTACACAAATGTACCGCCCAACAAATACTACTAATTCATCAACTAGACCAATGTACCACCCAACAAATACTACTTACTCATCAACTACACCAATGTACCTACCAACAAATACTACTAATTCATCAACTAGACCAATGTACCGACCAACAAATACTACAAATACTAAAAATAAGTCTAGTTATAATTCCACAAATACTACTTACTCATCAACTACACCAATGTACCTAGCAACAAATACTACTTACTCATCAACTACACCAATGTACCGACCAACAAATACTACTAACTCATCAACTAAACCAATGTACCGCCCAACAAATACTACTTACTCATCAACTACACCAATGTACCGCCCAACAAATATTACTTACTCATCAACTACACCAATGTACCGCACAACAAATACTACTAATTCATCAACTACACAAATGTACCGACCAACAAATACTACTAATTCATCAACTACACCAATGTACCTACCAACAAATACTACTAACTCATCAACTAAACCAATGTACCGCCCAACAAATACTACTTACTCATCAACTAAACCAATGTACCGCCTAACAAATACTACTTACTCATCAACTACACCAATGTACCGACCAACAAATACTACTAACTCATCAACTAAACCAATGTACCGCCCAACAAATACTACTTACTCATCAACTACACCAATGTACCTACCAACAAATACTACTTACTCATCAACTACACCAATGTACCGACCAACAAATACTACTAACTCATCAACTAAACCAATGTACCGACCAACAAATACTACTAACTCATCAACTACACCAATGTACCGCCCAACAAATACTACTTACTCATCAACTACACCAATATACCGACCAACAAATACTACTAACTCATCAACTACACCAATGTACCGACCAACAAATACTACTTACTCATCAACTACACCAATGTACCGACCAACAAATACTATAAATTATGAGTTAACTAATAATACAATTCTCGTAACAGAAGGATCAATTAAAAAACAAACCGCATCTTATGTAATAGAACAAACTACTAATTTCTCTAATATATCAAAACAATTAAAAAATTATACTATTGATACTTCTGTAAATGATAATCAATATACTAAAACTTTTGAATCACGTACATATTCCGATACTCCAGTAAATACTCATAATCAAACTGGTATTTTGTCTTCAGTAACTAAGCATCTTTCTACTCCATCTGATGAATTAATAACTGAAACTCTAACTACTTCAATTGATAAAGTACATTCTACTCCATCTGGTGAAATAATAATGGAAACTATAACTACTTTAGTTGATAAAGTACATTCTACTCCATCTGGTGAATTAATAACGGAAACTCTAACTACTTTATTTGATAAAGTACATTCTACTCCATCTGATGAAATAATAACGGAAACTATAACTACTTTATTTGATAAAGTACATTCTACTCCATCTGATGAATTAATAACGGAAACTATAACTATTTTAGTTGATAAAGTACATTCTACTCCATCTAATGAATTAACAACGGAAACTATAACTACTTTAGTTGATAAAGTACATTCTACTCCATCTAATGAATTAACAACGGAAACTATAACTACTTCAGTTGATAAAGTACATTCTACTCCATCTGATGAATTAATAACGGAAACTATAACTACTTTATTTGATAAAGTACATTCTACTCCATCTGATGAATTAATAACGGAAACTATAACTACCTCAGTTGATAAAGTGCATTCTACTCCATATGATGAATTATTAACGGAAACTCTAACTACATCAGTTGATATAATACATTCTACTCTATCTGATGAATTAATAATGGAAACTCTAACTACTATAGTTGATAAAGTACATTCTACTCCATCTAATGAATTAACAACGGAAACTCTAACTACTTCAGTTGATAAAGTACATTCTACTCTAACTGATGAATTAATAACAGAAACTCTAACTACTTCAGTTGATAAAGTACATTCTACTCTAACTGATGAATTAATAACGGAAACTCTAACTACTTCAATTGATAAAGTACATTCTACTCCGTCTGGTGAATTAATAACGGAAACTTTAACTGCCTCAGTCGATAAAGTACATTCTACTCCATCTGATGAATTAATAACGGAAATTACAACTACTTTAGTTAATACTGATACTTCAACTCAAGCTGACGTTAAATTATGTTCTACATTAAAATATAATACATCTGAATCAAACAATGAAATGACCACCTCCTCCACTATCGCTTTAAGTTTGCCTCCAAACAATAACATAACTCATACTAATATATCCCTTATTAGTCATAAAATTAGAGCAACTAGTGATACTACATCCGATATCGTTTCCCAGACCATTACTTTATTAAATAACGCAGTTTCAACAGAAAATCATACCTATGTATCAAACGGGCACTCGATGTCTAATTACGATAGCACGGATAACGTGAAAACGTCTAAGATAATCGATGCAAATGTATTATCTACTAAAACTATGCAATCATTTACAACTAAAATTGGTAATTCTCCAGAAAACTCGTATTCGACACCTAAATACATAAATGATTCATATATAACGAAAACAGATTTAATTTCTAAAAATACCTCAATTCACGATAACACGAACGAAGGAACCACTGTAGTAAGTACATTAAAAAGTACATCTAACGACGATATGACACATTCAAATGACGCGAGTTCACTTAATAGTATAGCTGATACAACGAGTATACCCTTAGATATCACCAATGATAGGGATACAGTTATATTTGATTATACCACTAAATCATATAATACAAAAATGTCTACTGAAAGAAATGATCTAAATTTGGCAACTAAGCCAAATGATATTACAAACTCAACGATTCCAACTATTGATCAATCAACTATGTCCACCGATCAAAGTTATTCGGGCACATCGAAAGATAGCTATCCTGCCATAAGTACATCTTTAAATATGGATACCACGGATGGTTATTTCCAGACGATAACAAATCAAACTGTTAATGATATAAATTCAAACTCTAAAACTAAATTAACCACCGACTCTAATGTTCAAACAATAACAGCTACCCGCGATGTATCGAGTATTAACCAAGACACTATTTCTGATGTGGGCATACAGTTCACATCTACGGATGCAAATACATCCGAAACAAAATCTCCATATTCAAATACAATTTATCGTTACCCCAAATCCACCGGCAGTACTTCTTCGAGTATTGTATTAAATAATCGATCCTCTTCGATCACTACTCAAATACATAATTTCAGTGAAATAACTAGTACCGATAGTTCTACCCGTGAATCAATTGTCGATACTACTAAAGTTATATTCACTTTGAATACGGATTATAAATTGACTGGTAAGAATTATCTATATATATTTTTAAATAAATGGTATTCGTTAAATTTTGAACGTGCTTAAAAATATTCTTCAATATAAAATTATTTTATTTGACAAATATATTTTTAATTTTTAATATTAATATTAACAAAATCAAGTGAAATATATTGAATTATTTTTTCCTAATGTTTGTCGAATTATGAATTTATTTTAGAATTGAATTATATTTAATGTGATCCATTAATTAGTAAATAATATTTCTAACGCTTTGCTTATCATTTTTCAAATTAAAATTCCAATTTATAACATTATAATTTTGTAGGTAAAATAAGTATTTTCATTCATCAAATGTATGCGATTATTGATGCCACTATACGTTATAATTTATATGTATTTATGATATCTATTATTAAAGCCAATGTATAAAATACAATATTAATATATTATACTAAGATTAATTTGTCCCGGAATATAATTTCTAATTGTATTGTAATTCAAAATTACACTTTATAATATAGTTCCATTATCAATACACACTACAAACACTTTTGTTTATTTATTATGCGCATATCAATAAATAAATATTAAAAATAATTAAATTATATAAAAAATATTTTGTTAACATATTTAATATTTGAAATGTTAACATGCTAATATTAACATTATACTAACATGAAATTTGTAAATGGTACCCTCTCTCTCTATCTCTCTCTCTCTCTCTCTCTCTCTCTCTCTCTCTCTCTCTCTCTCTCTCTCTCTCTCTCTCTCTCTCTCTCTCTCTCTCTCTCTCTCTCTCTCTCTCTCTCTCTCTCTCTCTCTCTCTCTCTCTCTCTCTCTCTCTCTCTCTCTCTCTCTCTCTCTCTCTCTCTCTCTCTCTCTCTCTCTCTCTCTCTCTCTCTCTCTCTCTCTCTCTCTCTCTCTCTCTCTCTCTCTCTCTCTCTCTCTCAAACACACATAATAATTATCCACATATCTATCATTTCGAATCTATATCCCGTGTTACATCATATAATCATCCCATACTACACGCTCATACAGACGTATCTACTTCAGGATACACAGCATCGCATCGTGACTTATTCAATATCATCGGGGGTGGAGATAGTCAGTCCAGGTCGGATTTCTCAAGATGTCCAATAACCAAGCAATCCAGGGCATCCAATGCCGGCGAATGTTTTCGGTCATCGGATGGTGATCCTACTTTACCTGGAGTTATATTCGCCTATAACTCAGATATTGGTGACTGTATTGAACACATATGTCCGTCGTCGACTCAAATGCAAGCTATCCACTTGAACACCGAATATACCCTCTACAAGTACATAGGTTAGCAGCGAAATCGGAATTATATTAGACTAAAGTCAATCGATTAGATTAGACTCGAAGTTAGAATTGCATGTAAATTAGAAATATTTGTAACTAAGGCTAGTAGATAAATTTGACTTTTGTAGATTTTAAGTTGCACTTAAATATAACTTAAAAGCTTAATAATTATACGATTTAACAATTAAACTATTAGACTGTTAGACTATTACTGATATCATGATTTAATCAGAAATAAAGATTGTAAGTTAGATATAGACATACTTTTATTTTATAATAATGTTAAAATTATAATCATGACCTAAGATTACTTATATTGTACTTTATACTGAAAGTCTGATTATACAAAATAAAAAGATAAACTAATTTAAATTGAAAATGAGATTATAATATAGACTTCAACATATAAATAATAATATAAACGTTATATTTGATTATAAGTTAGCCTATATATAAACTTTAATATAGATTGCAAGTAAGACTATATACAACTTTAATATAAATTGTCAGTTAGACTTTATATTAGATTATAAGTTAGACTATATATAAACTTTAATATAGATTGTAAGTTAGACTTTATATTAGATAATAAGTTAGACTATATATAAACTTTAATATAGATAATAAGTTAGACTATATATAAACTTTAATATAGATTGTAAGTTAGATTTTATATTTGATAAGTTAAAATTAAAAGTTAGATTGCATATAAACTATACATAGGTTATATTAAGTTGCATTAAATGACACTATATTAAAACCATTAACCGAGATAAATATCACATTTTCGTAAAACACACAGAAAACAAAAGAAACGACAGCAGTATGTGCGATACATCCTCGTATTGTTCTAATTCCCTCGGCTGCGATATAGACATCGATCGATTGTCCGAATGCATTGAGGATTCGGCGGGAAAAATGCCTTGTCTTCGATGTTCTTGTAAACCAGGCTTCATAGGACATAATTGCAGGACATGTTGGTGTGATATGAGTAATTGTAGTTAGACTGATAGCATAGGTGAGGAGTAGTTGTGAATACATTGATGGTATAGAGTTTGTACTTTGTTGTCCAAGTATTAGTTAGGTAGAGTAATGGAATACTAATCATATGGGTGAGATGTTGGTGTTTTAGTTGGTGTATGTGTAGGTGTATATATGTAGGTGTATTTAGGTATAAGTGTAGCTATGTATGTGAGTAGGTGTGCGTATGCATTGACATTAATACACTGAAGGTATCAGCGAGGTGTATGTATATTTAAAAAGTTAGTAATTAAAAGTTTACTAAAGATATTTACTATATACCAGTACTCGTCGCTGAGTTATTGTAACGGAACTTAATAAATTTGATTATTATCGATTAATGCCGCTGCATATCTGAATTAACCCTAAATCACGTTGTATAATCATATATATAGAGAGAACGCCATTATATAATATTTTAATAATTTATAATATTGTAATAATTATATAATACCATCTCAGACGTCGACTTCTGTAAATTGTCGCCTTGTTTGAACAGCGGAGTTTGCACTCAAGTGAAAGAGGTGTACTCATGCAATTGCTTTAATAACTTTAAAGGAGATAACTGCCAGTATAAAGAAAAACCGATAAGTAAGATATTATTAATAATAATATATTGATACATTAATAGTTCAGATTTATTTGTTCATGTTATATCATTAACCTTTTATTTATATACATTTTTCTCGATTTTATATTTTTTTCACACTTTAATTAATTAAATTAAAATGATTATTAAAATAATTAAATTATTAAAATACATATATATATATATATATATATATATATATATATATATATATATACTTATACACACTCACACATACTCATACACATACTCACACATAATATATACGATTATTGCAGATTATATATCGTATATAACGACATTCAAGTTGCACCAGAAGGTACAAGCGTGTAATTCAATTCCGGATCTCGAAAAAGAAATCTTCAATTTGCTTAACTTCTCAGATCTTGTTAATTTCTTAAATTTTGTTAATTTCTCAAATATTATTCATTTCTTAAAGCTAATAAATTTAGTAAATTTATGTTCTGTTCATTAAAATAATTGTTTTGAAATACAATCGATATATATTAGAATATGAAATGTTATCTGATAGTTCATAATATATGTCATACTAATTATTTTTTTTACGTGAATTCAGTATAAAGGACAGCCTACTAATTATAATTACAATTTCACTGGGCACGACCGAGCACATATTAGAATAAGGTTACCTATGTATACTTTTGTATTATATAATTAAACAGAATATTCGAGATATCTGTCAAATAGTCAAATGCAATTATTAAAATGTATTTGTAAATCTTGTTTGCTAACTAACTGAGTACCTAGATACTTTAATTTACACGTATTTTGTAAATTCTAAATAAATCTTCCCGTGCTTGTAAGCAACCCACTGATTAGATGTTATCAATGTAAAGTTAAATGACTAGATTGTGGCTTACACGATCCGTCACCATGGAAACAGACAAATCAACGTAACCGAGTTCGACGTGACATTGACTTACAAGACGTTGAAGTTGATAGACAATGCCTACGCATCTACTGTCTTCTTGGATATAGTCCACGAAATAATAGATAACCAATTGAATAGATATACAATAGAAAATTACAAACTGTCAAATCAAGGTTGGTTTAACTGATATAAGATAATATACCGGGAATATTGAAATACACTCGAACATAAATATTAAATCTTTAAATATTAATTCTTCGAAATCGCATTCTTTTATCCATGTTAACTTTCCAACGCACATTATATCGAATTACCTACTCGTAGAGACACTCGCACACACTATCGCTCATTCATACACTCAATTTAATCCGATGTCATGCAACGTATGTCATACAATGTATGTCATACAATGTATGTCATACAATGTATGTCATACAATGTATGTCATACAATGTATGTCATACAATGTATGTCATACAATGTATGTCATACAATGTATGTCATACAATGTATGTCATACAATGTATGTCATACAATGTATGTCATACAATGTATGTCATACAATGTATGTCATACAATGTATGTCATACAATGTATGTCATACAATGTATGTCATACAATGTATGTCATACAATGTATGTCATACAATGTATGTCATACAATGTATGTCATACAATGTATGTCATACAATGTATGTCATACAATGTATGTCATACAATGTAAAGTCATACAATGTATGTCATACAATGTATGTCATACAATGTATGTCATACAATGTATGTCATACAATGTATGTCATACAATGTATGTCATACAATGTATGTCATACAATGTATGTCATACAATGTATGTCATACAATGTATGTCATACAATGTATGTTATACAATGTATGTCATACAATGCATGTCATATCAATGTATGTTAAACAATGTATGTCATACAATATATGCCATACAATGTATGTCATACAATATATGCCATACAATATATGTCATACAATGCATGTCATACATGCACTCACCCAAATATACACGCTATTGCCCTCCCCCCACTAATACGTATATGCACATACCCATACGCACACAACACTTATCCTCTCATACGCACATCCATACGCATCCACCATGCCTCGCAGTGAAACACACACTCGCAACAGTTATTATCCTATAAGTGTAATACTAACTTACCACTTGCCTGGAACTCGGACCATTTTTCTAGGAAGTGATCGTTTGTTTTCTTGTGATTTCGAGCCCGGGGAGGAATGTAAGTTAGACGAATCGCTGTGGAAGAGAAACAGCGGTTTTACTAGGAATCTGGACACCGGCCCGGAATATGCAGCTTCCGGGAACTACTATCTATTAGCGGACAGCCAGACACTCTTCAGTGGCTCATTCGTCAAGTTGGCATAGGTGTGGGTTAATGGGGACAGATGCGGTCACGGATAGGGTTATCGGTATTTTGGGAAGTAGGTATAGTGAGGCTGATGTATATGTAAGTTGTAGGGCTTGTTGTAGATATTATGTTGGACATTATTAGAGGCTGATAGTATACACACTGGAGTGAGTTAGAGGGAGATTAGTAGTGATGTTTATATATATATATATATATAT
Source organism: Osedax frankpressi (assembly GCA_964035775.1). Classification (NCBI taxonomy): domain Eukaryota; kingdom Metazoa; phylum Annelida; class Polychaeta; order Sabellida; family Siboglinidae; genus Osedax; species Osedax frankpressi. The sequence continues at coordinate 26,574,675 of OZ038315.1, forward strand.
ATATATATATATATGTGTATATGTATATGTATATAGTAGTGTATTATCAATTATAATATATATAATAAATTATATTAATATTATAAATTAATACGATCTAATATTATTTTAACAAATAATATAATATTATATCGATATTATATTATCTTAACTTTAATAACAACATCGGCCTTATCCTAAGCCATAAACTTAATATTAACCTAAAATTTACACTTTGTGGATAAATATCCATTAATGCACCTCTCATAAGTAAGTCAACACCATTGACCTCACCACAGACTCCCTCTTCCAATCTTCCGGTTTGCTAGCGATGACTCAGCCCCGAAGAAGGCGTGTCTACGCTTCTCGTACCATATACATGGTACTGGTACCGGGTACGTACAGGTCGAGGACTCCGGGGGTCGAGTACTCTTTAACGAAGGCGAATACGATAACAACGCTTGGCAAACTGCCAAGATTCCTGTTTACATCACCGGAGAAGAGCTTAAGGTTGGTCTATTTGTGGTTATAGGAGGTTAGAGTGGGTTACAGTTAGTTAGGGGAGCTTAGGATATGTTATATTACCGAGGTTTCCATTTACGTTATCGTGTTAAAGGTTATTATATGTTAGAGTAAGGTTATTATAGCTATGAACATGATCTTGTACCGTTAAAATAGATAATAAGGTTAACACATCATTAGATATCTGATTACGTTAATGTATACAGAATAACATTAAACATAGAGGTATATGGTAATGTATGTTTTGTGAAGGTATTTTATATAAGATTTTGTGAATTCTGGTCAATTAAAGTAAACATTATTAATATATTTATATAATATATTTATATAATATATTTATATAATATATTTATATATATATATATATATGTGTGTGTGTGTGTGTGTGTGTGTGTGTATGTATGTGTGTGTGTTGGTGTGTGTATATACATATATATATATATATATATTAATTATTTGTTTAGAACATTTCAATAATCTATTCATTACAATATAGAATTATAAAGCAGTTATTTCCATATTTATAATTATTATATATACCATAGCAATACCTTACTTATTTAAGCTTTATTACTATTACTAAGGTGATGTATTATATTTATGTTTTATTATGTTAAATCATTATTTTTTCTATTAAAGTTGTCAATTTCTGTAAAAATCGGAACCTATTCTAAGAGTGACATATGTCTGGATAATATTAACCTTTACTTGGATATGGATCAATGCAAAGGTTAGATAGATGTAATCGATAAGTATTACATTTATAATATCAACATAGATATAATTTTAAATAGGACGATATCCTATATGATTTATAGATAAAAAGTAGTATAAATTATATCTACAATTATATATAATTATATATATATATAATAAATTAAATGTATATCAGATTTGTTTACTTTCTATAATCAAAACTATTGATTATTATTATTATTGATTACTTACAATGTAATATAAAAACACAGCATTTGAGTTACCAATATCTGCTCCGACATCATGCCAAGATCACCAACTCGTAGAAGAGGACGAAAGTTGTATGAACGATTATTGGTCAGAGTTTTGTCGCATTGGTGGAAATACAGTCAACCCGGTGCTCAGAGAGTATAGGAATGGCTAGTATATATATATATATATATATATATATATATATATATATATATATATATATATATGCGATAATAACAGTGTTAATGTTTGGCAAGAGTAGGAATTATGAATATTGAAATTAATCGTATTGGAAAATTTATTATTGTTAATTTACTATTAAGGAACTGTAAGTCATTTATAATTAAAGAAGGATTATTATTTCTAAATCATAGTTAAAGGGAAGATTAATAATTATAAATCAAGTAAATCAGTAATTTTTAATTTTGGATTGTCAGAGAATATTTAAAAAATTTCTCGTGATTATTTAATGGCATATTATAAATATTATTATACATTAATTCTTTCGACAAAATGGTTAATATAATTTATTAATTTACATAGTTAGTAAAACAACTTTTATAGATAATATTCTTTTATAAATAGATAATGTTAACTTATAATTTCAATTGTATGCTCTTTATCAGGAATAATAGTTGACTAAAACATGAATCTAAATGTATATGCTCACCTTATAATAAATTATAGGACATTTTACTATTAAATATAATTTACATTAGTATTTTCAGGATAAACTCAAGATAATCAATTTTATAAAATATGGTATTTTTTTTAAATCGTAATGTTGTATAATACTATCAATATAGGCAATGTAGTATGTGATTATATAAGTCAGATGCCACATATTGCAGTATATATTGTATATAAATACCGTGATTTATATAAAGTGATTTATAATGTCATTGTATAACGTCAAAGAACAATAATTTACACCATACATAATGTATTATATTTAATACTAGCAATATAGTAATGTATCGTGTACGATTCTATATTTCAAAGTAGGACAATTCTAAGTGTACTTTGTAGACTATACAGTAGTAATAATATAGGGATTTATTGAATAAAAACCCACCTGGAATACGTAACCAACCATTTATTCGGTAGTATGCAAATTTGAATTGCAATCGTAAACATAAATTAGATTTGTTCAAATATATTTATATTTAAAAATATACAATCTATTCGAGCATAGATAAATATACTCCATTATTGTAACCTAATAATCCATATAATAGAAATATCATGCATTACATATCATTCACTATATCCACTACAAACTACCCCTATAGGGGTTACATCTTTTAAGCTTTATAGCTATAGCTATAAAGCCCATATTACAACTCTCTGAACACAATCTAGTCCTAGAATATTGATCCCAAATGAAAACCAGATATTAACTAACCCCAAAGATATTACCTTCATAACATTAAACCATAATCTAACCCTATTAAATAAATCCATTGAAATCTTCCGAAT
>OZ038315.1:26577802-26641407 GCA_964035775.1 Osedax frankpressi
GATTGTCAGTTAGACTTTATATTAGATAATAAGTAAGACTATATATAAACTTTAATATAGATAATAAGTTAGACTATATATAAACTTTAATATAGATTGTAAGTTAGATTTTATATTTGATTAAAAGTTAGATTGCATATAAACTATACATAGGTTATATTAAGTTGCATTAAATGCCACTATATTAAAACCATTAACCGAGATAAATATCACATTTTCGTAAAACACACAGAAAACAAAAGAAACGATAGCAGTCTGTGCGATACATCCTCGTATTGTTCTAATTCCCTCGGCTGCGATATAGACATCGATCGATTGTCCGAATGCATTGAGGATTCGGCGGGAAAAATGCCTTGTCTTCGATGTTATTGTAAACCAGGCTTCATAGGACATAATTGCAGGACATGTTGGTGTGATATGAGTAATTGTAGTTAGACTGATAGCATAGGTGAGGATTAGTTGTGAATACATTGATGGTATAGAGTTTGTACTTTGTTGTCCAAGTATTAGTTAGGCAGAGTAATGGAATACTAATCATATGGATGAGATGTTGGTGTATATAGGTATAAGTGTAGCTATGTATGTGAGTAGGTGTGCGTATGTGTTGACATTAATACACTGAAGGTATCAGCGAGGTGTATGTATATTTAAAAAGTTAGTAATTAAAAGTTTACAAAAGATATTTACTATACACCAGTACTCGTCGCTGATTTATTGTAACGGAACTTAATAAATTTGATTATTATCGATTAATGCCGCTGCATATCTGAATTAACCCTAAATCACGTTGTATAATCATATATATATATAGAGAGAACGCCATTATATAATATTTTAATCATTTATAATATTGTAATAATTATATAATACCATTTCAGACGTCGACTTCTGTAAATTGTCGCCTTGTTTGAACAGCGGAGTTTGCACTCAAGTTAAAGAGGTGTACTCGTGCAATTGCTTTAATAACTTTAAAGGAGATAACTGCCAGTATAAAGAAAAACCGATAAGTAAGATATTATTAATAATAATATATTGATACATTAATAGTTCAGATTTATTTGTTCATGTTATATCATTAAACTTTTATTTATATACATTTTTCTCGATTTTTATATTTTTTTCACACTTCAATTAATTAAATTAAAATGATTATGAATTAAATTATTAAAATACACACATATATATATATATATATATATATATATATACTTATACACACTCACACATACTCATACACACACTCACACATAATATATACGATTATTGCAGATTATATATCGTACATAACGACATTCAAGTTGCACCAGAAGGTACAAGCGTGTAATTCAATTCCGGATCTCGAAAAAGAAATCTTCAATTTACTTAACTTCTCAGATCTTGTTAATTTCTTAAATTTTGTTAATTTCTCAAATATTATTCATTTCTTAAAGCTAATAAATGTAGTAAATTTATGTTCTGTTCATTAAAATAATTGTTTTGAAATACAATCGATATATATTAGAATATGAAATGTTATATGATAGTTCATAATATATGTCATATTAATTATTTTTTTTACGTGAATTCAGTATAAAGGACAGCCTACTAATTATAATTACAATTTCACTGGGCACGACCGAGCACATATTAGAATAAGGTTACCTATTTATACTTTTGTATTATATAATTAAACAGAATATTCGAGATATCTGTCAAATAATCAAATGCAATTATTAAAATGTATTTGTAAATTCTAGACATTTTTTACAAAAATATCAAATCAACTTTGATTACGAAATTATTGAAATGAGATAATCTTGTTTGCTAACTAACTGAGTACCTAGATACTTTAATTTACACGTATTTAGTAAATTCTTAATAAATCTTCCCGTGCTTGTAAGCAACCCACTAATTAGACGTTATCGATGTAATGTTAAATGACTAGATTGTGGCTTACACGATCCGTCACCATGGAAACAGACAAATCAACGTAACCGAGTTCGACGTGACATTGACTTACAAGACAAAGAAGTTGATAGACAATGCCTACGCATCTACTGTCTTCTTGGATATAGTTCACGAAATAATAGATAACCAATTGAATAGATATACAATAGAAAACTACAAACTGTCAAATCAAGGTTGGTTTAACTGATATAAGATAGGATAACGGGAATTGCAATACACTCGAACATAAATATTAAATCTTTAAATATTAATTCTTCGAAATCGCATTCTTTTATCCATGTTATCTTTCCAACGCACATTATATCGCATTTCCTACTCGTAGAGACACTCGCACACACTATCGCACATTCATACACTCAATTTCATCCGATGTCATGCAACGTATGTCATACAATGTATGTCATACAATGTCATGCAACGTATGTCATACAATGTATGTCATACAATGTATGTCATACAATGTATGTCATACAATGTATGTCATACAATGTATGTCATACAATGTATGTCATACAATGTATGTCATACAATGTATGTCATACAATGTATGTCATACAATGTATGTCATACAATGTATGTCATACAATGTATGTCATACAATGTATGTCATACAATGTATGTCATACAATGTATGTCATACAATGTATGTCATACAATGTATGTCATACAATGTATGTCATACAATGTATGTCATACAATGTATGTCATACAATGTATGTCATACAATGTATGTCATACAATGTATGTCATACAATGTATGTCATACAATGTATGTCATACAATGTATGTCATACAATGTATGTCATACAATGTATGTCATACAATGTATGTCATACAATGTATGTCATACAATGTATGTCATACAATGTATGTCATACAATGTATGTCATACAATGTATGTCATACAATGTATGTCATACAATGTATGTCATACAATGTATGTCATACAATGTATGTCATACAATGTATGTCATACAATGTATGTACAACAATGTATTTCATACAATGTATGTCATACAATGTATGTCATACAATGTATGTCATACAATGTATGTCATACAATGTATGTCATACAATGTATGTCATACAATGTATGTACAACAATGTATTTCATACAATGCATGTCATACATGGACTCACCCAAATATATACGCTATTGCCCTCCACCCACTAATACGTATGTGCACATACCCATACGCACACAACACTTATCCACTCATACGCACACCAATACGCACACCGCATATATACACTCATACGCACACATACATGCCTCGCAGTGAAACACACACTCGCAACAGTTATTATCCTATAAGTGTAATACTAACTTACCACTTGCCTGGAACTCGGACCATTTTTCTAGGAAGTGATCGTTTGTTTTCTTGTGATTTCGAGCCCGGGGAGGAATGTAAGTTAGACGAATCGCTGTGGAAGAGAAACAGCGGTTTTACTAGGAATCTGGACACCGGCCCGGAATACGCAGCTTCCGGGAACTACTATCTATTAGCGGACAGCCAGACACTCTTCAGTGGCTCATTCGTCAAGTTGGCATAGGTGTGGGTTAATGGGGACAGATGTGGTCACGGATAGGGTTATCGGTATTTTGGGGAGTAGGTATAGTGAGGATGATGTATATGTAAGTTGTAGGGCTTGTTGTAGGTATTATGTTGGACATTATTAGAGGTTGATAGTATACACACTGTAGTGAGTTAGAGGGAGATTAGTAGTGATGTTTATATATATATATATATATATATATATATAGTAGTGTATCATCAATAATAATATATATTATAAATTATATTAATATTATAAATTAATACGATCTAATATTATTTTAACAAATAATATAATATTATATCGATAATATATTATCTTAACTTTAATAATAACATCGGCCTTATCCTAAGTCATAAACTTAATATTAACCTAACATTTACACTTTGTGGATACATACCCATTAATGCACCCCTCATAAGTAAGTCAACACCATTGACCTCACCACAGACTCCCTCTTCCCATCTTCCGGTTTGCTAGCGATGACTCAGCCCCGAAGAAGGCGTGTCTACGCTTCTCGTACCATATACATGGTACTGGTACCGGGTACGTACAGGTCGAGGACTCCGGGGGTCGAGTACTCTTTAACGAAGGCGAATACGATAACGACGCTTGGCAAACTGCCAAGATTCCTGTTTACATCATCGGAGAAGAGCTTAAGGTTGGTCTATTTGTGGTCATAGGAGGTTAGAGTGGGTTACAGTTAGTTAGGGGAGTCTAGAATATGTTATATTACTGAGGTTTCCATTTACGTTATCGTGTTAAAGGTTAGTATATGTTAGAGTAAGGTTATTATAGCTATGAATATGATATTGTACCGTTAAAATAGTTTATAAGGTTAACATATCATTAGATATCTGATTACGTTAATGTATACAGAATAACATTAAATATAGATGTAATGTATTTTTGTGAAGGTATTTTATATAAGATTTTGTGATTTCTGGTCAATTAAAGTAAACATTATTAATATATTTATATATATATATATATATATATATATATATGTGTGTGTATGTGTGTATGTGTGTGTTTGTGTTTGTATATATATATATATATATATATATATATATTAATTATTTGTTTAGAACATTTCAATAATCTCTTCATTGCAATATAGAATTATAAAGCAGTTATTTCCATATTTATAATTATTATATATATCATAGCAATACCTTACTTATTTAAGCTTTATTACTATTGCATTATTAAGGTGATGTATTATATTTATGTTTTATTATGTTAAATCATTATTTTTTCTATTAAAGTTGTCAATTTCTGTAAAAATCGGAACCTATTCTAAGAGTGACATATGTCTGGATAATATTAACCTTTACTTGGATATGGATCAATGCAAAGGTTATATAGATGTAATCGATAAGTATTACATTTATAATATCAACATAGATATAATTTAAAATAGGACGAAATCCTATATGATTTATAGATAAAAATAGTATAAATTATATCTGCAATTATATATAATTATATATATATATAATAAATTAAATGTATATCAGATTTGTTTACTTTCTATAATCAAAAATATTGCTTATTATTATTATTGATTACTTACAATGTAATATAAAAACACAGCATTTGAGTTACCAATATCTGCTCCGACATCATGCCAAGATCATCAACTCGTAGAAGAGGACGAAAGTTGTATGAACGATTATTGGTCAGAGTTTTGTCGCATTGGTGGAAATACAGTTAACCCGGTGCTCAGAGAGTATAGGAATGGCTAGTATATATATATATATATATATATATATATATATATATATATATATATATATATATATATATATATAATATATATATATATATATATATATATTATATATATATATACTATATAAATATATATATATATATATATATATAATATATATATATATAATATATATATATATGCGATAATAACAACGTTTAAATGTTTGGCAAGTGTAGGAATTATGAATATTGAAATTAATAGTATTGGAAAATGTATTATTGTTAAGTTACTATTAATGAACTGTAAGTCATTTATAATTAAAGAAGGATTATTATTTCTAAATCATAGTTAAGGCAAGATTAATAATTATAAATCAAGTAAATCAGTAATTTTTAATTTTGGATTGTCAGAGAATATTTAAAAAATTTCTCGTGATTATTTCATGGCATATTATAAATATTATTATAAATTAATTCTTTCGACAAAATGGTTAATATAATTTATTAATTTACATAGTTAGTAAAGCAACTTTTATAGATAATATTCTTTTATAAATAGATAATGTTAACTTATAATTTCAATTGTATGCTCTTTATCAGGAATAATAGTTGACTAAAACATGAATCTAAATGTATATGCTCACCTTATAATAAATTATAGAACATTTTACTATTAAATATAATTTACATTAGTATTTTCAGGATAAACTCAAGATAATCAATTTGATAAAATATGGTATTTTTTTAAAATCGTAATGTTGTATAATACCATCAATATAGGCAATGTAGTATGTGATTATATAAGTCAGATGCCACATATTGCAGTATATATTGTATATAAATACCGTGATTTATATATAGTGATTTATAATGTCATTGTATAACGTCAAAGAACAATAATTTACACCATACATAATGTATTATATTTAATACTAGCAATATAGTAATGTATCGTGTACGATTCTATATTTCGAAGTAGGACAATTCTAAGTGTACTTTGTAGACTATACAGTAGTAATAATATATGGATTTATTGAATAAAAAACCCACGTGGAATACGTAACCAACCATTTATTCGGTAGTATGCAAATTTGAATTGCAATCGTAAACATAAATTAGATTTGTCAAATATTTATATTTTAAAAATATACAATCTATTCGAGCATAGATAAATATACTCCATTATTGTAAACTAATAATCCATATAATAGAAATATCATGCATTACATATCATGTACTGTATCCACTACAAGCTACCCCTAGCTATAAAGCCCATATTATAACTCTCTGAAATATAATCTCCACAATCTAGTCCTAGAATATTGATCCCAAATGAAAACCAGATATTAACTACCCCAATGATATTACCTCATAACATTAAACCATAATCTAACCCTATTAAATAAATCCATTGAAATCTTCCGAATCTTCCGAATTCACAATATTCCCATAAAGTAAATATTCGAAGTCTAATTATTCTATAATAATATGCACAATCTACCATACGATATAACCACGCCTATTTCTAGGCACGACATTGAATAAGATTAAACTGATGGCTATGTCGCTAAGTAACAGGGCCTATAAAGGAGATCTTATGGCGATACACAAATGTTTTAATGACTATTGTTAGTATTTATATACATATAAATAGTTACATATATACATGTATATATATATATATATATATATATATAAATATATATATATATATATACATATATAAATATATATATAGTAATGAAGTGTATTCTGTTCTCTTGTTCTTTATTATATTATGTAACTAAGATCATAATAACAAATCTATTATGATCGAAACAACTTACATTTAATTCAAATATATATATTATACAATACTTATATTTAACAATATAGATAATATCATATTATATAAGTCCCTTTACTAATCTTTACACAAACTCTCATAATCTATTGCTAGATATAGATTTGAATGATGAATCGTTGGCACCTAGAAATAAAAACTACACACATATGGGTACGGTCACAATCTTCCATGAAAGACAGAATAAGTACATTTGCACTCGGATTGTTCGTAATAATTATGTCTTAATATCATTTTTACAGGATATTAATTATAGGCCTTTATTTGGTATTAATAGTGGATTTTAATCGATAAATAATATGATATCTTAATTATGTATACATTATCATCATATTTAGGCTCATGATATATATATATATATATATATATATATATATACTTATATATATATATATATATATTATATTAGTATAAAATATTTACTTAGTCATTATGTCTAAATAAACGATCATGCTATAAGGTGTTTAGCAAATCGTATCTGATAGATACCATCTAATTAGATCATTATTTACTTTTCAATTGTAGTATGTAATCTAATAATAATATGTTACCGCATTTTATTCACCAGGATATATACATAATGTATAACACATAAGTTATGTCATAGTTTAACATGATTACATAACATACTCTGTCTTAATATTCTTACTTTCATTTATATTTTTACAAATTTATATTATTTTTAAAGAATTTACTCCAATGAAATGTATAGAAATGTATAGAGATACTGTGATTGTTTATTATATTTCGTAATGAGTTTGATGTATATAGTATATATTTTTAATATTTGCTATGTAGCTAATCTATACACACACACATATATAAATATATATATATATAAATATATATATATATATATATATATACATCAGTAAATCTATCTATGAGCATTATTTGGAGATATTTATCAAATAAGTCTCCTCTTGTGCATTTTCATTAGAAAATTATCTTTACACTAAATCATCTATTTATATTTATTAAAAATAAATAATAAGAATATATTTTCTAAATACTATAAAATACTATAAAATACTGCTTTATTATTTTCCAAAGTTATTTATTGATTACCCGATACTTTATTATAACCCAAGAAATCAGATGATCACTTTATAAATAATTTAATAATGATTTCATAAAATATAGATATAATATACACTAAATAGAAATTAAATCAATTGTTCTTCTGTTATATAAAACATTACCTCTACGTTGTCCTGGGACGTTAATAATGTAATGGAGTATTAATAATGATCTAATCCAGGAGTAAAGTATCTTCATTATCGTAGGCAACGGATGAAATCGCCGCGGTTATCTGCAGGAGCACATTCATTAAACTAAACGGCTTGCTCACGGATCACAAGTACACGTGAGTTATTGTTCTATTTTATTGTTCTATTTATATATTTATGACCGCCGCTCGGATTCTAGGTATCGTAAACAAATCGTCTTCATTAGCGCAGAATGTTTAGACAGGAGTAGTGTTCGTTGAACTGTAGGGTCGCGTAGTGCTACGCGAATGTAGCGACACAAATACGGTACCATGTAATGTTTTAGATACTAGCGTAGTTTGTTATGTTGCGTCATACAGGCTCGAGTTAATCGTAGCAAACTGGACAATTGAAGACATGCCTCGACAATTGGTTAGATACTTTTAATTTATTAATAATATTAATAATTTGGAAGGTACGAAAGAATTGCATAATATTGGAATTTGAGGTTATATTAATAAATAATGTAATAATACAAAAGCCAAACGACATATAAAAATATGGTTAATAAAAGTCTTAGATATCTAAATAAGTACTTACTTCAACTATTGGATAATTTCATTATTTAAGTTACTTTAATTACTAACTATTTTATCTACTAGAGACTTTAAACTCTACCAGTTTTAATTATGCTATATTTTAACTAATAGTTAATTTGACTACTATGGTAGTTAATATAACTATTCTATCTAGTTACTGACTAGTTATTTAATTACTAACTACCTTAACTACTAGTTATTGCATATTGTGTTAGTTAAATTATTACATTATTTAACACTAGTTACTTTTACTACTAGTTACTGTAAAAATTATATATTTTAGCCAATAGTTAAGTACATTACTCATTAACTACTAGTTATTTTAGCTATTAGGTACTTTAACAATTAGCCAATTAAACAACAAATTACTATACTAATAGTTAATTTAACAACTCATTATTTATAGATAACACAAATAAGGGTTTTTTGATTTTAATCATCTCATGATTATAAATCACAAATTGATGTGAGTTAAAATGAAATTATGGTTAGCTAATGTGTGAGATAAATGTATCTATGCTGTATTGAAATCTCTTATGAGATACGAGATAAGAATTGCGCATAATTAACTCAATTAGTAATTAATGAATCATCTTAATCAGAAATATTAGAATCTTCAGTCGAGTCAAGGGTGAGTATTTATTGAATTCAATACTGTTACATAATAAAAACTATAGAGTTGATTAATACTTAGCATTACTACGAGTTCTAATAAATAATAAAACGTATTTTATTGATATAAAAATTAATAATCGAATGTTTAAAACACCATAGTTAAGAAATATTATAGTTAATATCTGTATTAATAATATAATTAATATCTATATTAATAATTATTTATATTCTATATTTATAATTACTATCTGTATTAATATTATAATTAATATCTATATTAATATTATAATTAATATCTATATTGATAATATAATTAATATCTATATTTATTTAATAATTAATATTATAATATCTGTATTAATATTATAGTTAATATCTAGATTAATATTATAATTAATATATGTATTAATATTATAATTAATATCTATATTAATATCTATATTAATATTATAATTAATATATATATTAATATTATAATTACTATCTGTACTATATTATAATTAATATCTATATTGATATTATAATTAATATCTATATTAATATTATGATTAATATCTGTATTAATATTATAGTTACTATATATATAAATATTATAAATAATATCTGTATTAATATTATAATTAATATCTGGTTTAATATTATAATTAAGATTTGTATTAATATTATAATTAATATATGTATTATAATTAATATCTATATTAATATTATAATTAATATCTGTATAAATATTATAATTAATATTTATATTAATATCATTTGATATATTGATTGTATATTACTTGTATTTAAAATCAGGCATAAAATAAATCATAATAAATCTCAGACTTTGACTATTATTTTAATTTATTAATTTAAACCCAAGGATCAACTAGATATCTTGAAACAACTATAATTTGATAATGATATATCATAAAAGACAGTATATATTATATTTCATTTAAAATAACTGTATTTATTGATTATTAAAAAAATGTATATCAAATGAAAATTAGTTTTATTTGTTTAATTATCCCATTATATTAATTATAAATACTGCATAATATTTATATATATTAAATCCTTATGCATTATAACTTAATTTTAAATTAAATTAATTATACTTGCTTATTTACCATTAATGAAGTATTATGCAAAAGTGTTTAAACTAAGTATTATTATATTTCATTTTGAAAACCGTATAAAAACAGATCCGGAAGTATAGACCGCACTGCTGTGAGTACCTACCAGGTAGCCCCAGACATGGTATTTATGTCGGAACTCAGTTGTACTGGTCAAGAGGAATCGGTGTTCTCTTGCCAAAGTGAAAGGTCAAATGCCAAGTGTTACGGTCAACAGCTCGTGGTGGTAAATTGCACCGGGACCACTGGTTCGTTATGAGGTATCAATAGCGTTACCAATAGCGTTAGCAATAGCGTTACCAATAGCGTTAGCAATATAGTATCAATAGCGTTATCAATAGCGTTATCAATATAGTATCAATAGCGTTACCAATAGCGATAACAATATAGTATCAATAGCATTACCAATAGTATTAGCAACATAGTATCAATAGCTTTACCAATAGCGTTAGCAATATAGTATCAATAGCATTACCAATAGCGTTAGCAATATAGTATCAATAGCTTTACCAATAGCGTTAGCAATATAGTATCAATAGCGTTACCAATAGCGTTAGCAATATAGTATCAATAGCGTTACCAATAGTATTAGCAACATAGTATCAATAGCTTTACCAATAGCGTTAGCAATATAGTATCAATAGCATTACCAATAGCGTTAGCAATATAGTATCAATAGCTTTACCAATAGCGTTAGCAATATAGTATCAATAGCGTTACCAATAGCGTTAGCAATATAGTATCAATAGCGTTAGCAATAGTGTTAGCAATATAGTATCAATAGCATTACCAATAGCGTTAGCAATATAGTATCAATAGCGTTACCAATAGCGTTAGCAATATAGTATCAATAGCATTACCAATAGCGTTAGCAATATAGTATCAATAGCGTTACCAATAGCGTTAGCAATATAGTATCAATAGCATTACCAATAGCGTTAGCAATATAGTATCAATAGCGTTACCAATAGCGTTAGCAATATAGTATCAGTAGCGTTACCAATAGCGTTAGCAATATAGTATCAATAGCATTACCAATAGCGTTAGCAATATAGTATCAATAGCTTTACCAATAGCGTTAGCAATATAGTATCAATAGCGTTACCAATAGCGTTAGCAATATAGTATCAATAGCGTTACCAATAGCGTTAGCAATATAGTATCAATAGCGTTACCAATAGCGTTAGCAATATAGTATCAATAGCGTTACCAATAGCGTTAGCAATATAGTATCAATAGCGTTACCAATAGCGTTAGCAATATAGTATCAATAGCATTACCAATAGCGTTAGCAATATAGTATCAATAGCGTTACCAATAGCGTTAGCAATATAGTATCAATAGCGTTACCAATAGCGTTAGCAATATAGTATCAATAGCTTTACCAATAGCGTTAGCAATATAGTATCAATAGCGTTACCAATAGCGTTAGCAATATAGTATCAGTAGCGTTATCAATAGCGTTAGCAATATAGTATCAATAGCGTTACCAATAGCGTTAGCAATATAGTATCAATAGCGTTACCAATAGCGTTAGCAATATAGTATCAATAGCGTTACCAATAGCGTTAGCAATATAGTATCAATAGCGTTACCAATAGCGTTAGCAATATAGTATCAATAGCATTACCAATAGCGTTAGCAATATAGTATCAATAGCGTTACCAATAGCGTTAGCAATATAGTATCAATAGCATTACCAATAGCGTTAGCAATATAGTATCAATAGCGTTACCAATAGCGTTAGCAATATAGTATCAATAGCGTTACCAATAGCGTTAGCAATATAGTATCAATAGCATTACCAATAGCGTTAGCAATATAGTATCAATAGCGTTACCAATAGCGTTAGCAATATAGTATCAATAGCGTTACCAATAGCGTTAGCAATATAGTATCAATAGCGTTACCAATAGCGTTAGCAATATAGTATCAATAGCGTTACCAATAGCATTAGCAATATAGTATCAATAGCGTTACCAATAGTATTAGCAATATTGATGGTATAATAATAGCGTAGTAATAGCGTAGTAATAGCTTAGCAATAGCGTATCAATAGCGTAGTAATAGCGTAGTAATAGCGTAGTAATAGCGTAGTAATAGCGTAGTAATAGCGTAGTAATAACGTAGTAATAGCGTAGTAATAGCGTAGTAATAGCGTAGTAATAGCGTATCAATAGCGTAGTAGTAGTGTAGTACTGGCGTAGCAATAGCGTAGTAATAGCGTAGTAATAGCGTAGTAATAGCGTAGTAATAGCATAGTAATAGCGTAGTAATAGCGTAGTAATAGCGTAGTAATAGCGTAGTAATAGCGTAGTAATAGCGTAGTAATAGCGTAGTAATAGCGTAGTAATAGCGTAGTAATAGCGTAGTAATAGCGTAGTAATAGCGTAGGAATAGCGTAGCAATACCGAATAAATATAAATAGTTTTAACAATTCTGTTACTAATAGTGTTGGAAATAGAGTTAACAATTGTTCTTAAGTTCTTAAGTACGTCATTAAAAAACATATTAAGAGAGTTAGAGATAGTTTCAACAATAATATTGACAATTTATAAGAATACTATTATGATTGATAGCAATAGTTTAACACTACACTTAGAAATAGTATTATCAAAGTAGTATTAATGAGAGTGTTAGTTAGCATGGTCAATAACTTTAACAATAGCTTTAATAATAGCCTTAGCAATAGCTTTAGCGATAGCTTTAACAATTGCGTGATCAATAATTTTATCAATAGTATTACAAATATTGTAATAATATAATTAGAAATAATGTAACTTAGTGATAACAATAATAATTGCATTATATATATAATTAACAATAGAATTATCAATATCATTGTCAATAATGTAGAAATGTAACCAATGCGTACATTGTATGCCGTTCAATAGCCCTATTCTTATCATTTGTAATAGTATATGAAAATACAGATTACATTTATTTTTACATAATCTTTGGTAATTTATTATTTATGCAAATATCTTATAAAAATTTTGCGTAATAAAAGTACATATTATATAATACTATTTGATACGTACAGAATAAGTAAAACCATAGTTGTTATATAATTACGATGTATGTTATTACAAACATTAAAACAAATAACTTTGTTTCTATAGAGATACCAACGGCTACAAAATCGAAGAGAAGGAAGAAAAGATCGATCACTTCCGGTAGGAATTATGTAATCCCGTAGTAAACGCATAACATCCCGTAACTACACCAGTAATTAATTGGGACTCGAGTATAGTCTTGAATAATTTCTTATCGCCCGATATAATCTCCTAGTAAACGATTAAATAAGTTATCGACGTTTCACGATAGCAAATGTTTATTTATTGAGTGTATTATGTGTGTTGCGTATGTAAATGCATTGGGTGAGTGTTGTGCGTGGTATGTAGTAGCTGGAATATTGATGGCACTTGTTAGTAAGTGGTATGTAGTAGATGGAAACTGGTAAACACACAAAGATTGCAAATTTGCTACAATGAATAAGTTATTATAACTCATTGTTGTATACGCTCTCAACAATAGATACAATAGATTAGCAAAACTTATATATGCAAAAGTACTTATCCATATGTACTCACTCACATACACATACAAATAAATATATACACACATACATAAATACACACACACATACACACACACATATATATATATATACATAAATTTACTTATGAATACTTAATTCAACACTAATCCATATACTATTTCTTAGAATATTACATTTTTTCAGTGTAAATGTATTTGAGGAATGTAATTAAAATGCACTACCAGACATTTTCACTCTCATAAGCATGAAAACACTATACTCTATGCTCATTTTATACTTAAAACTATATAACAAAAATAACACCCCTAGACACGATACTTAATTCAAACCTAATAATAAAAGAGAAGATATACTAAATTACTAAGCGATGTAATAATAAAATCTACAAAAAAAAACAAATAAAAAACCATTGATTCATAACTCCTTCAAAATACTATCTTATGTAATAGATTACTTTATCTCACTACTATATTATGTAATATATTACTTTATCTCACTACTATCTTATGTAATATATTACTTTATCTCACTACTATCTTATGTAATGGATTACTTTATCTCACTACTCGCCCACATACGTAAATTCAAACTTAAAAGACCGAATATTATTATCAATCAAACCTATCGTCTGTCTTAATATCCACACGCGCACACACCCAATCATACACACATACTCACACACACACACACGCACACACACATATATATATATATATATATATATATATATATATATATAATTTATACCCACATACACATACATACATACACACACATACATATACATACATACCACGCATATGAACATACATACGCACACACCCACAATTACATACGTACACTTCAATATTATATTCCATATAAACTGCCAATTCTCGTAGTACCAACATACCGACATTCTACCAACATATCACTTATATTTAATTTCCATCTTTCCCGATCCGCGCAGGAAATAAGATCGATTACGTAACATTCCGGTGCGATTTCGACAATGACCTCGACCCATTCTGCGGTATGGAGGCCTCGAAGGATTCTTACGTTACATGGACACGACACTCTGGAGCAACCCCAACGTATGGCTCGGGTCCATCGTATGCTGCTTCTCTACCCTATTACGTGTATCTAGAGGCTACCGGTCAAAAATCAGCTACATACGCAACGTTGGTGACGATAATATGACGTAATCATATATATTAACTTGAGAGCAATTTGATTATATCTGTAAGATTTTAATTGAATTAAAGTAGACCACGGACTTATACTTACACATACACACACATACACATATACACACACACACACACACATATATATATATATATATATATATATATATATATATATATATATATATATATATTGAGCAAAAAAAATTATGATTGCGTAATCAACACATATTACGCAACAGGTTGATGACGCCCGAATTTCCAGCACAAGATAACCGTAGATGTATTCGCTTTTGGTACACGATGAATGGCCTAGGAGTGGGTAGACTTATGATGTACGTTGTACCCGTTGTGAAGGGAGGAACAGCCGTACGGGGCATGTCTATCGACCCCCCCTCTTCACTGGTCTGGTACAAGACCGGCCATCAGGGCATCGAGTGGATCTACGAGGTGTTGGATCTGGGAGAAATACTCAAGAATTACTTCGTTAGTAGGTTCTAGTGGATCAATATAATACCAGCAAACTAATTTGTAATGACATCATAACATTATGAATGTTTTTTATATAATTAAAGTAACACTATTTTAAAAATATATTGAAATTCGTGTTTGTACATTCATACTGCATTTGTTTACGTCACCCAGTTTATTTAGTTCAGCTATTCAACGTAATGTGGGGTTATTTATTTGTATATGGTCTTCTGTCAATTCTAACCGCAAGTTGTACTATTGCGCAATTTGTACTGTTGCGTAATTTGTACGAGTTCTCGATTATTGGTATATTTAGAAGCGCCATTTAAATATTAATATATATAAATTTGCTTATATTTATACAAAATATTACCAGTTGTATCATTTAGCGGATTTTAGATATTTTAAGATAATATGAATTTAAAATATTATCAGTTATATGCAATAAAATACATTCCTATTTATTAGATAATCTAGTTGTCAATTACACCCTGGACATGACAATCATGAATTGTAAATATCATTATTTCAAATCTATAAATATATTTTGTTTTAAAATTATATATTAAAAATATAGTTGCTAATTTATCAAATACAAATTATAATACATTTGTATAAAAATATATTTTCATATATGAAATAAATATATATATATATATATATATAGATGTATATATTTAAAATTTGAAGCATGTCATTGAATATATATTATACATTCTAATTTAAAAATAATATGTATATCAAATTTGGATTATACTAGTAATATATAATATAAATAACATATTAAGTTGAGTAGAAAGTTACATGTGTATAAAATATAAATATTTATATTATTATAATTGATACGTCTTAACTACACAACATATTAATATCATTTATTAATACAGTATAATAACATAATTAAATTTCACAGTACTTTTGTACATATTATAATTAATTGTAAGATTTATTACTAATCTTCCGGTATATCTATATATTATATTTAGTAATAATTGTTTGGAATATAATTACAAAGATAATAGTTAAGGTCATGAACCCCGCATTATAAATTGCGTAATACATATATTAGAAACGAATTTTTCATATTAAAAACATATAGCATGTAATTATATCTTAAATCTTTTGCCGAGGGGTTACATCCGGATACTCCACAAAGGGCGAATACATAAATAGTATGCAATAAATCCACTTACACTCGGATACGAAAATATCTAATGATATATAAAATGTTTGTAATTATAAAATAGTAAGGTAATCAACCATTCGAAAATAAAACCATTTATCTATGAAATGTAAGTTATATTATATGTATTAATGTGACTCCGAAATGATAACTCATTTGAAGTATTTCACTCGTGGAATACGCATGTCGTATGTCGTAGTGGGTAATTACAATGCATCTGATTATATGATTTAAATACATACTTTTTCTAAACGGTTTAATTTAGAACAATACTTTTTTATGAAGAAGAAGGTTATTACTAAGTTATTTTTATATTTACGAAATTATATAAAATATAGAAAATCCCAAAAAGTTAATTACCTCGTCGAAATAATCAGAATACGTAACAACTTGAGATTCTTATATAATCGCGTTTAGATTATAAATAAACATAAAAAATTCTTCTAAATACTAATAGATATAGATACATTTGCACTCTCATTACAAAAAAAAAATAAGAAAACCTAAGATAGATTAATATTTGTCAAATGACAGTTAAATAAATAATTTACAAATATTTTATCTATTTAGAAATTAAATAATTTAGTTTATTACCTAAATTTTATAAACTACTAAAATGTAACTACTAACAGTACCTTGAGTATACAAAGTAGTATATTATATCTTATATAAACTAGACCAATTAGTAGTTATCAAAATTAATTAATTTTTCTTTTGATTCTTAAGTTTACTCCATTTAATTTGGGATATTGCTAATCCGGTAAGACCATTGAACACGACGTATATTTACAATATAGTGTGCTTTATTAACTGTACAATGTTCGCTAGTTGGCGTCAGTGCCCCGCGTACAGTATATATGGTAAACGGTTCCTTGTACTTCGGTATACTTCTAGAGCGTTCCGTAAATTGCACTGCCCAATGGACAGTGTCCAGACCACATCATAATCTAATCAATCTGTTATATCCTACAGCCTAGTAAAATTAAACTATACGGAGCAGGAACGTTACCTTACTTCAGGGTAAGTTATGATATAATATATATATATATATATATATATATATATATATATATATATATATATATCCTGATTTAGACAGCTATCTAATCTATAACAATCTATATAAATTTCATATTACGTAGCTACTTTATATTTAATCTTTATGGATACTTAAAACAATTAATAAAATAATTAATTAATACATATTTAATAAATCAATATCATTTAAATAATCGCATATATTAAATTTAAACCGTTATGCTAGTTTTATTAGTGACATAATTCGAACGGGATAAAAACGAATATTCATTTGTGAATGTTAAATAAGTCATTAATTTATAAATAAATTGTATATTAGTCTACTTTAATGTTAAATAAAAATGCACATTGGCCTACATTAATGTTATTCAATCGCGAGTATAATTTACGATCATTCTATTTTTACACAATTTGAGATATCAAATAAATATAAATATAAGATCTGGGTTATCATTCATTTCGTAAAATTGATTATTTAAATTTAATTAAGCATAAACTATAATTCAAAACTTACACAACATAATTAAATGGTATCTTAGCCACACCTCTTACCTACTTTCTAACCACGCCCATCGTAATGTCTTTTAATTTATCTCACTTATAATTTGGCCTTATTTCTTACCTAGTAACTTTGTATCCTTAACACTTATCACCTTTATTTAATCTCTACCCCGACTTCAGATCAAATTTGTGGCGGTAGTGGGAGAGGGATACGATGGCGATATAGCTTTGGACAGCGTTCAGCTTGACCATTGCGTAATACCTAATAACCCTGGACCGATTACCACACGTGTTCCAGTATCTACAACTTCTCCAATGGGTAAGCTATTTATACTTGATACATGAGCACTTAAACGACAATTCTATCATATACAAATATCATTTTAATAATTTTAGATTCTATAAATCGCAAAAAAAAACAAATGATATTTTCATCGTTTATATACATATCGTGATCTAATTTTTGAAATATATTGTTATATGTGCATTGTGCATTGTGCATATATTTGTTTGTACATTGTTAAGTATAATAATGTATTTTATTAAATATCTCCAGCTTAGGTGAATATATGTATATAATAATGTAGATATACATGTGTAATGTAGTGATAATGTATATATACATATACATTATCAAATCATTTAATATATATATATATATATATATATATATATATATATATATATATATATATATACTTAGTTACCTATATTCAATTCAATTTAATATATATATATATATATATATATATATATATATATATACTTAGTTACCTATATTCAATTCAACTCTAAATATTCATTAAATGTTAAAATAACTAAATTATTCACATACATAGACACACACACACACACACACACACACACACACACACACACACACACACACACACACACACACACACACACACACACACACACACACACACACACACACACACACACATATATATATATATATATATATATACTAGCCCAGATTAATACAAATATAAAGTAATATCTCGATAATAACAGGAAGAATGACCATATCACTCTATATCCACAGCAGTTGAGTACTGTAGCATCCCAAACATATGCAATAACGGAAAATGCATTAATAAATCCAACCAGACCTTCCATTGCGATTGCGATACTGATTTCTCGGGCATGTACTGCGATGTAGGTTTGTAGTAATCTACGATTATTAAGATAAGATATCATGGTAAGATCCCATATCGTATATCTAAGTTAGTTATGGTAATTAACAATCTATCTAAATATAATTAATATACCATATTATGTATAATACATATTATTAATAAATTAATGTTGAAGATTTTTTCTTCGATTTTATAATGATTTAAGTCAAAATATTTGAAAATATCATAATTAGAATGACTTAATGATATATATTATATATACATGGTAATATTGATGTTTCCGTAGAATTGTATTCTACAGTACGAATTAATATCAATTTTGATTATCAATAATTAATTAGTAATATCAATTATTAATTAGTAATATCAATTATTAATCT
This sequence comes from Osedax frankpressi, assembly GCA_964035775.1. Taxonomy (NCBI): domain Eukaryota; kingdom Metazoa; phylum Annelida; class Polychaeta; order Sabellida; family Siboglinidae; genus Osedax; species Osedax frankpressi. The sequence goes on from OZ038315.1 coordinate 26,597,849, forward strand.
AACGGGGTGTATTTTGTTTTGTATTTCACAGCTGGTAGCGTGGGACCGTACATTGTTGAAATTCATTATCAAATGTCATCTGGAATAAAGTCTTCTAAGTTCGAGAACGTATTCAAGAAAAAAAACGTAATCATATTCGTCATTATATTCGAATGTTTTAATATATACGATACTTAATTATACCTGTTATATTTGATTTTAGTTAAAGACATTTTTTAAGAACGGTCTAAAGTTAATGGACATCAAAATTGTATCGTTTGTGATTTAATTATCTAGATTGCTATTCAATTTTATATTATATAATATATTCAATAACATTCATATGCGATATTATAAAATCCATTATACGTAATACAGAAGTAAAATAAGTAACGGTGCAAGATTGAAACTACAAATTCACGTCAATAATATTATTTCCCACGAGAAAATAAAACTGATAATCAATAAAGTGTTCAAATTTAATAAGAAACTTCTGAAGAATTCACGAATCAATTTAATACGATCAAATGGTTGGTTATATCGAGTGTAAATTAATATCGGGTGCTTACGAAGAATTTTATTTAAACTCGCTAATGTTTCCTAGTTATATTGGTCATTAAATACATTTATTAAACATAATTAATTCATTGCAATTTTTTAACAAAGTAAAACGGTGCCAATTTTGTTTTTTATTTCATAACGAAAATGAAAATAGAATTCATTAGATTAACATTATAGATGAGCAAGCCATTTTATTAATTAGGTGTATTGTAATCTTTAAACGTATATGTTACTATTTAATTAACTATAATATTAATTATATGTAATATCATTTAATTTATAATGTATTTACTTTCATATATATTCACACACATACATACATACATACACACATGCACATACACAAAAACTCACACACACACACACACACACACACACACACACACACCCACACACACATATATATATATATATATATATATATATATATATATATATATATTTGCATTTGAACATATAAAGTTGAGCTATTCCACTGCAAATTTGAGAAGAATCTGTGTTCAATGAACCATGAAGAACACGTGATCTACAAGTCGGAATTAGTGAAGAATCAGTTCAAGATGCGTTTGAGTGGCTCCGCGAAATTTAACAATAAGATGAACCTTCCTTACGAAGCTTACCAGGGCTCCCGTTATGCATTTGGTAAACTTGTACCTAATGCTTCCCACTTGAAGTCTGTGTTAGTTTTGTGTAGTAGTAGTAGCTGTACATGTAATGAAAATAGCGGTGTGTCGCGTACAGTATATTGCAAGCCCTTCATTGCAGGGTGTAATGTATATTTTAATTTATAGAGTAATTTATATAATATAATAATTTAGTAAATTATAAATATAAATATATAAATTTATATATTTATTTGTTCTGCAAAATGGTAACTTGGAGTATATACAATTATTAATACAATTGTTTCCTAAACTTTATCTGTAATTACCCAAGTATTTTATATTAAGTTTGATACTATATATATATATATATATATATATATATATATATATATATATATAGGTATATATAATAAATTATATAAGTATAATTAATTAATAAAAAATAATATAAACAATATAAACAATATGTAAAAAGACTAAAATCACATTATATGACCATTTTATTTTAATAAGAAAAAATAAGAACAATTCATAACAAATATCCAAAGATTATCATTTGTTATCATTTGAAATATGAACTTATATATTTTAATATCAATTTATTATTTTTATAATACAAACTCCACTCACAAATTATAATTACGCTATTATGTAATAAAACATATGTTAATAAATATATTGAACCAAAGAGCATGTATTTGGTAGCTAAATAGGTAACAATGGAACAAATATATATATATATTATATACTATATATATTATATATTATGTATATTACATATTATATATATTGTATATTTTATATATATTATATATATTATATACTATATATATTATATATATTATATATTTTATATATATTATATACTATATATATTATATATATATATTATATACTACATATATTATATAGTATATATTATATCCTATATATATTATATTCTATATATATTATATACTGTATATATTATATACTATATATATTTTACAATACATATGTAACATGATAAAATAATGAAGAGCTAATCCTTCACAGTATGGTGGTATCGGCTTTTGGAGATTTTGAAGGCAATGCCTGTTTGAAGTTCTCATATCAGCTCGCCGAGAAAGGCTACAGCGAATTGGCAGTTTACGTAAACTCCGGAAACGGTAGTAGTAAAGTATTATTCCGAGAGAATAACGTTCCGACAGGCAAGTGGAATCGTCCCGCTTATCGAGTTACCATCGGCAGAGGAACGCAGGTAATTTTCTAATGTCGTTGTCGGTCTTTTAGGGAATTCAGAACTATGGATAAGATTAACAGCCCCAGTAAAAAATAGGGGAAAATACAACGTTAACACGTGTATTTTGTGTGTTACTCAACACATGATTGTGTTACAGTGTGTTTTTATACTAGTAAAATTTGCACACAAATTACACATGTTAATACGTGTATTTTTTTTCTTGTGTTGAGTTATATAACAAATGCACGTGATAACACGTTTATTTGTTTTTTGTATTGTGTAACACACAAAAAAACACAGGTTAACCCAAGTATTTTTAATAATCTTGTGTTGAGTAACACATAAAAAACACTTGAAAAAAAACACTTTTTAATCCAAGTATTTTTTCCCAATTATTTAATGCCAAATACAACTTTTACAAAAATTTATAAATTCTACTAATGTTGTATGAGCTTTTATTTATAAATAATATATTATATTAGATGATATAAGAAAATTATTAAATATAGAAAAAAATATAGAAAATTATTAGTAATATCGGTTTAAATACAAAAGTTATAATAAATTAACTTTTTATTTAAATATGTATATACTATATAAGTTAGTTTACTATATATAATAATGTTTGATGTACGTATCTATGATATACACATATAAATATATCAGTAGCATAACATATTTTGAAATCGCATATACGATTACCATATAATACAAGTTAAACTTATCATTATTAATTTATTATTAATTATTATACCTTACTTTAAATAATATATTATATGTTATATATTATACTTATACAACCATACTGGTATGACTATAATATCGATTAGCTATTAAATACATACTATAACGTATATTGTATATATATATATATATATATATATATATATATATTACTAGCGTAATTTATTGCCGATGGCAATATATATAAAGTGGAGAGATACATTTTAATAATTTTAAGTATTTTAATTATTTTAAATTTTGGATGATATTGCCGACAGCAATTCATAAAAAATAAGTTAGTAGGTTAAAATTAAATAAATAATATTATTAAATATTAATATAAAAATATTAATAAAAAATATATAAAAAAATTATTAAAAATTTTGTTGTACCATAATATTGCAGCCTAGTGTCATTCTATATGCTAGGGTTTGGGTGTGCATTTTATTTGTAATTATTGATATCGAATATGTTATGTATATAGATGTATATAGTTTTATATTTAAATATATTACAAATCTGTGGATGAGATGAAAACCCCTGCCTCATATAATAACTAGTATATATAACACATTAACCATTATATATTTAGTAAATTAGTGTAGTTGGGTAGCCATGCTTTGATATTTAATGTTAATGTATAGCAACGCAATTAAGTCAAACCCTAATTCGAATCTATTATATAATCCAAACCTTAACCCGAAACCAAACATAGCCCAAACAAACCTAAATAAAAATATTATAATTATAGAAACCTGGCATTAGATTTATTTAAAAAAAATTTTCAAATCCAAATCCAAACCTAAAACTAACCCAAAACCGAATCTAAGTTCAAAACATAAAACCAACCTATATAAGTATAGTGTATAAATATAGCATGTCATCACAATTATTTTAATATATCAATAAAACCTCACACGACCAAACCCAAACACAAACCACAAATACTATAATTATAGTATATAAATCTAGCCCGAGATCAAATTTATAATATTTTATCTAAAAAAAACCTATATTGATCTAAAACTATAACTAAACACGCAACAAAACCCTAACCTAAACATTATAATTATAGTATATGAACTTAACCTGACGTCAAATTTATATTAATTAATTCAAAAAAAACCACACAGAACCAAATACAAAACCAATAACAAAATTCATATATCATACATGCTTTGTGTAATTGTTATAGTATTGCATTATAGTGAAGTTAATATATACTATTATCATGATGTAGTCTTATACAGTACTCAAATTCATATTCAAGTTAACACATTTATAATATAGCCTGTATATTAATGTATATGTATATATGATTGAGAGAGTGATTCATCGAAATGTGCGAATCATAGGTTTACTCTCATTGAGATAAACTAAGAATGATACGGACATTTGCTATTACATAGAATTTAAATATTTTCAAATTACATTAATATACGCTACGTAACAATTTTAAGTTTGACGTGTTTACTGATTATAAAATAAATAATGATTTATTTTATTTTATTTGAATTAGTTAGCATACTTTAATAAATATTCTATAAATATTATATAGTATAAAAAATATATATATATCATATATTTATAAATATATACATATCTATTAAATAGAATCATCTACAACTCAATATTTTAATATTGTAATAATGATGACATTGGACGAGATTAATATTCTGGAAATTAATCTTGTGAAAATAGATTTTGTATAAAATGGTTACTATATAGTAATAATTATTTTAGTAAAAATAAATTATATTGTGTTTTATTTTCTTATTATATTAATTTATATACATTTAAAAATAGTAAACTAATAATATATATATATATATATATATATATCATAATATACTATAAGTAATATATATATTTTTGATCAAATTATATGTTCAATATAGTATATTAACTTATATATGACCATACTACGAAGTACGTTATTTTTAATAAAACATAATTTAAGTATATAAATTAATTATTTCTATCTTTAAATTCTATGTTCATATAAATATATAAATAGTATATATATATATATATATATATATATATTGCACATGTTATTGTTACGCAAATGCCATAAAGAATTCTTCACTAAATGATATCAAGTAATTCTATGCTAGGTGATTGGATAATTTTTACGAAACTTGAAAAGAATTTTATAAATAAATAAATTGAATAAATAGATTTTTTTCTTATTTTGAAATACTACTTTATTACTTGTGTTATATACACGTGTTAACCATGATATTGTTTACGCATATTAACCCAGGTTTTAACTATAGACAAATTCCCGCACAAAGACGTACATTTATAAGATGCCCTTATATGATTAGTTTAAACTATATTACGTAATGATAGGCACCCACAACACTTCTGAGGTAACCCGCGACACGCCCATAACGATGATCCTACCACCATGACCCCCATTACATCCAAGATAAGCACGTCTAGGTGAACTCCTACATTACCCAAATACCATCCCATAGATCATTTTCGAGACTTCGCTAAACAATCATGTGGGTAGTGTGTCTATAGATGACGTCATCATATTCGTTGATCCGACCAAATGTCGTTAGTTCTAAGAAATGTTGTTTTTGTTCATTTTCTTGGTACGCGGTATAGCATTCACAGTTTTTTAAAATTTAAATGTTATATATATATATATATATATTTATATATATATATATAAATGTTATATATATATATATATATATATATTTATATATATATATAAATGCACATATATATATATATATATATATATATATATATATATAAATGAATTTAATTATGATGTAACAATTAATTAATATCAAATCGATGGGCTTTATAGCAAAAGCAAAATCATGTTATGAGTATGACTTGCTATCGGATAACAATAGGCATTGTGTAAAGAAACAATGGAACTACATGTGTAAAGTCGACTACGATCAAGCGAATAACCTAATAAAAAGGTTATATCCGTTAGACAAGCTACCTATAGTTCACCTCTAACCTATTATTATATTACTAGTGATTAGAAAATTCAGTTATTTAATAATTACGTATGTATATATATTGTTTTTGAATCCGTTTTTTTAAAATTTACTACGGAATTCAAGAGAGCAAATGTCATTGAACAATGGTACTTGATTTGAGGAGATAACTAATATTTATAAATGAACTGATAAAAGAATAATTTAAGTTTAACTTTAGAGACGTGGTTTCACCAAAACCACATGTTCTTATTTGTGATAAGAGTGATGCAATAAACAATATTCCTCGAAATATAACAGCATTTTACTTTCAAATTTACTTAAATATTGTTTTAATTAAAAATATATAAGATTATTCTAAAAATATCATATACAAAATATAAATAGCTTATCGTATTCTCATTAACAATGAAAATTTAACAAATATAGACCCTATCAAACAAACAAACAATATTAAGTAACGATGTTTAACAATTTTCTAAACAAAATGTTGTATTAAAATATTATAAAACAAAAAAAAATTGTTTTGATTATTTATATTAGTATTTGTAATTAAATACAATTAATAACTATGTTAAAATTAAAATTAAAATATAAACAGATATTAGTTTAAAATATATTTTAGAATTAAAATAATTTTAAATTTTTTTATTACTATATTTTTATTAAAGAATATTTTATATGAATACTATAATAAAAATATATAATCATAATTGATTAATTTATTAATTACAATTTATTTTAAAAAAAATGAAAATGTAAATTATGTAAAAAAAATTAAATCAATATAATATTTAAATAAATGAAATTTCAATTTCAAATATATGAAAAATATAATTTTGCAAAATATAAGTTTTGTTTAATGTTTCTGATAACGTATTAAAATTTAGAAAATAATAATATTTATTAACTTCTTTGTATATTTTTTGAAAGGTCTGTCATTTTTATTTTAAAATATTAAATCAGAATCGTGGGTAACTAAAATAGGTTTAGAATAGGTTCAAATAGTCTATTTATTATGTAGGTCATTTCTATATAATAACAATAACATAGACCAGAATACCTAACCCCGATCTATGAGTCAAGTGATGCCTATATTATTTTGTCTAAATCCGTTCACTATATAAATTCACTATATTTTGTGATCTATCTTAGATATAGATTTTGATTAAATCTAGAGCTACTCGCATATAGTAGAAATATAAATAATTGATAATTAATTGAATGTTCTAATTTACCAAATGCTTTCTTTAGAACAATCAATTTATATAATAGTAGTGTTATGTAATTTTCCAGGTTATAAGTTGTTGTTTCAATTGTATGAGACAATGCATTAGAAGTGAACCCATCCTTTCTGAACCCGAATTAAATAATCAATACCATTTTTGAACTAATTTCGAAACATTTTGGTAATATCTTTAGTTATGAAATAGATTTGTATTCGTCAGGAATGTAATATTGCTATATAAGTATAATTATTTGAACTTTATCTTTATAAATTATGTATGGAAAATACATTCAGACTTCGATTTATTAATGAATGATATACTTTATTTATATAATTTGTTTGAGTAAAAAAATGTTTAAATCACTAAAGTCAGTATTATATTCAATTTCAAATTTAGAATTTCTTAAGATTTAAAAAGGGCGCCTGGAACAGTTTTCACCTATTAACTTAATATCATCATTAAATAAAATGTTAATATAAATATAATATTTTGTAATAATAACATTTTATATAGATTACGTCGTTTTATCAATATTATATTATACATATTTTTTTATTTTCTGAAATTAATACATCTAATATTAGTATTTGCTAATATTGCGTAATATATCAATATGACCATACAACTTTATTTCTCTATATTATTAAATACGATAGTATTGATGCATGATGAATACACTACAATTAATTATGCTGTAAATAGAAATATGAAATTAATTAAGAATGACTAATATCTTATTAATTATTCCATTTCAATAAATGTACACGTTTACTTTTTATATAATATTTCGTGTTACACCGGTATTTGATATAAGAGCATAGCTTTGCATAAATAGGATGCTGTTGGATACGTATACTCTCTCGATGTCGAACTGGACCTTGAATTGGTTTCGGGATCTTGTTCTCCAGGGAAAACAATTTTATTACGATATCTGCTTCGGAAACGGTAATATAAAGATAGATAAAGTGATTACGCACTACGATGTTATTACATAATCAAACACTGTAATTAAATAATAATGCTTTGTAATATATAATACTACATAATAATAATATATGATTAAAGAGTAATTTACTACAGTAATAGTAATATACTATCTATAGTAATATACTATCTATAGTTTTATACTATCTATAGTAATATACTATCTATTATGTTTTCTTTTGTTAAGTAGTAACAATTACATATTAATTGAATTATAATTAGAACTTCTTAGATAAATGCAAACAATAAATGTTTACTTTTTAACTATGTCATATTATTGTTGAGATATGATTAATAATATATTACATATCGTAGTAACCTTTGAGGTAATGGAATCGAGTCTGTAGTCTAAATTAATTAGAATACTGCCCGTAGCGTTATGTTGTAATAGGATTGCATAATATGGTCGATAAAATCTGGTATTTGCTGGATGGTATAAATTTCCGTAAAAATGAATTTACGGAAATATTCTGGGTTTAATTTACATTGTTTTATTTACATTGTTATTTACTATCATCTAGCAACAATGGTAAGACTAGTCGACGGACCGTCGGCTAATAAAGGTCGACTCGAGGTACGCGTGCCTAGTTACGCAACTAATGAGCAATGGGGGACTGTGTGCGATGACCTATCCGCTGAGACAGCAGCCATCACTTGCTTACAACTCGGCTTCGGAGAGGTTAGTGAAGATATTGGGATATTGGTAATAGAGTAAGGTTAATTTAAGGGTGGTTAAGATTCTGGATAGTATTAAGTGTTCTATGCTACGGATAAATATGATAGGTTAGGTTATATAACATATGTTATGCGATTCTATATTATTAGGTGAAGAGAGGAGTGATTAGTTTCTGAGATATGTTGGGTGGAAGTGAGATTATAATGCATATTGAGATTATATTAAGAGTCGAGAGGGGAGTTGATTAAAGTGTAAGATAAGGTTAGAATAGTCATGCTGTATAGGGTTGCTAATATAGGACACAATATAGGACAACATATAGGACAATATAGGATACAATATATGACACGGTATAGGACACAATATAGGACACAATATAGAACACGATATAGGACATAACATATAGGACATAATATAATATACGATATAGGACATAACATATATGACACAATATATGATACGATATAGGACATGATTTAGGACACAATATAGGATACGATATAGGACATAATATAGGACATAACATATAGGATACAATATAAGATACGATATAGTACACGATATAGTATACAATATAGGACACAATATAGGACACGAAATAGGATATACTATAGGACACGATATAAGACACAATATAGGACACGATATAGGACACGATATAGGACATAACATATAGGACACAGTATAATATACGATATAGGATACGATTTAGGACATATTATAGGACATAATATAGGACATAACATAGGACACAATATAGGATACAATATAGGACATAAGATAGGACACAATATATGATACAATATAGGAACCAATATAGGAAATAATATAGTACACACTATATAAAACACTGTTTATGTAATTATATTTGAAATCATTATATTAATCATCATGCTCACACTAATAATTAATCGCTCTTTATCTCTCGTGTATATAGCTGGGTGCCGATATTCGTACGGCAGCATATTATGGAAGGGGAGAGGGTGATATCTATATGAGTGGAGTCCGATGTCAGGGAGATGAGAACAGCATCTGGGCTTGTAAGAGGAACGCTGCAGATGCTGGCTTTTGTACGTCCGACAACGCAGTGTCGCTGATCTGTAAAACTAGTTAGTTTGAGTACTTGAAAACCTTCGATGGAGTTAATGTAGAGAGATTAGATCGGATTAATTAATTTTACATTTTAGCGATAAAAAAGTTTGAATATTTTTTATAGAGTTATTGGCTTATAATCGGCATAGATTTGAGAGTATGACTATTTATGGGCACACATCTCTTTCAACGGCATAGAACTTACAAAAGAAGATCTGTCAATGTATAGACACTACTTTCATATTCAATCGCTTACTATGCACTTGTCTGTGTTAACACGACTATGTTTACAGAATATCTATGTAAACATTTAGCTAAAGTTACAGAACAAAGGTAAATATACATATAACTAAAGTTACATAACAAAGGTAAATAACAATATAACAATATACAACAGGTGATACTGGTTCAGTTGAAACTGTTGGTCCGAGAGTCATTTTAAGAAAGTTAACTGACGAAAGTCTAGACAGTGTCATTATTCCATATGCAAAGAGCGACATCCATAGGAAGGGGAAAGTAATTTCATGGAAGGTTATGTCAAATGACTAGATGCATTGTTTCATTGTTATTTATTTACCCTTAGAAATATTGTAGTATTTCGAATATAATATTGTTATTAAACTATATAATAAATAATATATAAAGTTATAATTCGTGGGATACAAATACATTTTAAAAAGTATTGTTCTTGATATTATATGAAAATGAAAATAAGTTATTATATAGATATTATAATAGTTCCTCGATATTACAGAGTTTTCATGAAACTCTTTCTCCGGTGAAGCTTTTGGTAGTAAGACTGAAATATTCTTCTCCGAATGGAATTGAAACTTATACCATCGTTGGAAGTACAGAAGTTAGTCTAATAATATGTTTTGTGACACGATGAAATTGTTTATTAGTGAGATAATTATAAAGTAAATGTTATCATTTTAATTACTTATTATTATATTTTATTATATATATATATATATATATATATGTGTGTGTTTACTAACATTTAGTAAATGTGTAATAGTGTTTGGAAATATAGTTGACAGTAACTCTTTCAGATATCGCCGAATGCAACCGGAGTTAAATTGACAAGTTACTTGAATCCACCTGACACGATTTTGGTGAAACCGGGTGACTTGATTGCATTGTATTTCCCGGACGATAATCCAATTCCGTATTCCACGTTCTCCTGTAACACTAATAAAGAGAAACTTCGATTCAAATACGAACCTGAAAATGTTGATCTGGGCAAAAAATTAGGCTTTGAAATCGCACCTTTAAATATGGATCCTTGCAGAAAGTATTCCTTCAGCGTAGAGATAGGTTTATAAAAAGGCTTCGACCCAGAGTAAATGTAACTGCCTACACGTAATCTACAATTGTCAAATAAAATGATTGCGTAATATTATATAACTTCTGTATATGACGAGTATTACAAGATACTCTAAGATATAATTGAAAACTGCTTTTTTATATAGATAAGCGTTTACATAATTATATAATTAACATAGCAAACACTAATACCACTTAGAAATATTTACATTACTAATTATGTAATTTGACCTTTATACAGAATATGATACAATCACTAAAAAACCTAAAACTAAACCTGAGTCAGGTAAGACATAATTTTTTATATTTTTATTTAATTAATATTTATTTCGTAATAAAGTCGAAAAGTTTAATTATATTATTTTAATACAAAAATTATAATATATATATATATATATATATATATATATATATATATATATATATTATGTCATATAAATATAATATTGAATATCAATATATCTAATATATCTATAATATATTAATAATATATCTATATATATCTATAATGTATTAATAAATTATTAATATAATATTAACATATTAATAATATATTTACGTCTATATTTAGAGTAATATTGCAATGCATATCATTTCTAATTGCTCTACAGATAATTTAATGTTCTATTGCGGGTTCGCGGTTAATCATTGCGGTATAAAGCCGATATCCAGTGGTCCGTTCTATTTCTGGATGCGGGGAACGGGTATCTCCCTTCCTTTGGGTAACGGTCCCGACAAACAATTCAACTCCAATGGTAAATACGTCTTCATCCAGATGTCAAAAGATATTGTTAAAGGCGAACGAACTAGGTTACATTTCGTTGCTATGTCGGTTGCTATGTAATTGAACTATAGTTGCACAAGTTAATACAAAGGTAGTCCAATATAATTCGGAATATAACGCTATAATATATATCTGAGAATTAAATTTAGGGTTTAATGTTATTTCAGGTTATAAATGCTCTAACTAATATATATATATATATATATATATATATATATATATTGAGAGAGAGAGAGAAAGAGATAGAGAGAGAGAGAGAGAGAGAGAGAGAGAGAGAGAGAGAGAGAGAGAGAGAGAGAGAGAGAGAGAAATATAGATAATATGAAATTACCAGTAAATTCCAACAGTAGATTTCTAATCATCTTGAAGTTTCATTCAACCCCGACAGCTTGAAGATTCCCCGATTAAGTTATGCAGGTAAGGTTTGCGTGCGTTTCGACTACCATTCCTACGGAGATACCGACTTAGGATTGATGACTTTAAACCTGAACAATGGCAAGAATCTGTGGAGCGATTCATTGATTGACAGTTCGATGCAGTGGATACGTGTCTATGTGAATGTCATGTTAACTATAAACTCGCAGTTATCTTTCAAAGCTAGAGCCGGAGGTGCCATTAAAGGAGTCCTGGCATTAGACGAAATATATGTGACTTCTGGTAAATGCAAAAGTTGGTTAAAATCGTATTTTATATAGTATTTTTTTTAAAGAAAATAATTCATATATTAGTAACATTTATTTATATTATTAACTTAAATTTATATTTTATGTTTAACTATCCAATTTAAATGATACAATACTAATCCAATGACCTATACTAAACAATACAACAGAGATTATAACACAAAAACCCGTACTACCTATCGATTCGCGTTAGTGTCTATGAGTTATTTTTTTAATTACGATACATTATATTTGTTCCATACATAGTTTATGTTTTAATTATACATTCAAAATATATATAATGATAAATAAACCTTTATCAAGCTATCGACAAAAATAGAATCGAAAGAATATATTTCATTTCCACATCGATGGGAAAAGATGTTCCGACGTGTGGATCTATTAAAGAAAAATGTAAAACTATCAGGTATTTAGCCAACTCAAATACATGTCGTATCAATTAAATAATACTCAGATTATGTCATCCAATTAAAAATACGTATATTCATGGTATATGATGTATATATTTTAATATATACCTATATATCATGTCAAATATATCATATCTATACATTAATAATAAAAAAAATTAAATAAATGTAAGAATATGTTGTAGATATTTTAATTTCTAAAGACTAATTTCTCAGTTAATACTCAATTAATATTGAGTTTGATTACGTCTCACTATATTTACAGTTACTCGATAGAGCTTAAAGGTTTCAAGAAAAAGTTGATTTTATGCAACTCCACAGATTATGTTTTTGACGCCATGGGTCACAATGAAACCGGATACATGACATTTACAAACCTCGATTCTGAGGTATCACTCACTTTAAAAGGTAAGGTACACTTTCACGTTATATTAAAGATGGTAACGATATATAGAATTTATAATTTTGAAACTATACATATACAAGTACTATTAAAAATAACGATATTATAACTTTTTAACATTGAATAAATTACGAAAAAAATGTATGTTGTTTAATAGTGTAGTTATATTTATATTAAAAGTTATTAAATAACGGTTATAATGTACGTAATGTTTAAATAAACATACCTCCCGTATTAAGGAAATATAAAACTGATGTCATTGAAATTCTTAAATCTCACTTTGACGGGCTATCTTAATATCCAAAATAAAAACTTGGATAACTTCAACCTGCAAATGAAGTCGACGCATTGCAATCGTTTACGCATCTCAACCGAATACTCCAAAAAGATCAGTGTCCGGTTGATAAACTCTACATACACGGCGTCCGCTCTTCATCTCAAGTCAAAGTCTTTTACCAACGCGAAAGTAGTCAGTTGCAGTTTCTCCGCAATTCGGAGTTTTACGCCTCCGATCGTATCTTCCGTCCAAACAGTTCTCAAGCCAACTTCTCTACCGGATGCCGACGTTAACGGAGGTCTTCATTTCACCGCCTCGGGCTTTGGCGACCACGTCGTCGAGGTTTCGGATTGCACTTTTCGGGATTACCGCCAAGTGAATTTCGACGCCGCCCTCCCTTGCGGAGCCCTAACAATTCAAGCCAAAGGCAAGAAAGTTTCCTTACGCCTTAACGTACGAAATTCTCATTTCACGGATAATAGCAGAGCGCTCGACCTATCTCTTCTCGGCAAAGGAAAGGTTCCAATATACTTCTTATAGAGTACACGTCGTATTAATAGAAAACATCGCTTTAAGTTGTCAAATAGTAATTCAGTATAGAGTTATTAGCAGTAATATAGATCCGGCTTGTAACTTCTTACCTCTCTTGCAAGGTATTAGTGGAAGACTGCACTTTCACAAATAACATCGCCCTCGGTACCGGAGGAGCGCTCCGGGCAACGATGTCTAAGAAAGGAGGTCTTTCCTCGTTGAATTCAATGACAACCGCCTCCATAAACGTACGAGGATGCACTTTCACCAACAATAGCGCTAACTATACGGATTTGTATGGACCCAAGCATGTATATTTCCAAGTAAGTCTATATTATGTATATTGATATTGAAATAGACTTGATCATGATATTATACTATTTAAATTTCACGGATACTCGCCCACACTTCAAATATAGCTATTACATTATACGTAATATTCAAATATAACTGTTATTATTTCACACGTAACACATTTCAATACTTATCTCAATCCCAGCCATCATCCAATTAAAACTTCAATCCTTAAAGTAATTAGGCTTTAGGAGTAGAACTCCTCATCAATTACGCCAATTTTCTTTTTGGATGATTATGCAAGCCTTTTTATTTCACATCCTTGCCATCTCTTCCTCTAGAGCCGTTCCTCGGGTAGTGGTGGAGCTATCTACATCGACTTGCAGCTTCCCTCCGTATTCGACAACGTGGGTTTGGTTCGAATTAGTCGGAGCACTTTCACAGGAAACTACGCAAATCGTAGAGGAGGATCTATCTTCATCGGACCTGGCATTAGTTTCTTGTTCGACAGATGCGATATTACATCATCGGCTCACAAAAATCACATCGCTAAGGTTGGATACCGGTGATGCTGTGTAATATGATGTGATATGATGTAATATAATGTAATATGATGTAATATGATGTAATATGATGTACTATGGTGTAATATGATGTAGTATGATGTAGTATGATGTAATATTATGTAACATGATGTAATGTGATGTAATATGATGTACCATGATGTAATATGATGTAATATGATGTAATATGATGTAATTTGATGTAATGTTATGTAATGTGATGTAATATGGTATACTATGGTATAATATAGTGTAATATGATGTAATATTATATACTATTATCTAATATCTTTGTATATATGCAAATAAATTCAAAATTATATAGAAGAAATAATGCAATACGAAAATTATAATTATTTGGATATATTAATTGATATCTGATAGCAGGCTAATACAGGCAATGTATATTATATAACATATTGATGCTACTATCTAGTCGAGCTAACAAAAGGATCGTAAATTGATATATAGATTTATAAATTAATGTACCCAATCTTGTTAAAACCAGAACAGCTTAACCAAGAGAGGTATTGAATGGCTATCTGTTCATAGTTATAAATATGGGATGAAAGGATTCCACTGAATATATACAATACAATACACACACACATATATATATATATATATTTAAGTTTTTTAAGTTTTCCCTTAAGTTCTACCAAATGATGAAAGAATAAAACACAATTTATTTCTACACACAGATCGCCGACATCCTGTACACAACCGGAAACACCACTTTATCATCTTTGCACATTCAAATCCTTAATGCTGAATCGTCCACTTCGCTGATCTCATACCAAGCGTCGCTGCCCAGCGAACACCGACTACTATTACGTAACAGTACGATTACTTGCCCTCTGACCTTTTCGATAGACCTCATTAACTCTACGTCCTACGGTAGCAAAGATGGAATTGAAACTATGAACGTTAGTGTAGTGTTATTTAATTGTATCGGTTGAAATGCAATTAGTTTATTAGAGTTAGTTATGTATGGGTAGCATTACATCACAGGGTGTATACATGTTGATATGTATAAGGTTTAGGATGAGAGACTAGCACTCCGGTATTCCCGTTAGCCTTTCTTGAAATGGTGTAATAATGGTTGTAATTTTAACCTCATGTTGAATGGAGTAAGGTTTAATATAGGGATAGCCTTGTGTACGTGGATGCAATGAATGATATAGATGTATTACTATATGTAAAGCTGTAATTGTAATATATTACTATTACAGGTTAATTTATTGTATGAAAATGTTAGATATCTAGTATGATGGGCTCGTCATCTGTATTATATTTAATAAACTATTGTTTATTCTAAAGATATATGCGGATTTTTAGAGGTTCATCGTCTTCATTTTAGTCTATCAGCAGTTATTGTCAAGTATGTTGAGATCAATGATAGTTGGTATTTCACTAGCTATTCTAACAGATGTTCTCCGAGATGCATTCTGGAGAAAAACATACACCGTCTAATATTAATTATTACTTCGAAAAAAAGATTTTATCAAAATAATCGATATATATTATTATAATGAATATAATAAACGAAACCTTATACATCTGTATGTAAATCTATCATTGGTTCCTTTGCATTGTTGTTAATCAGAGACTTCCTGTATTACAGATCTACTGCAGGTCTTGCGCTGAACGATTCTACAGCCTTAGCAAATCCAAGGTATCTTTGAACTTGTTGGTTGCCGAGAAATCGGGTTCCGTGAACTGCATCGACTGTCCGTACGGAGCTAAATGCAGTAGCGGTATTATTAACAACGATGGCTTCTGGGGATCCACCATTCAGTTGAACGATCCGGCGGCCATTTCCGGTGGTTTGTCCTCTCAAGTTTACGGCAAAATAACGGAACCTGCATCAGCCGTGGTGATGTACAATTGTCCCAAGGTCGGTGTAATTAATAACGCCTTTAACGAGGTAATAATCATAGCGTATATAGTTAGAATTATTTATTTTTAAGTACAATAAAATAACTGTATGTATAATGTATCTAATTTAAATTAATAACACTACGTGGTTTTTATTTAGAATCGTATATATCAAATAGAAATTTGGCAAGAAGGCAATGCACTTCCCATATTTGGGAGGTTGATTAGTTCTTATTTTTGATTAAAACAAAAAATGATAGAATTATAATAATACACATAAAAATCGTTTATATATTTTAATAAATTTATATATTTATAAACGATCTTCTTTATTTCACGTTATTTTATGCACTCACATATCTTCTACTAATTAGTGTGCCTCATTCCTTCCCCCCATCGCGAAGGACTACTGCAGGTCTGCCACCAACCAGGGCATCTCCTACAGCTATTGCGCAGAGGGTCGCGAAGGTGTTCTCTGCGGGCACTGCAAGAGCGGTTACAGTGAATCCCTCTACGGAATCGACTGTTTCAAGGACGAGGATTGCGGGGCATCATCGCACTGGAGGGAGATCTTGCTGATGCTGGCCTTCGGAGTGATCTACGTGCTCTTCTTCATGTTCGAACTCGACTACGAAAGTTATTACGATGGGGGCCGTAGGGGTGGCGAGCCTTCGTGGGCCTGGACATGGGATAACGGGGATTAGTATCTCGAGTAGTGTATTCAGTTGGTTCTCGTAACATATGCGTATACATTTGGTATTTACATGATATGGAATTAGATATACAAAGAGATAAGACAAGTGTAGATATAAATGTAGATATAAATGTAGATATAAATGTAGATATAAATGTAGATATAAATGTAGATATAAATGTAGATATAAATGTAGATATAAATGTAGATATAAATGTAGATATAAATGTAGATATAAATGTAGATATAAATGTAGATATAAATGTAGATATAAATGTAGTTATAAGTGTAGATATAAGTGTAGATATAAGAGTAGATATAAGTGTAGGTATACTGGGGCTAGATAATAAGGTAATGGGGATATATGGATTAGATCTGTAAGGACTAAAAGTAACGTAGATAATATTTAATTATATTCATAGTGATTATGCATGTTTAAGTAGATACAAGTGTACAGGAATATAGGTGTATGGTTTGGCTATTGTAGTCTATAAGTCGGGGGTTAATAGCTATTGTTTAGATGCTAGAGCTGTATAAGTTAGTTATCAAATTAATTTTTAATAACAGAATACATGAATAATATAGAATTTTAAAATAAATTGAAGTTTATGACGAAGTTCTAAAATATGTATATTATATAATTATATTATATTATACACTACAAAACGATACGTATTGATGTATCCATTTATATATAAGTAAATATAACTTGGATTAGATTAACCATTTCAAATTATTTGATTTATAGAAAGTCATAATATAAGTTATGTAAGTTTTAATCTGATGTTTCTAGAATAAAATCCCAGTAATTGTAATATAGTCTAGATTATCTATTTAATAATAAAACTTTTGTAGTTAAAAGAAATTTATCATGATATTATATCGTACTTTCCTCATTCAGCTACTTTGGATTCGATTGTCCGTAAATTCCAGCGATCGGGAAAAAAGAAAACAACTGATAATGGGGAAGTGGACAACTCCGACGAGAAGGTGATTCTCTCGGAGACCGGATACATGCAAATATTCATGTACTACGTGCAAACAGCCGCACTGCTACGACTGGACATCGTCGTAGAACCGGATGTGGACGGAGCGCATCTGACCAGACCGCTGGACTTCATTCCAGAATCGGTACGAGGAACGGTCGAGAACGTATTCGAATTCAATGCGTTGGCGTTTTGGGCCGACAAGTGTCTGGTAAAAGGCTTACGGCCTGCCAGCAAAACCGTCTTGAACAGCGCTTTTATCATCTACTTCTTCTTCGTACTGTTGGTATTGTACGTGTTCACCGGATGTTGCTGCAGTTTCGTGGCTAAACGGAAAAGGCCAAGAATTGGTTCAATTTCAATGAATTCACGTATGATGATGACATTTGTATTGTTATTCCTTTACACCTACCAGGTTCACATTATATAAGAATACGTATCTCCTCTCCTCTCCTCTCCTCTCCTCTCCTCTCCTCTCCTCTCCTCTCCTCTCCTCTCCTCTCCTCTCCTCTCCTCTCCTCTCCTCTCCTCTCCTCTCCTCTCCTCTCCTCTCCTCTCCTCTCCTCTCCTCTCCTCTCCTCTCCTCTCCTCTCCTCTCCTCTCCTCTCCTCTCCTCTCCTCTCCTCTCCTCTCCTCTCCTCTCCTCTCCTCTCCTCACTTAACTCCTTATCATACAGGAACTAGCGGAGAACGCCCTAAAGATGCTAAACTGTACGGTAGTTAACGGTCATAGCGTTCTGTTCTACGATGGAGATGTGCGTTGCCTGCAAGTTTGGCAATACGGAGTGATGGCCTCGGTTTGCGTATTCGTGTTACCGTTCTTCGCGGTATTGTTGCTGGTGCCTCGATTACTACAAAGCGGACGAATCAGTTCTTCCGCGTTCCTCCTCGCATTCGTATTTCCGTTATTTGCGCTAGGACCCGTCGTCTACCTTTTCGTCGTCGAGTTCCGCAACGAGAAACGCGAATTTAGTAATTCCGAGACCGATAGATCCCGACGAGATTTGCGGAATCCGGCGGAAGACGGAGACCAACTGGATGACTCTTCCGACGAATCCAGGCAACTGCTCGTCGACGTAGTCTTCGGACCCTACGAAACCGTACGCACCGTCGAGGAACACAACTACCGTACGAGAAAGCCGTACCTGTACGGTTTGTGCTGGGAGGGTTTCATCAACCTACGTCGTCTGATAGCCGTGGTGCTAGCGGTCTACGTTAACGACCCTCTCGCCAAACACATCTGCCTGACGTTGGCGTGTTTCACTTTCCTGCTGCTGCACTTGCGGGTGAAACCGTTCAAGCACGCCTTCTCCAACTACGCCGAGTCGGTTGCCCTCGTGCTGCTGTTGAACGTGGCGGCGATGAATCTCGTGAAAGCGGCGTTCTACAACTCACAATCTGTTCCCCGAGATGTCGGCTATCTTGTCATCGTAGCCTTCGAGTGGGTCGAGACGGCAACGCTAGTGGTACTTCCGGCGTGTATCGTGGCGCTCTTGGTCGTCTCCATGGTGTTGCGGACTAGTCGGCGGGCTGTACGTCGAAGCGCTGGCGACGCGGCCGGAGTGACCGCTTCCGGTCAAGTGGCCATCGCTGCTTCTGGTCACGGTACGGCCACTACGATCGTTGGCGAATTCCGCGACCTCTCCGGCGGTAAAGATTCCCAGCGACGTATGATTAGGCACCTGGCGGCGGGAGAACGCGGTTCTCTCGGAGGGCGGGGCCTGGGCGGCGGTATAGGGGGAGTCGGCGGGGGCGGAGGGGGGTCGGCCTCCGACCTGTTGAGGGCGTACGAACCGAATCTGCCGAGGTCCACGTTCAGGTCTCCTTGGCTGCCGTACGATAACACGTCGGGCAGCGAAACCACGCCCACCGACACGCCCCCTCGTACGCCATTTCGTACGCCCGTGCATACGCCGTTAGAAACGCGACGAGCTAAGAATCGCCGTTATTATCCGCAACCGAATAGCCAACCATCCGCTGCTTATAGTAAAGAGAACGAACCATCTCATTTGTTGCGGTATTGAAGAGATATCGACGCTTCATTTCGTACACTTCCACGCTCGACATGCCTACCCTTACCATATAGGCATCCCACTAGACGACATCCAGCTCGCGTACGCATACTGTTCTCCCCACCGATTCATCGATACATATTGTGCCATATTTAAATTATTATTAGTGTATCGTATTCGAATTGACGATTCGAGAATTATAAATGGTATAAAAAACGATCATTATTTATATTGCATAATTTCATTAAAATACTGCGAACATTAAAATCGCATGTTATTTTTATTTTATCATTATATTATTATTTATTTATGGAATGAGTCAATCATAATTCGATTACCAAATGTTATACTAATAAAATCATATATTTATAAGATGTAATAACAATGTCAAATATGTATTTATATATTTTTTCTTTCAAAAATTTGATAATTTTTTTAGTTTTTAGAACATTTTTAAAAAATTTGAATCCGTAAATTTTTTTTTCAAATGAATTATTCAATTTCAAAATGATATGTTATATTTATATATACTAGTGTGGTGTTGAGCTATTGAGTATGCCATTGATTCATGCAGATAATAAATGCTATTGTATTCCTCAGATTACGATATCATTGGACAAGATCAAATATATCAATCCAGAGATTGGTCTTTTTGTCCGGTGATCAGCCAATCGCGAGTCGTCGATTTATATTCTTGTTTACCCGACACCGGAAGCCCCGCCCCCGAGCGCACCTCGCTGTTCGCCTATAACGCCCACATCGGAGATTGCGTGTTGTTCGCGTGCAAATCTCCGCATGACTTGAGAACGACCCACCTTGACACTGGATACACTCTATACAAACACTTCGGTAACTCGCACGATGATGCATGGGAACAGTTATATTCAAAACTTACTAACAAATTGATATGAAGGGTGAAGGGATTTGTTTTGTTGACAATATGTACTAATA
The DNA here is from genome assembly GCA_964035775.1 of Osedax frankpressi. Classification (NCBI taxonomy): domain Eukaryota; kingdom Metazoa; phylum Annelida; class Polychaeta; order Sabellida; family Siboglinidae; genus Osedax; species Osedax frankpressi. The sequence goes on from OZ038315.1 coordinate 26,619,684, forward strand.
ATATACTAATAATAATATATAATTATTTACCCTTTACGAAATTTGATTAATCCTGACATATGAATAAGTATGTTTTTGATAAACTTTAAACTATATTTAGTGGATGGTATTATTACATCAAATGCATAACGAATTGATAATAATTAATATGTGACGGATTTTTTTTTAAATGTTTAAAGAAAATACAAATGAGAATTTGAAAATACTACAGAATTACCATTTATATGGTAATATATTATCAAGTATAATTAATACTATATTAACTAATATATATATATTATTTCTATATAAGAGTTTTTATAATTGTTATAAAAAACGTCTAAGAAACTAAGCTATTTATATAATATATGTATTGTATTAATACATATTAGATTGTAATATATATATATATATATATATATATATATATATATATATATATATATATATATATATATATATTATAGATTAACCATTAAACGATTTCGTTTTCTTTGTTGAAAAATCGTATAAAATAGTTATTTAATTCTACAGCAATGTTGAATCTGAATATTGACCTCTTTTCTTCCGTCTATATAAATATAAATATAAATTATACTAATAGCTACTATATAATTATTAATATACAGGTATAGTGGATACATATAGTGACTAAAAAGTTATTATATCATTTATAATTTAAATGATTTGTATATAAGTAAATAATTTCTAGTGATTAATTCCAAATTTATAAACGAATATTTCCATTTGTATAACTTTTAATAATAATAATATTGCCGCATGAACAAAACTATTACTAAAACAAACATATTACAAGAGGAATATAATTATTTGAAATTAAAAATATTAGGAAATACAAAATATAATATATTAACTATTATAATAACTGTAATATTAACTAATTATTAACTAATATAATAACTACTTTATTAACTAATATATTAACTACTTTATTAACTACTATATTAACTACTATATTAATTACTATATTAACTACTATATTAATTACTTTATTAACTACTATATAGCTAATATATTAACTAATATATTTACTAATATATCAATTACTATATTAAATAATATATTAACTAATATATAAACAAGTATATTTAATACTATATTAACTAATATAATAACTAATATATATATTATATTTCTATATAATAGTTTTAATAATTGTTATAAAAAATGTGTACGAAACTAAGCTATATATAGATAATATGTATTTAATACGATTTATTTAATATACTTATAAATCTACCTTAAAATACCCATACATACACATTTTTATTATTTTAAATAATAAAATATATTTAAATTATATTACATATTATATTTAATAAGTGAAACAGATTTAAAACGTATTCCCTTTTATTGGCTTAAAGGAAAATCTAGTAAATAACATTGTTTATAAATACAATTGAAGGAATTGCGATATCATATGAATATATGAATATATATATATATATATATATATATTTATATATATATATTTATATATATATATATATATATATATATTTGCATATGAATATTAATACCATTGATTATAACATCATTGAATATTAACTTGTATATAAATGTTTTTATCTAATTATTATGTACTTTTCATTGTTTAATCATATAAGATTAATTCAGTTTAGAATAATTAATAAAATAGTAACATCAATTAGTATATTATAATATCAATTAGTATATAGAACGAATGTTCTACGTTAAACTTCGCTTGCCAATGAACAGATAACGCAGTGGCACCAGAGAAATCAATATGTTCTACGGATAGATTCTGTAATGGAGACAACAGCATTTTCTGTACTATAGACGTGGATGCATTGAGTAGTTGCAATACGTCGGCTCCGGCATCCATGCGATGCGTAAAGTGTATTTGTAAGAACGGCTACCTGGAGTCCGATTGCGGAGGGGTCGCGAAGAAAGAAGGTGTAGCATGTACCCAACTAATCGTCCATGATATATTAGCTTCGCTATGAATGTTACGGACTTGGACAATGCTATTATTATAATAATTACGAATAATATACACTATCTCCAGATAATATTCTCTATTATTCAAAAATTCAACTAGTTTTAATATGTTTATCATTGAACATTAATACATTTTCCCGATTACTGAATCAGATGGATCTTCGCCAGAGTGTCTATCTAATCCATGTCTGAATCAAGGCACTTGTCAATACATCAGTGGGCAAAACTTTGGAGATTTTATTTGCAAGTGCACCCCTGGATGGAGTGGAGAGACATGCTCAACCCGAGCAGTAATTGAAAATAAAGGTAGGTTAAATAATATATCGTTCTTGTTAATACCCTGAATGTTATCTTTTAAATTAAATAAAATCTTGAAATTATTGTATTCTTTTAAAATATTCTTACTTTCATGAATTAGTAGATTAAATGATATGATTTATTTATAAACTAGGCTATTTATTTGTAAATTATATATTTAAGATATACATAATATCATATCATATTCAATATTATATTTTAATGATAAGTATATATTTTTATTTTCAAACCTATACTAGATTTCAACCGATTTGTTGTTCATTTCTATATCCGTTTGAGACGAAAAAATGATTGTAGTGATATAAAACGATTAAAGAAATATCTGATATCACATTTAAAATTAACTTCTTTGGTGAGCTATTTATGTGAGATAAAATTCTAATAAATCTATAATTATTTATATTATATTGTAAAATAATAATATATATAAAAATATATAATTATAATATATAATAATTAATTAGTAATGGTATAATTTTGAAATAACTTTATATACTATTCTTTAGTATATTTTTTCTTTAGTATATAGGTCAATCTGAAAACATTGGAAATGCCATTGGGGAAGATCACTTTGTTGTAGAGATTAGGTTTAATTTATTTATATATTCAATATATCAATGCATATTTTAATATCAAATAAACTTTCTGAAATTAATCGTCGATATAATAAAAGTAAAATATCTAAACTTATTACAGGACTAATGTCGATGGCATCCACGCGGTACTTTATTACTATACTTTAAAACTACTGGACTATAGCAAATCGTACAATACATTTAAAAAAGATATAAGACATTTTAATAGACATAGACATTCGTCAATTACGCGTTTGAAATGGATGTTTTTGAAAAGTCATGGTTTGTAGAAGCTTTTGTAATTATAGTAATATTTATTGAATATGCAATGTATTTATATTAATGAAACAATGTAAATAATAAATATATATGTATCTATAAAACACACACACATACACACATATATATAAATTTATATAGATAAATACATACATATATATATATATATATATATATATATATATATATATATATATAATATATATATGTACATAATATGCATATATTTATATATTTATAATAAGGAAATGATGATAATGGAGTCTGGTATTATAAATAGAAATATTGATATACAGTGAGTTTCTTTAATTACTATGAATACTTGCCCCTAAATAGATACTACCATACGCCGTCCAATACATCAATTAACGGCTTTATGTATAATATGACATATATATATATATATATATATATATATATATATATATATATATATATATATATATATATATATATATGTTTATTGTTTATATTCTATTCAATACATATTGTATAATGTAATTATTTATTTAAGTGGTATACAATATGTATTTTGTTAATTATTAGTTATCAAGTAGATTTATATAATCTAGTCCGTATCGAATAAGTTATTTAACATCACACATTTATTTATTTGGTTTAAATAAAGCAAATCTAGATCATTTGTATTATCGATTTATTTATGGTGGAATATTCTTACTTTCGTTAACTCTATACAACTATAACTATAACTATATACAACTATAACTATAACTATATACAACTATAACTATAACAATATACAACTATAACTATAACAATATACACACTCATACACAAATACACATATACACACATATAATTATATAAATTCTGTAATTTTTGAATTATATTATATTGTATTGAATGTCGTTTAAATGTTTCTGAATGCAGATACCTTCAAACACTGCAAATTTGATCATTCCGATGATGATTGGTGTAATTATACCGGTTTAGGGGTCTATAAAAGAACAGGCGTCACATATGACCCCGCAACAAAGCAATATTCTAACGGAATATTTATCCAGGCGTCGGCCGAGAGAAACCAGAACGGAGGAAGAGCCACGTTAGTTATCGACTAACTGTATGCTTTGTTTACAATATGTAACTATCTATTACACCGATATGTAATTCAATTGCATGGTCTTGAGGTGGTCAGTATATTGTGTAATAATATAAGATAAAGATAACAATCTATTCAATAGCGTCAAGAGATAGTATCTCCGATGAGATCATAATATAGTGTAATCGCTACGGCATTGATTCGAGTTCGCCAATGCTCCTCATTATTTACTCCTCATTGTTTACTACTCATTATTTACTGCTTATTATTTACTCCTCATTATTTACTCCTCATTATTTACTCCTCATTGTTTACTCCTCATTGTTTACTGCTCATTATTTACTCCTCATTGTGTACTCCTCATTGTTTACTGCTCATTGTTTACTGCTCATTGTTTACTCCTCATTATTTACTGCTCATTGTTTACTCCTCATTGTTTACTCCTCATTGTTTACTGCTCATTGTTTACTCCTCATTATTTACTCCTCATTGTTTACTCCTCATTGTTTACTGCTCATTGTTTACTGCTCATTGTTTACTGCTCATTGTTTACTGCTCATTGTTTACTCCTCATTGTTTACTGCTCATTGTTTACTCCTCATTGTTTACTGCTCATTGTTTACTGCTCATTGTTTACTGATCATTGTTTACTGCTCATTGTTTACTCCTCATTGTTTACTGCTCATTGTTTACTGCTCATTGTTTACTCCTCATTGTTTACTGCTCATTGTTTACTGCTCATTGTTTACTCCTCATTATTTACTGCTCATTGTTTACTCCTCATTGTTTACTCCTCATTGTTTACTGCTCATTGTTTACTCCTCATTATTTACTCCTCATTGTTTACTCCTCATTGTTTACTCCTCATTGTTTACTGCTCATTGTTTACTGCTCATTGTTTACTGCTCATTGTTTACTCCTCATTGTTTACTGCTCATTGTTTACTCCTCATTGTTTACTGCTCATTGTTTACTGCTCATTATTTACTGATCATTGTTTACTCCTGATTATTTACTCCTCATTGTTTACTGCTCATTGTTTACTGTTCACTGTTTACTCCTCATTGTTTACTGCTCATTATTTACTCCTTATTGTTTACTCCTCATTGTTTACTCCTCATTGTTTACTGCTCATTGTTTACTGCTCATTATTTACTCCTCATTGTTTACTGCTCATTGTTTACTCATCATTGTTTACTGCTCATTGTTTACTGCTCATTGTTTACTGATCATTGTTTACTCCTTATTATTTACTCCTCATTGTTTACTGCTCATTGTTTACTGTTCACTGTTTACTCCTCATTGTTTACTGCTCATTATTTACTCCTTATTGTTTACTCCTCATTGTGTACTCCTCATTGTTTATTCCTCATTGTTTACTGCTCATTGTTTACTCCTCATTGTTTACTGCTCATTATTTACTGCTCATTGTTTACTCCTTATTGTTTACTGCTCATTGTTTACTGATCATTGTTTACTCCTCATTATTTACTCATCATTGTTTACTGCTCATTGTTTACTGTTCACTGTTTACTCCTCATTGTTTACTGCTCATTATTTACTCCTTATTGTTTACTCCTCATTGTGTACTCCTCATTGTTTATTCCTCATTGTTTACTGCTCATTGTTTACTCCTCATTGTTTACTCCTCATTGTTTAATCCTCATTGTTTACTCCTCATTGTTTACTGCTCATTGTTTACTCCTCATTATTTACTCCTCATTGTTTACTGCTTATTGTTTACTGCTCATTGTTTACTGCTCATTGTTTACTCCTCATTGTTTACTCCTCATTGTTTACTCCTCATTGTTTACTCCTCATTGTTTACTCCTCATTGTTTACTCCTCATTGTTTACTCCTCATTGTTTACTCCTCATTGTTTACTGCTCATTGTTTACTGCTCATTATTTACTCCTCATTGTTTACTGCTCATTGTTTACTCCTCATTGTTTACTCCTCATTGTTTACTCCTCATTGTTTACTGCTCATTGTTTACTGCTCATTGTTTACTGCTCATTGTTTACTGCTTATTGTTTACTCCTCATTGTTTACTGCTCATTGTTTACTCATCATTGTTTATTGATCATTGTTTACTGCTCATTATGTACTCCTCATTGTTTACTGCTCATTGTTTACTGCTCATTGTTTACTGCTCATTGTTTACTGCTCATTGTTTACTGCTTATTGTTTACTCCTCATTGTTTACTGTTCATTGTTTACTCCTCATTATTTACTCCTCATTGTTTACTGCTCATTGTTTACTGCTTATTGTTTACTCCTCATTGTTTACTGCTCATTATTTACTCCTCATTGTTTACTCCTCATTATTTACTCCTCATTGTTTACTCATCAAAGTTTACTGCTCATTATTTACTTCTCATTGTTTACTCCTCATTATTTACTCCTCATTGTTTACTCATCATTGTTTACTCCTCATTATTTACTCCTCATTGTTTACTGCTCACTGTTTACTCCTCATTGTTTACTGCTCACTGTTTACTCCTCATTATTTACTCCTCATTATTTACTCCTCATTGTTTACTGCTCATTGTTTACTGCTCACTGTTTACTCCTCATTATTTACTGCTCATTGTTTATTCCTCATTATTTATTGTTCATTGTTTACTGCTCATTGTTTACTGCTCATTGTTTATTCCTCATTATTTACTGCTCATTGTTTACTGCTCATTTTTTACTGCTCATTGTTTACTCCTCATTATTTACTCCTCATTATTTACTGCTCATTGTTTACTGCTCATTGTTTACTGCTCATTGTTTACTCCTCATTGTTTACTCCTCATTGTTTACTCCTCATTGTTTACTGCTCATTGTTTACTGCTCATTATTTACTCCTCATTGTTTACTGCTCATTGTTTACTCCTCAATGTTTACTCCTCATTGTTTACTCCTCATTGTTTACTCCTCATTGTTTACTGCTCATTGTTTACTGCTCATTGTTTACTGCTTATTGTTTACTCCTCATTGTTTACTCCTCATTATTTACTCCTCATTATTTACTCCTCATTATTTACTCCTCATTATTTACTCCTCATTATTTACTCCTCATTGTTTACTCCTCATTATTTACTCCTCATTGTTTACTCCTCATCGTTTACTGCTCATTATTTACTGCTCATTGTTTACTCCTCATTGTTTACTGCTCATTGTTTACTGATCATTGTTTACTCCTCATTATTTACTCATCATTGTTTACTGCTCATTGTTTACTGTTCACTGTTTACTCCTCATTGTTTACTGCTCATTATTTACTCCTTATTGTTTACTCCTCATTGTGTACTCCTCATCGTTTACTGCTCATTATTTACTGCTCATTGTTTACTCCTCATTGTTTACTGCTCATTGTTTACTGATCATTGTTTACTCCTCATTATTTACTCATCATTGTTTACTGCTCATTGTTTACTGTTCACTGTTTACTCCTCATTGTTTACTGCTCATTATTTACTCCTTATTGTTTACTCCTCATTGTGTACTCCTCATTGTTTATTCCTCATTGTTTACTCCTCATTGTTTACTGCTCATTGTTTACTGCTCATTGTTTACTGCTTATTGTTTACTCCTCATTGTTTACTGCTCATTGTTTACTCCTCATTGTTTACTCCTCATTGTTTAATCCTCATTGTTTACTCCTCATTATTTACTGCTCATTGTTTACTCCTCATTGTTTACTCCTCATTGTTTAATCCTCATTGTTTACTCCTCATTGTTTACTGCTCATTGTTTACTCCTCATTATTTACTCCTCATTGTTTACTGCTCATTGTTTACTGCTCATTGTTTACTGCTCATTGTTTACTCCTCATTGTTTACTCCTCATTGTTTACTCCTCATTGTTTACTCCTCATTGTTTACTCCTCATTGTTTACTGCTCATTGTTTACTGCTCATTGTTTACTGCTTATTGTTTACTCCTCATTGTTTACTGCTCATTATTTATTCCTCATTGTTTACTCCCCATTATTTACTCCTCATTGTTTACTCATCAAAGTTTACTGCTTATTATTTACTTATCATTGTTTACTCCTCATTATTTACTCCTCATTGTTTACTCATCATTGTTTACTCCTCATTATTTACTCATCATTGTTTACTGCTCACTGTTTACTCCTCATTGTTTACTGCTCACTGTTTACTCCTCATTATTTACTCCTCATTATTTACTCTTCATTGTTTACTGCTCATTGTTTACTGCTCACTGTTTACTCCTCATTTTATACTGCTCATTGTTTATTCCTCATTATTTATTGCTCATTGTTTACTGCTCATTGTTTACTGCTCATTGTTTATTCCTCATTATTTACTGTTCATTGTTTACTGCTCATTTTTTACTGCTCATTGTTTACTCCTCATTATTTACTCCTCATTATTTACTGCTCATTGTTTACTGCTCATTGTTTACTGCTCATTGTTTACTCCTCATTGTTTACTCCTTATTGTTTACTCCTCATTATTTACTGCTCTTTATTTTCTCCTCATTATTTACTCCTCATTATTTACTCCTCATTGTTTACTCCTAATTGTTTACTCCTCATTGTTTACTGCTCATTGTTTACTGCTCATTATTTACTCCTCATTGTTTACTGTTCATTGTTTACTCCTCATTATTTACTCCTCATTGTTTACTGCTCATTGTTTACTGCTTATTGTTTACTCCTCATTGTTTACTGCTCATTATTTACTCCTCATTGTTTACTCCTCATTATTTACTCCTCATTGTTTACTCATCAAAGTTTACTGCTCATTATTTACTTCTCATTGTTTACTCCTCATTATTTACTCCTCATTGTTTACTCATCATTGTTTACTCCTCATTATTTACTGCTCATTGTTTACTCTTCATTATTTACTCCTCATTGTTTACTCCTCATTGTTTACTGCTCTTTGTTTACTGCTCACTGTTTACTCCTCATTGTTTACTCCTCATTGTTTACTCCTCATTGTTTACTCCTCATTGTTTACTGCTCATTGTTTACTGCTCATTATTTACTGCTCATTGTTTACTCATCATTGTTTACTGCTCATTATTTACTCCTCATTGTTTACTCCTCATTATTTACTCCTCATTATTTACTCCTCATTTTTTACTCCTCATTGTTTACTCCTCATTGTTTACTCCTCATTGTTTAGTCCTCATTGTTTACTGCTCATTGTTTACTGCTCATTGTTTACTCATCATTGTTTATTGATCATTGTTTACTGCTCATTATGTACTCCTCATTGTTTACTGCTCATTGTTTACTCCTCATTATTTACTCCTCATTGTTTACTGCTCATTGTTTACTGCTCATTGTTTACTGCTTATTGTTTACTCCTCATTGTTTACTGTTCATTGTTTACTCCTCATTATTTACTCCTCATTGTTTACTGCTCATTGTTTACTGCTTATTGTTTACTCCTCATTGTTTACTGCTCATTATTTACTCCTCATTGTTTACTCCTCATTATTTACTCCTCATTGTTTACTCATCAAAGTTTACTGCTCATTATTTACTTCTCATTGTTTACTCCTCATTATTTACTCCTCATTGTTTACTCATCATTGTTTACTCCTCATTATTTACTCCTCATTGTTTACTGCTCACTGTTTACTCCTCATTGTTTACTGCTCACGGTTTACTCCTCATTATTTACTCCTCATTATTTACTCCTCATTGTTTACTGCTCATTTTTTACTGCTCACTGTTTACTCCTCATTTTTTACTGCTCATTGTTTATTCCTCATTATTTATTGTTCATTGTTTACTGCTCATTGTTTACTGCTCATTGTTTATTCCTCATTATTTACTGCTCATTGTTTACTGCTCATTTTTTACTGCTCATTGTTTACTCCTCATTATTTACTCCTCATTATTTACTGCTCATTGTTTACTGCTTATTGTTTACTGCTCATTGTTTACTCCTCATTGTTTACTCCTCATTGTTTACTCCTCATTGTTTACTGCTCATTGTTTACTGCTCATTATTTACTCCTCATTGTTTACTGCTCATTGTTTACTCCTCATTGTTTACTCCTCATTGTTTACTCCTCATTGTTTACTCCTCATTGTTTACTCCTCATTGTTTACTGCTCATTGTTTACTGCTTATTGTTTACTCCTCATTGTTTACTCCTCATTGTTTACTCCTCATTATTTACTCCTCATTATTTACTCCTCATTATTTACTCCTCATTATTTACTCCTCATTGTTTACTCCTCATTGTTTACTCCTCATTGTTTACTGCTCATTATTTACTGCTCATTGTTTACTCCTCATTGTTTACTGCTCATTGTTTACTGATCATTGTTTACTCCTCATTATTTACTCATCATTGTTTACTGCTCATTGTTTACTGTTCACTGTTTACTCCTCATTGTTTACTGCTCATTATTTACTCCTTATTGTTTACTCCTCATTGTGTACTCCTCATTGTTTATTCCTCATTGTTTACTGCTCATTGTTTACTCCTCATTATTTACTCCTTATTGTTTACTCCTCATTGTTTACTCCTCATTGTTTACTCCTCATTGTTTAATCCTCATTGTTTACTCCTCATTGTTTACTGCTCATTGTTTACTCCTCATTATTTACTCCTCATTGTTTACTGCTCATTGTTTACTGCTCATTGTTTACTGCTCATTGTTTACTCCTCATTGTTTACTCCTCATTGTTTACTCCTCATTGTTTACTCCTCATTGTTTACTCCTCATTGTTTACTCCTCATTGTTTACTCCTCATTGTTTACTGCTCATTGTTTACTGCTCATTGTTTACTGCTTATTGTTTACTCCTCATTGTTTACTGCTCATTGTTTACTCATCATTGTTTATTGATCATTGTTTACTGCTCATTATGTACTCCTCATTGTTTACTGCTCATTGTTTACTGCTCATTGTTTACTGCTCATTGTTTACTGCTCATTGTTTACTGCTTATTGTTTACTCCTCATTGTTTACTCCTCATTGTTTACTCCTCATTGTTTACTCCTCATTGTTTACTCCTCATTGTTTACTGCTCATTGTTTACTGCTTACTGTTTACTGCTCATTATTTACTCCTCATTGTTTACTCCTCATTATTTACTCCTCATTATTTACTCCTCATTATTTACTCCTCATTGTTTACTCCTCATTGTTTACTGCTCATTGTTTACTGCTTATTGTTTACTCCTCATTGTTTACTGCTCATTGTTTACTGCTCATTGTTTACTCCTCATTATTTACTCCTCATTGTTTACTCCTCATTGTTTACTCCTCATTGTTTACTGCTCATTATTTACTGCTCATTGTTTACTCCTCATTGTTTACTGCTCATTGTTTACTGATCATTGTTTACTCCTCATTATTTACTCATCATTGTTTACTGCTCATTGTTTACTGCTCATTGTTTACTGCTCATTATTTACTGCTCATTGTTTACTCCTCATTGTTTACTGCTCATTGTTTACTGATCATTGTTTACTCCTCATTATTTACTCATCATTGTTTACTGCTCATTGTTTACTGCTCATTATTTACTGCTCATTGTTTACTCCTCATTGTTTACTGCTCATTGTTTACTGATCATTGTTTACTCCTCATTATTTACTCATCATTGTTTACTGCTCATTGTTTACTGCTCATTGTTTACTCCTCATTGTTTACTCCTCATTGTTTACTCCTCATTGTTTACTCCTCATTGTTTACTCCTCATTGTTTACTCCTCATTGTTTACTGCTCATTGTTTACTGCTCATTGTTTACTGCTCATTGTTTACTGCTTATTGTTTACTCCTCATTGTTTACTGCTCATTGTTTACTGCTCATTGTTTATTGATCATTGTTTACTGCTCATTATGTACTCCTCATTGTTTACTGCTCATTGTTTACTGCTCATTGTTTACTGCTCATTGTTTACTGCTCATTGTTTACTGCTTATTGTTTACTCCTCATTGTTTACTGTTCATTGTTTACTCCTCATTATTTACTCCTCATTGTTTACTGCTCATTGTTTACTGCTTATTGTTTACTCCTCATTGTTTACTGCTCATTATTTATTCCTCATTGTTTACTCCTCATTATTTACTCCTCATTGTTTACTCATCAAAGTTTACTGCTTATTATTTACTTATCATTGTTTACTCCTCATTATTTACTCCTCATTGTTTACTCATCATTGTTTACTCCTCATTATTTACTCCTCATTGTTTACTGATCACTGTTTACTCCTCATTGTTTACTGCTCACTGTTTACTCCTCATTATTTACTCCTCATTGTTTACTGCTCATTGTTTACTGCTCACTGTTTACTCCTCATTTTATACTGCTCATTGTTTATTCCTCATTATTTATTGCTCATTGTTTACTGCTCATTGTTTACTGCTCATTGTTTATTCCTCATTATTTACTGTTCATTGTTTACTGCTCATTTTTTACTGCTCTTTATTTTCTCCTCATTATTTACTCCTCATTATTTACTCCTCATTGTTTACTCCTAATTGTTTACTCCTCATTGTTTACTGCTCATTGTTTACTGCTCATTATTTACTCATCATTGTTTACTGTTCATTGTTTACTGTTCATTGTTTACTCCTCATTATTTACTCCTCATTGTTTACTGCTCATTGTTTACTGCTTATTGTTTACTCCTCATTGTTTACTGCTCATTATTTACTCCTCATTGTTTACTCCTCATTATTTACTCCTCATTGTTTACTGCTCACTGTTTACTCCTCATTGTTTACTGCTCATTATTTACTCCTTATTGTTTACTCCTCATTGTGTACTCCTCATTGTTTATTCCTCATTGTTTACTGCTCATTGTTTACTCCTCATTGTTTACTCCTCATTGTGTACTCCTCATTGTTTATTCCTCATTGTTTACTGCTCATTGTTTACTCCTCATTGTTTACTCCTCATTGTTTACTCCTCGTTGTTTACTGCTCATTGTTTACTGCTTATTGTTTACTGCTCATTGTTTACTCCTCGTTGTTTACTGATCATTGTTTACTCCTCATTATTTACTCCTCATTGTTTAATGCTCATTGCTTACTGCTCACTGTTTACTCCTCATTGTTTACTGCTCATTATTTACTCCTTATTGTTTACTCCTCATTGTGTACTCCTCATTGTTTATTCCTCATTGTTTACTGCTCATTGTTTACTCCTCATTGTTTACTCCTCATTGTTTAATCCTCATTGTTTACTCCTCATTGTTTACTGCTCATTGTTTACTCCTCATTATTTACTCCTCATTGTTTACTGCTCATTGTTTACTCCTCATTGTTTACTCCTCATTGTTTACTCCTCATTGTTTACTCCTCATTGTTTACTCCTCATTGTTTACTCCTCATTGTTTACTCCTCATTGTTTACTCCTCATTGTTTACTCCTCATTGTTTACTCCTCATTGTTTACTGCTCATTGTTTACTGCTCATTGTTTACTGCTCATTGTTTACTGCTTATTGTTTACTCCTCATTGTTTACTGCTCATTGTTTACTGCTCATTGTTTATTGATCATTGTTTACTGCTCATTATGTACTCCTCATTGTTTACTGCTCATTGTTTACTGCTCATTGTTTACTGCTCATTGCTTACTGCTCATTGTTTACTGCTTATTGTTTACTCCTCATTGTTTACTGTTCATTGTTTACTCCTCATTATTTACTGCTCATTGTTTACTGCTCATTGTTTACTGCTTATTGTTTACTCCTCATTGTTTACTGCTCATTATTTACTCCTCATTGTTTACTCCTCATTATTTACTCCTCATTGTTTACTCATCAAAGTTTACTGCTTATTATTTACTTATCATTGTTTACTCCTCATTATTTACTCCTCATTGTTTACTCATCATTGTTTACTCCTCATTATTTACTCCTCATTGTTTACTGCTCACTGTTTACTCCTCATTGTTTACTGCTCACTGTTTACTCCTCATTATTTACTCCTCATTATTTACTCCTCATTGTTTACTGCTCATTGTTTACTGCTCACTGTTTACTCCTCATTTTATACTGCTCATTGTTTATTCCTCATTATTTATTGCTCATTGTTTACTGCTCATTGTTTACTGCTCATTGTTTATTCCTCATTATTTACTGTTCATTGTTTACTGCTCATTTTTTACTGCTCATTGTTTACTCCTCATTATTTACTCCTCATTATTTAATGCTCATTGTTTACTGCTCATTGTTTACTGCTAATTGTTTACTCCTCATTGTTTACTCCTCATTGTTTACTCCTCATTATTTACTGCTCTTTATTTTCTCCTCATTATTTACTCCTCATTATTTACTCCTCATTGTTTACTCCTAATTGTTTACTCCTCATTGTTTACTGCTCATTGTTTACTGCTCATTATTTACTCCTCATTGTTTACTGTTCATTGTTTACTGTTCATTGTTTACTCCTCATTATGTACTCCTCATTGTTTACTGCTCATTGTTTACTGCTTATTGTTTACTCCTCATTGTTTACTGCTCATTATTTACTCCTCATTGTTTACTCCTCATTATTTACTCCTCATTGTTTACTCATCAAAGTTTACTGCTCATTATTTACTTCTCATTGTTTACTCCTCATTATTTACTCCTCATTGTTTACTCATCATTGTTTACTCCTCATTATTTACTGCTCATTGTTTACTCCTCATTATTTACTCCTCATTGTTTACTCCTCATTGTTTACTGCTCTTTGTTTACTGCTCAGTGTTTACTCCTCATTGTTTACTCCTCATTGTTTACTCCTCATTGTTTACTCCTCATTATTTACTCCTCATTGTTTACTCCTCATTATTTACTCCTCATTTTTTACTCCTCATTGTTTACTCCTCATTGTTTACTCCTCATTATTTACTCCTCATTATTTACTCCTCATTGTTTACTGCTCATTGTTTACTGCTCATTGTTTACTCCTCATTGTTTACTCCTCATTATTTACTCATCATTGTTTACTCCTCATTGTTTACTCCTCATTGTTTACTGCTCATTGTTTACTGCTCATTGTTTACTCCTCATTATTTACTCCTCATTATTTACTCTTCATTGTTTACTCCTCATTGTTTACTCCTCATTGTTTACTGCTCATTGTTTACTGCTCATTGTTTACTGCTCATTTTTTACTCCTCATTATTTACTCCTCATTATTTACTCCTCATCGTTTACTCCTCATTGTTTACTCCTCGTTGTTTACTGCTCATTGTTTACTGCTTATTGTTTACTGCTCATTGTTTACTCCTCGTTGTTTACTGATCATTGTTTACTCCTCATTATTTACTCCTCATTGTTTAATGCTCATTGTTTACTGCTCACTGTTTACTCCTCATTGTTTACTGCTCATTGTTTACTCCTTATTGTTTACTCCTCATTGTGTACTCCTCATTGTTTAATCCTCATTGTTTACTGCTCATTGTTTACTCCTCATTGTTTACTCCTCATTGTTTACTCCTCATTATTTACTCCTCATTATTTACTCCTCATTATTTACTCCTCATTGTTTACTCCTCATTATTTACTGCTCATTGTTTACTACTCATTGTTTACTGCTCATTGTTTACTCCTCATTATTTACTCCTCATTGTTTACTCCTCATTGTTTACTCCTCATTGTGTACTCCTCATTGTTTATTCCTCATTGTTTACTCCTCATTGTTTACTGCTCATTATTTACTCCTTATTGTTTACTCCTCATTGTGTACTCCTCATTGTTTATTCCTCATTGTTTACTGCTCATTGTTTACTCCTCATTGTTTACTCCTCATTGTGTACTCCTCATTGTTTATTCCTCATTGTTTACTGCTCATTGTTTACTCCTCATTGTTTACTCCTCATTGTTTACTCCTCGTTGTTTACTGCTCATTGTTTACTGCTTATTGTTTACTGCTCATTGTTTACTCCTCGTTGTTTACTGATCATTGTTTACTCCTCATTATTTACTCCTCATTGTTTAATGCTCATTGCTTACTGCTCACTGTTTACTCCTCATTGTTTACTGCTCATTATTTACTCCTTATTGTTTACTCCTCATTGTGTACTCCTCATTGTTTATTCCTCATTGTTTACTGCTCATTGTTTACTCCTCATTGTTTACTCCTCATTGTTTAATCCTCATTGTTTACTCCTCATTGTTTACTGCTCATTGTTTACTCCTCATTATTTACTCCTCATTGTTTACTGCTCATTGTTTACTCCTCATTGTTTACTCCTCATTGTTTACTCCTCATTGTTTACTCCTCATTGTTTACTCCTCATTGTTTACTCCTCATTGTTTACTCCTCATTGTTTACTCCTCATTGTTTACTCCTCATTGTTTACTCCTCATTGTTTACTGCTCATTGTTTACTGCTCATTGTTTACTGCTCATTGTTTACTGCTTATTGTTTACTCCTCATTGTTTACTGCTCATTGTTTACTGCTCATTGTTTATTGATCATTGTTTACTGCTCATTATGTACTCCTCATTGTTTACTGCTCATTGTTTACTGCTCATTGTTTACTGCTCATTGCTTACTGCTCATTGTTTACTGCTTATTGTTTACTCCTCATTGTTTACTGTTCATTGTTTACTCCTCATTATTTACTGCTCATTGTTTACTGCTCATTGTTTACTGCTTATTGTTTACTCCTCATTGTTTACTGCTCATTATTTACTCCTCATTGTTTACTCCTCATTATTTACTCCTCATTGTTTACTCATCAAAGTTTACTGCTTATTATTTACTTATCATTGTTTACTCCTCATTATTTACTCCTCATTGTTTACTCATCATTGTTTACTCCTCATTATTTACTCCTCATTGTTTACTGCTCACTGTTTACTCCTCATTGTTTACTGCTCACTGTTTACTCCTCATTATTTACTCCTCATTATTTACTCCTCATTGTTTACTGCTCATTGTTTACTGCTCACTGTTTACTCCTCATTTTATACTGCTCATTGTTTATTCCTCATTATTTATTGCTCATTGTTTACTGCTCATTGTTTACTGCTCATTGTTTATTCCTCATTATTTACTGTTCATTGTTTACTGCTCATTTTTTACTGCTCATTGTTTACTCCTCATTATTTACTCCTCATTATTTAATGCTCATTGTTTACTGCTCATTGTTTACTGCTAATTGTTTACTCCTCATTGTTTACTCCTCATTGTTTACTCCTCATTATTTACTGCTCTTTATTTTCTCCTCATTATTTACTCCTCATTATTTACTCCTCATTGTTTACTCCTAATTGTTTACTCCTCATTGTTTACTGCTCATTGTTTACTGCTCATTATTTACTCCTCATTGTTTACTGTTCATTGTTTACTGTTCATTGTTTACTCCTCATTATGTACTCCTCATTGTTTACTGCTCATTGTTTACTGCTTATTGTTTACTCCTCATTGTTTACTGCTCATTATTTACTCCTCATTGTTTACTCCTCATTATTTACTCCTCATTGTTTACTCATCAAAGTTTACTGCTCATTATTTACTTCTCATTGTTTACTCCTCATTATTTACTCCTCATTGTTTACTCATCATTGTTTACTCCTCATTATTTACTGCTCATTGTTTACTCCTCATTATTTACTCCTCATTGTTTACTCCTCATTGTTTACTGCTCTTTGTTTACTGCTCAGTGTTTACTCCTCATTGTTTACTCCTCATTGTTTACTCCTCATTGTTTACTCCTCATTATTTACTCCTCATTGTTTACTCCTCATTATTTACTCCTCATTTTTTACTCCTCATTGTTTACTCCTCATTGTTTACTCCTCATTATTTACTCCTCATTATTTACTCCTCATTGTTTACTGCTCATTGTTTACTGCTCATTGTTTACTCCTCATTGTTTACTCCTCATTATTTACTCATCATTGTTTACTCCTCATTGTTTACTCCTCATTGTTTACTGCTCATTGTTTACTGCTCATTGTTTACTCCTCATTATTTACTCCTCATTATTTACTCTTCATTGTTTACTCCTCATTGTTTACTCCTCATTGTTTACTGCTCATTGTTTACTGCTCATTGTTTACTGCTCATTTTTTACTCCTCATTATTTACTCCTCATTATTTACTCCTCATCGTTTACTCCTCATTGTTTACTCCTCGTTGTTTACTGCTCATTGTTTACTGCTTATTGTTTACTGCTCATTGTTTACTCCTCGTTGTTTACTGATCATTGTTTACTCCTCATTATTTACTCCTCATTGTTTAATGCTCATTGTTTACTGCTCACTGTTTACTCCTCATTGTTTACTGCTCATTGTTTACTCCTTATTGTTTACTCCTCATTGTGTACTCCTCATTGTTTAATCCTCATTGTTTACTGCTCATTGTTTACTCCTCATTGTTTACTCCTCATTGTTTACTCCTCATTATTTACTCCTCATTATTTACTCCTCATTATTTACTCCTCATTGTTTACTCCTCATTATTTACTGCTCATTGTTTACTACTCATTGTTTACTGCTCATTGTTTACTCCTCATTATTTACTCCTCATTGTTTACTCCTCATTGTTTACTCCTCATTGTGTACTCCTCATTGTTTATTCCTCATTGTTTACTGCTCATTGTTTACTCCTCATTATTTACTCCTCATTGTTTACTCCTCGTTGTTTACTCCTCATTGTTTACTCCTCATTGTGTACTCCTCATTGTTTACTCCTCATTGTTTACTCCTCATTGTTTACTCCTCATTGTTTACTCCTCATTATTTACTCCTCATTGTTTACTCCTCATTGTTTACTCCTCATTGTTTACTCCTCATTGTTTACTCCTCATTGTGTACTCCTCATTGTTTATTCCTCATTGTTTACTGCTCATTGTTTACTCCTCATTGTTTACTCCTCATTGTTTACTCCTCGTTGTTTACTCCTCATTGTTTACTCCTCATTATTTACTCCTCATTGTTTACTCCTCATTGTTTACTCCTCATTGTTTACTCCTCATTGTTTACTCCTCATTGTGTACTCCTCATTGTTTATTCCTCATTGTTTACTGCTCATTGTTTACTCCTCATTGTTTACTCCTCATTGTTTACTCCTCGTTGTTTACTGCTCATTGTTTACTGCTTATTGTTTACTGCTCATTGTTTACTCCTCGTTGTTTACTGATCATTGTTTACTCCTCATTATTTACTCCTCATTGTTTAATGCTCATTGTTTACTGCTCACTGTTTACTCCTCATTGTTTACTGCTCATTGTTTACTCCTTATTGTTTACTCCTCATTGTTTACTGCGCATTGTTTACTGCTCATTGTTTACTCCTCATTGTGTACTCCTCATTGTTTATTCCTCATTGTTTACTCCTCATTGTTTACTCCTCATTGTTTACTGCTCACTGTTTACTCCTCATTGTTTACTGCTCATTATTTACTCCTTATTGTTTACTCCTCATTATTTACTCCTCATTATTTACTGCTCATTATTTTCTCCTCATTATTTACTCCTCATTGTTTACTCCTCATTGTTTACTGCTCATTGTTTACTCCTCATTATTTACTCCTCATTGTTTACTCCTCATTGTTTACTCCTCATTGTTTACTCCTCATTGTTTACTCCTCATTGTTAACTGCTCATTGTTTACTCATCATTGTTTACTGATCATTGTTTACTCCTCATTATTTTCTCCTCATTATTTACTCCTCATTGCTTACTGCTCATTGTTTACTCCTCATTGTTTACTCCTCATTATTTACTCCTCATTGTTTACTGCTCATTGTTTACTCCTCATTATTTACTGCTCATTGTTTACTCCTCATTGTTTACTGCTCATTGTTTACTCCTCATTGTTTACTCCTCATTGTTTACTCCTCATTGTTTACTCCTCATTGTTTACTGCTCACTGTTTACTCCTCATTGTTTACTGCTCATTGTTTACTGCTCACTGTTTACTCCTCATTGTTTACTGCTCATTGTTTACTCCTCATTATTTACTCCTCATTGTTTACTCCTCATTGTTTACTGCTCATTGTTTACTCCTCATTATTTACTCCTCATTGTTTACTCCTCATTGTTTACTGCTCACTGTTTACTCCTCATTGTTTACTGCTCATTGTTTACTCCTTATTATTTACTGCTCATTGTTTACTCCTCATTGTTTACTGCTCATTGTTTACTGCTCATTGTTTACAGCTCATTGTTTACTGCTCATTGTTTACTGTTCATTGTTTACTCCTCATTGTTTACTCCTCATTGTTTACTCCTCATTGTTTACTGCTCATTGTTTACTCCTCATTGCTTACTGCTCATTGTTTACTCCTCATTGTTTACTCCTCATTATTTACTCCTCATTGTTTACTGCTCATTGTTTACTCCTCATTATTTACTGCTCATTGTTTACTCCTCATTGTTTACTGCTCATTGTTTACTCCTCATTGTTTACTCCTCATTGTTTACTCCTCATTGTTTACTCCTCATTGTTTACTGCTCACTGTTTACTCCTCATTGTTTACTGCTCATTGTTTACTGCTCACTGTTTACTCCTCATTGTTTACTGCTCATTGTTTACTCCTCATTATTTACTCCTCATTGTTTACTCCTCATTGTTTACTGCTCATTGTTTACTCCTCATTATTTACTCCTCATTGTTTACTCCTCATTGTTTACTGCTCACTGTTTACTCCTCATTGTTTACTGCTCATTGTTTACTCCTTATTATTTACTGCTCATTGTTTACTCCTCATTGTTTACTGCTCATTGTTTACTGCTCACTGTTTACTCCTCATTGTTTACTGCTCATTGTTTACTGCTCATTGTTTACTCCTCATTGTTTACTCCTCATTGTTTACTCCTCATTGTTTACTCCTCATTGTTTACTCCTCATTGTTTACTCCTCATTGTTTACTCCTCATTGTTTACTGATCATTGTTTACTCCTAATTGTTTACTGCTCATTGTTTACTGCTCATTGTTTACTGCTCATTGTTTACTGCTCATTGTTTACTGCTCATTGTTTACTGCTCACTGTTTACTCATGAGCAGTAAACAATGAGCAGTAAACTGATCATTGTTTATTCCTCATTGTTTACTCCTCATTGTTTACTGCTCATTATTTACTCCTCATAGTTTATTCATCATTGTTTAGAGCTCATTGTTTAATACTCATTATTTAATCCTCTAATCTCCCAACAGCATCCACTTCGCTGATTTCACGACTCAGAATAGATTCTCTAATTACGTAAGTGAGCGTGAGATTCCGTATAAGGTGTGCATAGTATTCGCCTATAAGCTGGAAGGAGCGGCAAATATCGAACTGCGCTCCAGGGGTATTGAATACTGGGCTGAGACCGGATATAACTCTACAGACTGGCAGACGGCATTTTTACGACTGCGTATGGGCATATCGTTTACAACCAAGGTATGTGTCTTAGGAGTATTTTGTATGCATTTAATATTTAATATATACCTTTCAATTATTACATCCTATCTAATTAATGATCTTATTAATCTACCTTGAAATACAAATTGATATTATTTTGAATAATATTAGATGATAAAATTATATTATATATCATATTTAACAAGTATAAAATAGATCAATGAATTTCCTTCGTTTGTTTTTAGAGGAG
>OZ038315.1:26641607-26725813 GCA_964035775.1 Osedax frankpressi
TTATAGTATCAATTAGTATATTATAGTATCAATTAGTATATAGAACGAATGTTCTACGTTAAACTTCGCTTGCCAATTAACAGATAACGCAGTGGCACCAGAGAAATCAATATGTTCTACGGATAGATTCTGTAATGGAGACAACAGCATTTTCTGTACTATAGACGTGGATGCATTGAGTAGTTGCAATACGTCGGCTCCGGAATCCATGCGATGCGTAAAGTGTATTTGTAAGAACGGCTACCTGGAGTCCGATTGCGGAGGGGTCGCGAAGAAAGAAGGTGTAGCATGTACCCAACTAATCGTCCATGATATATTAGCTTCGCTATGAATGTTACGGACTTGGACAATGCTATTATTATAATAATTACGAATAATATACACTATCTCCAGATAATATTCTCTATTATTCAAAAATTCAACTAGTTTTAATATGTTTATCATTGAACATTAATACATTTTCCCGATTACTGAATCAGATGGATCTTCGCCAGAGTGTCTATCTAATCCATGTCTGAATCAAGGCACTTGTCAATACATCAGTGGGCAAAACTTTGGAGATTTTATTTGCAAGTGCACCCCTGGATGGAGTGGAGAGACATGCTCAACCCGAGCAGTAATTGAAAATAAAGGTAGGTTAAATAATATATCGTTCTTGTTAATACCCTGAATGTTATCTTTTAAATTAAACAAAATCTTGAAATTATTGTATTCTTTTAAAATATTCTTACTTTCATGAATTAGTAGATTAAATGATATGATTTATTTATAAACTAGGCTATTTATTTGTAAATTATATATTTAAGATATACATAATATCATATCATATTCAATATTATATTTTAATGATAAGTATATATTTTTATTTTCAAACCTATACTAGATTTCAACCGATTTGTTGTTCATTTCTATATCCGTTTGAGACGAAAAAATGATTGTAGTGATATAAAACGATTAAAGAAATATCTGATATCACATTTAAAATTAACTTCTTTGGTGAGCTATTTATGTGAGATAAAATTCTAATAAATCTATAATTATTTATATTATACTGTAAAATAATAATATATATAAAAATATATAATTATAATATATAATAATTAATTAGTAATGGTATAATTTTGAAATAACTTTATATACTATTCTTTAGTATATTTTTTATTTAGTATATAGGTCAATCTGAAAACATTGGAAATGCCATTGGGGAAGATCACTTTGTTGTAGAGATTAGGTTTAATTGATTTATATATTCAATACATCAATGCATATTTTAATATCAAATAAACTTTCTGAAATTAATCGTCGATATAATAAAAGTAAAATATCTAAACTTATTACAGGACTAATGTCGATGGCATCCACGCGGTACTTTATTACTATACTTTAAAACTACTGGACTATAGCAAATCGTACAATACATTTAAAAAAGATATAAGACATTTTAATAGACATAGACATTCGTCAATTACGCGTTTGAAATGGATGTTTTTGAAAAGTCATGGTTTGTAGAAGCTTTTATAATTATAGTAATATTTATTGAATATGCAATGTATTTATATTAATGAAACAATGTAAATAATAAATATATATGTATCTATAAAACACACACACATACACACATATATATAAATTTATATAGATAAATAAATATAAATATATATATATATAATTATATATTGTGTATATATAGATAAATACATACATATATATATATATATATACATATATATATATAATATATATATGTACATAATATGCATATATTTATATATTTATAATAAGGAAATGATGATAATTGAGTCTGGTATTATAAATAGAAATATTGATATACAGTGAGTTTCTTTAATTACTATGAATACTTGCCCCTAAATAGATACTACCATACGCCGTCCAATACATCAATTAACGGCTTTATGTATAATATGACATATATATATATATATATATATATATATATATATATATATATATATGTTTATTGTTTATATTCTATTCAATACATATTGTATAGTGTAATTATTTATTTAAGTGGTATACAATATGTATTTTGTTAATTATTAGTTATCAAGTAGATTTATATAATCTAGTCCGTATCGAATAAGTTATTTAACATCACACATTTATTTATTTGGTTTAAATAAAGCAAATCTAGATCATTTGTATTATCGATTTATTTATGGTGGAATATTCTTACTTTCGTTAACTCTATACAACTATAACTATAACTATATACAACTATAACTATAACTATATACAACTCGAACTATAACTATATACAACTATAACTATAACTATATACAACTATAACTATAACAATATACAACTATAACTATAACAATATACACACTCATACACAAATACACATATACACACATATAATTATATAAATTCTGTAATTTTTGAATTATATTATATTGTATTGAATGTCGTTTAAATGTTTCTGAATGCAGATACCTTCAAACACTGCAAATTTGATCATTCCGATGATGATTGGTGTAATTATACCGGTTTAGGGGTCTATAAAAGAACAGGCGTCACATATGACCCCGCAACAAAGCAATATTCTAACGGAATATTTATCCAGGCGTCGGCCGAGAGAAACCAGAACGGAGGAAGAGCCACGTTAGTTATCGACTAACTGTATGCTTTGTTTACAATATGTAACTATCTATTACACCGATATGTAATTCAATTGCATGGTCTTGAGGTGGTCAGTATATTGTGTAATAATATAAGATAAAGATAACAATCTATTCAATAGCGTCAAGAGATAGTATCTCCGATGAGATCATAATATAGTGTAATCGCTACGGCATTGATTCGAGTTCGCCAATGCTCCTCATTATTTACTCCTCATTGTTTACTACTCATTATTTACTGCTTATTATTTACTCCTCATTATTTACTCCTCATTATTTACTCCTCATTGTTTACTCCTCATTGTTTACTGCTCATTATTTACTCCTCATTGTGTACTCCTCATTGTTTACTGCTCATTGTTTACTGCTCATTGTTTACTCCTCATTATTTACTGCTCATTGTTTACTCCTCATTGTTTACTCCTCATTGTTTACTGCTCATTGTTTACTGCTCATTATTTACTGCTCATTGTTTACTGCTCATTATTTACTCCTCATTATTTACTCCTCATTGTTTACTGCTCATTGTTTACTCCTCATTGTTTACTGCTCATTATTTACTCCTCATTATTTACTCCTCATTGTTTACTCCTCATTGTTTACTGCTCATTGTTTACTCCTCATTATTTACTCCTCATTGTTTACTCCTCATTGTTTACTCCTCATTGTTTACTGCTCATTGTTTACTGCTCGTTGTTTACTGCTCATTGTTTACTCCTCATTGTTTACTGCTCATTGTTTACTCCTCATTGTTTACTGCTCATTGTTTACTGCTCATTGTTTACTGATCATTGTTTACTGCTCATTGTTTACTCCTCATTGTTTACTGCTCATTGTTTACTGCTCATTGTTTACTCCTCATTGTTTACTGCTCATTGTTTACTGCTCATTGTTTACTCCTCATTGTTTATTGATCATTGTTTACTGCTCATTATTTACTCCTCATTGTTTACTTCTCATTGTTTACTCCTCATTATTTACTCCTCATTGTTTACTCCTCATTGTTTACTGCTCATTGTTTACTGCTCATTGTTTACTGCTCATTGTTTACTGCTTATTGTTTACTCATCATTGTTTACTGTTCATTGTTTACTGCTCATTATTTACTCCTTATTGTTTACTCCTCATTGTGTACTCCTCATTGTTTATTCCTCATTGTTTACTGCTCATTGTTTACTCCTCATTGTTTACTCCTCATTGTTTAATCCTCATTGTTTACTCCTCATTGTTTACTGCTCATTGTTTACTCCTCATTATTTACTCCTCATTGTTTACTGCTCATTGTTTACTGCTCATTGTTTACTGCTCATTGTTTACTCCTCATTGTTTACTCCTCATTGTTTACTCCTCATTGTTTACTCCTCATTGTTTACTCCTCATTGTTTACTCCTCATTGTTTACTCCTCATTGTTTACTCCTCATTGTTTACTCCTCATTGTTTACTGCTCATTGTTTACTGCTCATTATTTACTCCTCATTGTTTACTGCTCATTGTTTACTCCTCATTGTTTACTCCTCATTGTTTACTCCTCATTGTTTACTGCTCATTGTTTACTGCTCATTGTTTACTGCTCATTGTTTACTGCTTATTGTTTACTCCTCATTGTTTACTGCTCATTGTTTACTCATCATTGTTTATTGATCATTGTTTACTGCTCATTATGTACTCCTCATTGTTTACTGCTCATTGTTTACTGCTCATTGTTTACTGCTCATTGTTTACTGCTCATTGTTTACTGCTTATTGTTTACTCCTCATTGTTTACTGTTCATTGTTTACTCCTCATTATTTACTCCTCATTGTTTACTGCTCATTGTTTACTGCTTATTGTTTACTCCTCATTGTTTACTGCTCATTATTTACTCCTCATTGTTTACTCCTCATTATTTACTCCTCATTGTTTACTCATCAAAGTTTACTGCTCATTATTTACTTCTCATTGTTTACTCCTCATTATTTACTCCTCATTGTTTACTCATCATTGTTTACTCCTCATTATTTACTCCTCATTGTTTACTGCTCACTGTTTACTCCTCATTGTTTACTGCTCACTGTTTACTTCTCATTATTTACTCCTCATTATTTACTCCTCATTGTTTACTGCTCATTGTTTACTGCTCACTGTTTACTCCTCATTTTTTACTGCTCATTGTTTATTCCTCATTATTTATTGTTCATTGTTTACTCCTCATTGTTTACTGCTCATTATTTACTCCTCATTGTGTACTCCTCATTGTTTACTGCTCATTGTTTACTGCTCATTGTTTACTCCTCATTATTTACTGCTCATTGTTTACTCCTCATTGTTTACTCCTCATTGTTTACTGCTCATTGTTTACTGCTCATTATTTACTGCTCATTGTTTACTGCTCATTATTTACTCCTCATTATTTACTCCTCATTGTTTACTGCTCATTGTTTACTCCTCATTGTTTACTGCTCATTATTTACTCCTCATTATTTACTCCTCATTGTTTACTCCTCATTGTTTACTGCTCATTGTTTACTCCTCATTATTTACTCCTCATTGTTTACTCCTCATTGTTTACTCCTCATTGTTTACTGCTCATTGTTTACTGCTCGTTGTTTACTGCTCATTGTTTACTCCTCATTGTTTACTGCTCATTGTTTACTCCTCATTGTTTACTGCTCATTGTTTACTGCTCATTGTTTACTGATCATTGTTTACTGCTCATTGTTTACTCCTCATTGTTTACTGCTCATTGTTTACTGCTCATTGTTTACTCCTCATTGTTTACTGCTCATTGTTTACTGCTCATTGTTTACTCCTCATTATTTACTGCTCATTGTTTACTCCTCATTGTTTACTCCTCATTGTTTACTGCTCATTGTTTACTCCTCATTATTTACTCCTCATTGTTTACTCCTCATTGTTTACTCCTCATTGTTTACTGCTCATTGTTTACTGCTCATTGTTTACTGCTCATTGTTTACTCCTCATTGTTTACTGCTCATTGTTTACTCCTCATTGTTTACTGCTCATTGTTTACTGCTCATTGTTTACTGATCATTGTTTACTCCTGATTATTTACTCCTCATTGTTTACTGCTCATTGTTTACTGTTCACTGTTTACTCCTCATTGTTTACTCCTTATTGTTTACTCCTCATTGTTTACTCCTCATTGTTTACTGCTCATTGTTTACTGCTCATTATTTACTCCTCATTGTTTACTGCTCATTGTTTACTCCTCATTGTTTACTGCTCATTGTTTACTCCTCATTGTTTACTGCTCATTGTTTACTGATCATTGTTTACTCCTCATTATTTACTCCTCATTGTTTACTGCTCATTGTTTACTGCTCATTGTTTACTCCTCATTGTTTACTGCTCATTATTTACTCCTTATTGTTTACTGCTCATTGTGTACTCCTCATTGTTTATTCCTCATTGTTTACTGCTCATTGTTTACTCCTCATTGTTTACTCCTCATTGTTTAATCCTCATTGTTTACTCCTTATTGTTTACTGCTCATTGTTTACTCCTCATTATTTACTCCTCATTATTTACTCCTCATTGTTTAGTGCTCATTGTTTACTGCTCATTGTTTACTCCTCATTGTTTACTCCTCATTGTTTACTCCTCATTGTTTACTCCTCATTGTTTACTCCTCATTGTTTACTCCTCATTGTTTACTGCTCATTGTTTACTGCTCATTATTTACTCCTCATTGTTTACTCCTCATTGTTTACTCCTCATTGTTTATTGATCATTGTTTACTGCTCATTATTTACTCCTCATTGTTTACTGCTCATTGTTTACTCCTCATTATTTACTCCTCATTGTTTACTCCTCATTGTTTACTGCTCATTGTTTACTGCTCATTGTTTACTGCTCATTGTTTACTGCTTATTGTTTACTCCTCATTGTTTACTGTTCATTGTTTACTCCTCATTATTTACTCCTCATTATTTACTCCTCATTGTTTACTCCTCATTGTTTACTCCTCATTGTTTACTGCTCATTATTTACTGCTCATTGTTTACTCCTCATTGTTTACTGATCATTGTTTACTGATCATTGTTTACTCCTCATTATTTACTCATCATTGTTTACTGCTCATTGTTTACTGTTCACTGTTTACTCCTCATTGTTTACTGCTCATTATTTACTCCTTATTGTTTACTCCTCATTGTGTACTCCTCATTGTTTATTCCTCATTGTTTACTGCTCATTGTTTACTCCTCATTGTTT
Organism: Osedax frankpressi; assembly: GCA_964035775.1. Taxonomy (NCBI): domain Eukaryota; kingdom Metazoa; phylum Annelida; class Polychaeta; order Sabellida; family Siboglinidae; genus Osedax; species Osedax frankpressi. Next base: position 26,648,460 of record OZ038315.1, read on the forward strand.
ACTCCTCATTGTTTAATCCTCATTGTTTACTGCTCATTGTTTACTGCTCATTGTTTACTCCTCATTATTTACTCCTCATTGTTTACTGCTCATTGTTTACTGCTCATTGTTTACTGCTCATTGTTTACTCCTCATTGTTTACTCCTCATTGTTTACTCCTCATTGTTTACTCCTCATTGTTTACTCCTCATTGTTTACTCCTCATTGTTTACTCCTCATTGTTTACTCCTCATTGTTTACTGCTCATTGTTTACTGCTCATTATTTACTCCTCATTGTTTACTGCTCATTGTTTACTCCTCATTGTTTACTCCTCATTGTTTACTCCTCATTGTTTACTGCTCATTGTTTACTGCTCATTATTTACTCCTCATTGTTTACTCCTCATTGTTTACTCCTCATTGTTTATTGATCATTGTTTACTGCTCATTATTTACTCCTCATTGTTTACTGCTCATTGTTTACTCCTCATTATTTACTCCTCATTGTTTACTCCTCATTGTTTACTGCTCATTGTTTACTGCTCATTGTTTACTGCTCATTGTTTACTGCTTATTGTTTACTCCTCATTGTTTACTGTTCATTGTTTACTCCTCATTATTTACTCCTCATTATTTACTCCTCATTGTTTACTCCTCATTGTTTACTCCTCATTGTTTATTGATCATTGTTTACTGCTCATTATTTACTCCTCATTGTTTACTGCTCATTGTTTACTCCTCATTATTTACTCCTCATTGTTTACTCCTCATTGTTTACTGCTCATTGTTTACTGCTCATTGTTTACTGCTCATTGTTTACTGCTTATTGTTTACTCCTCATTGTTTACTGTTCATTGTTTACTCCTCATTATTTACTCCTCATTATTTACTCCTCATTGTTTACTCCTCATTGTTTACTCCTCATTGTTTACTGCTCATTATTTACTGCTCATTGTTTACTCCTCATTGTTTACTGATCATTGTTTACTGATCATTGTTTACTCCTCATTATTTACTCATCATTGTTTACTGCTCATTGTTTACTGTTCACTGTTTACTCCTCATTGTTTACTGCTCATTATTTACTCCTTATTGTTTACTCCTCATTGTGTACTCCTCATTGTTTATTCCTCATTGTTTACTGCTCATTGTTTACTCCTCATTGTTTACTCCTCATTGTTTAATCCTCATTGTTTACTGCTCATTGTTTACTGCTCATTGTTTACTCCTCATTATTTACTCCTCATTGTTTACTGCTCATTGTTTACTGCTCATTGTTTACTGCTCATTGTTTACTCCTCATTGTTTACTCCTCATTGTTTACTCCTCATTGTTTACTCCTCATTGTTTACTCCTCATTGTTTACTCCTCATTGTTTACTGCTCATTGTTTACTGCTCATTATTTACTCCTCATTGTTTACTGCTCATTGTTTACTCCTCATTGTTTACTCCTCATTGTTTACTCCTCATTGTTTACTGCTCATTGTTTACTGCTCATTGTTTACTGCTCATTGTTTACTGCTTATTGTTTACTCCTCATTGTTTACTGCTCATTGTTTACTCATCATTGTTTATTGATCATTGTTTACTGCTCATTATGTACTCCTCATTGTTTACTGCTCATTGTTTACTGCTCATTGTTTACTGCTCATTGTTTACTGCTCATTGTTTACTGCTTATTGTTTACTCCTCATTGTTTACTGTTCATTGTTTACTCCTCATTATTTACTCCTCATTGTTTACTGCTCATTGTTTACTGCTTATTGTTTACTCCTCATTGTTTACTGCTCATTATTTACTCCTCATTGTTTACTCCTCATTATTTACTCCTCATTGTTTACTCATCAAAGTTTACTGCTCATTATTTACTTCTCATTGTTTACTCCTCATTATTTACTCCTCATTGTTTACTCATCATTGTTTACTCCTCATTATTTACTCCTCATTGTTTACTGCTCACTGTTTACTCCTCATTGTTTACTGCTCACTGTTTATTCCTCATTATTTACTCCTCATTATTTACTCCTCATTTTTTACTGCTCATTGTTTACTGCTCACTGTTTACTCCTCATTTTTTACTGCTCATTGTTTATTCCTCATTATTTATTGTTCATTGTTTACTGCTCATTGTTTACTGCTCATTGTTTATTCCTCATTATTTACTCCTCATTGTTTACTGCTCATTGTTTACTCCTCATTATTTACTCCTCATTGTTTACTCCTCATTGTTTACTGCTCATTGTTTACTGCTCATTGTTTACTGCTCATTGTTTACTGCTTATTGTTTACTCCTCATTGTTTACTGTTCATTGTTTACTCCTCATTATTTACTCCTCATTATTTACTCCTCATTGTTTACTCCTCATTGTTTACTCCTCATTGTTTACTGCTCATTATTTACTGCTCATTGTTTACTCCTCATTGTTTACTGATCATTGTTTACTGATCATTGTTTACTCCTCATTATTTACTCATCATTGTTTACTGCTCATTGTTTACTGTTCACTGTTTACTCCTCATTGTTTACTGCTCATTATTTACTCCTTATTGTTTACTCCTCATTGTGTACTCCTCATTGTTTATTCCTCATTGTTTACTGCTCATTGTTTACTCCTCATTGTTTACTCCTCATTGTTTAATCCTCATTGTTTACTGCTCATTGTTTACTGCTCATTGTTTACTCCTCATTATTTACTCCTCATTGTTTACTGCTCATTGTTTACTGCTCATTGTTTACTGCTCATTGTTTACTCCTCATTGTTTACTCCTCATTGTTTACTCCTCATTGTTTACTCCTCATTGTTTACTCCTCATTGTTTACTCCTCATTGTTTACTGCTCATTGTTTACTGCTCATTATTTACTCCTCATTGTTTACTGCTCATTGTTTACTCCTCATTGTTTACTCCTCATTGTTTACTCCTCATTGTTTACTGCTCATTGTTTACTGCTCATTGTTTACTGCTCATTGTTTACTGCTTATTGTTTACTCCTCATTGTTTACTGCTCATTGTTTACTCATCATTGTTTATTGATCATTGTTTACTGCTCATTATGTACTCCTCATTGTTTACTGCTCATTGTTTACTGCTCATTGTTTACTGCTCATTGTTTACTGCTCATTGTTTACTGCTTATTGTTTACTCCTCATTGTTTACTGTTCATTGTTTACTCCTCATTATTTACTCCTCATTGTTTACTGCTCATTGTTTACTGCTTATTGTTTACTCCTCATTGTTTACTGCTCATTATTTACTCCTCATTGTTTACTCCTCATTATTTACTCCTCATTGTTTACTCATCAAAGTTTACTGCTCATTATTTACTTCTCATTGTTTACTCCTCATTATTTACTCCTCATTGTTTACTCATCATTGTTTACTCCTCATTATTTACTCCTCATTGTTTACTGCTCACTGTTTACTCCTCATTGTTTACTGCTCACTGTTTATTCCTCATTATTTACTCCTCATTATTTACTCCTCATTTTTTACTGCTCATTGTTTACTGCTCACTGTTTACTCCTCATTTTTTACTGCTCATTGTTTATTCCTCATTATTTATTGTTCATTGTTTACTGCTCATTGTTTACTGCTCATTGTTTATTCCTCATTATTTACTGCTCATTGTTTACTGCTCATTTTTTACTGCTCATTGTTTACTCCTCATTATTTACTCCTCATTATTTACTGCTCATTGTTTACTGCTCATTGTTTACTGCTCATTATTTACTCCTCATTGTTTACTGCTCATTGTTTACTCCTCAATGTTTACTCCTCATTGTTTACTCCTCATTGTTTACTCCTCATTGTTTACTGCTAATTGTTTACTGCTCATTGTTTACTGCTTATTGTTTACTCCTCATTGTTTACTCCTCATTATTTACTCCTCATTATTTACTCCTCATTATTTACTCCTCATTATTTACTCCTCATTGTTTACTCCTCATTATTTACTCCTCATTGTTTACTCCTCATCGTTTACTGCTCATTATTTACTGCTCATTGTTTACTCCTCATTGTTTACTGCTCATTGTTTACTGATCATTGTTTACTCCTCATTATTTACTGCTAATTGTTTACTGTTCACTGTTTACTCCTCATTGTTTACTGCTCATTATTTACTCCTTATTGTTTACTCCTCATTGTGTACTCCTCATTGTTTATTCCTCATTGTTTACTCCTCATTGTTTACTGCTCATTGTTTACTGCTCATTGTTTACTGCTTATTGTTTACTCCTCATTGTTTACTGCTCATTGTTTACTGCTCATTGTTTACTCCTCATTGTTTACTCCTCATTGTTTAATCCTCATTGTTTAATCCTCATTGTTTACTCCTCATTGTTTACTGCTCATTGTTTACTCCTCATTATTTACTGCTCATTGTTTACTGCTCATTGTTTACTGCTCATTGTTTACTGCTCATTGTTTACTCCTCATTGTTTACTCCTCATTGTTTACTGCTCATTGTTTACTGCTCATTGTTTACTGCTCATTGTTTACTGCTTATTGTTTACTCCTCATTGTTTACTGTTCATTGTTTACTCCTCATTATTTACTCCTCATTGTTTACTGCTCATTGTTTACTGCTTATTGTTTACTCCTCATTGTTTACTGCTCATTATTTACTCCTCATTGTTTACTCCCCATTATTTACTCCTCATTGTTTACTCATCAAAGTTTACTGCTTATTATTTACTTATCATTGTTTACTCCTCATTATTTACTCCTCATTGTTTACTCATCATTGTTTACTCCTCATTATTTACTCCTCATTGTTTACTGCTCACTGTTTACTCCTCATTGTTTACTGCTCACTGTTTACTCCTCATTATTTACTCCTCATTATTTACTCTTCATTGTTTACTGCTCATTGTTTACTGCTCACTGTTTACTCCTCATTGTTTACTCCTCATTGTTTAATCCTCATTGTTTACTCCTCATTGTTTACTGCTCATTGTTTACTCCTCATTATTTACTCCTCATTGTTTACTGCTCATTGTTTACTGATCATTGTTTACTGCTCATTGTTTACTCCTCATTGTTTACTCCTCATTGTTTACTCCTCATTGTTTACTCCTCATTGTTTTCTCCTCATTGTTTACTGCTCATTGTTTACTGCTCATTGTTTACTGCTTATTGTTTACTCCTCATTGTTTACTGCTCATTGTTTACTGCTCATTGTTTATTGATCATTGTTTACTGCTCATTATGTACTCCTCATTGTTTACTGCTCATTGTTTACTGCTCATTGTTTACTGCTCATTATTTACTGCTCATTGTTTACTGCTCATTGTTTACTCCTCATTGTTTACTCCTCATTGTTTACTGCTCATTGTTTACTGCTCGTTGTTTACTGCTCATTGTTTACTCCTCATTGTTTACTGCTCATTGTTTACTCCTCATTGTTTACTGCTCATTGTTTACTGCTCATTGTTTACTGATCATTGTTTACTGCTCATTGTTTACTCCTCATTGTTTACTGCTCATTGTTTACTGCTCATTGTTTACTCCTCATTGTTTACTGCTCATTGTTTACTGCTCATTGTTTACTCCTCATTATTTACTGCTCATTGTTTACTCCTCATTGTTTACTCCTCATTGTTTACTGCTCATTGTTTACTCCTCATTATTTACTCCTCATTGTTTACTCCTCATTGTTTACTCCTCATTGTTTACTGCTCATTGTTTACTGCTCATTGTTTACTGCTCATTGTTTACTCCTCATTGTTTACTGCTCATTGTTTACTCCTCATTGTTTACTGCTCATTGTTTACTGCTCATTGTTTACTGATCATTGTTTACTCCTGATTATTTACTCCTCATTGTTTACTGCTCATTGTTTACTGTTCACTGTTTACTCCTCATTGTTTACTCCTTATTGTTTACTCCTCATTGTTTACTCCTCATTGTTTACTGCTCATTGTTTACTGCTCATTATTTACTCCTCATTGTTTACTGCTCATTGTTTACTCCTCATTGTTTACTGCTCATTGTTTACTCCTCATTGTTTACTGCTCATTGTTTACTGATCATTGTTTACTCCTCATTATTTACTCCTCATTGTTTACTGCTCATTGTTTACTGCTCATTGTTTACTCCTCATTGTTTACTGCTCATTATTTACTCCTTATTGTTTACTGCTCATTGTGTACTCCTCATTGTTTATTCCTCATTGTTTACTGCTCATTGTTTACTCCTCATTGTTTACTCCTCATTGTTTAATCCTCATTGTTTACTCCTTATTGTTTACTGCTCATTGTTTACTCCTCATTATTTACTCCTCATTATTTACTCCTCATTGTTTAGTGCTCATTGTTTACTGCTCATTGTTTACTCCTCATTGTTTACTCCTCATTGTTTACTCCTCATTGTTTACTCCTCATTGTTTACTCCTCATTGTTTACTCCTCATTGTTTACTGCTCATTGTTTACTGCTCATTATTTACTCCTCATTGTTTACTCCTCATTGTTTACTCCTCATTGTTTATTGATCATTGTTTACTGCTCATTATTTACTCCTCATTGTTTACTGCTCATTGTTTACTCCTCATTATTTACTCCTCATTGTTTACTCCTCATTGTTTACTGCTCATTGTTTACTGCTCATTGTTTACTGCTCATTGTTTACTGCTTATTGTTTACTCCTCATTGTTTACTGTTCATTGTTTACTCCTCATTATTTACTCCTCATTATTTACTCCTCATTGTTTACTCCTCATTGTTTACTCCTCATTGTTTACTGCTCATTATTTACTGCTCATTGTTTACTCCTCATTGTTTACTGCTCATTGTTTACTGATCATTGTTTACTCCTCATTATTTACTCATCATTGTTTACTGCTCATTGTTTACTGTTCACTGTTTACTCCTCATTGTTTACTGCTCATTATTTACTCCTTATTGTTTACTCCTCATTGTGTACTCCTCATTGTTTATTCCTCATTGTTTACTGCTCATTGTTTACTCCTCATTGTTTACTCCTCATTGTTTAATCCTCATTGTTTACTGCTCATTGTTTACTGCTCATTGTTTACTCCTCATTATTTACTCCTCATTGTTTACTGCTCATTGTTTACTGCTCATTGTTTACTGCTCATTGTTTACTCCTCATTGTTTACTCCTCATTGTTTACTCCTCATTGTTTACTCCTCATTGTTTACTCCTCATTGTTTACTCCTCATTGTTTACTCCTCATTGTTTACTCCTCATTGTTTACTGCTCATTGTTTACTGCTCATTATTTACTCCTCATTGTTTACTGCTCATTGTTTACTCCTCATTGTTTACTCCTCATTGTTTACTCCTCATTGTTTACTGCTCATTGTTTACTCATCATTGTTTATTGATCATTGTTTACTGCTCATTATGTACTCCTCATTGTTTACTGCTCATTGTTTACTGCTCATTGTTTACTGCTCATTGTTTACTGCTCATTGTTTACTGCTTATTGTTTACTCCTCATTGTTTACTGTTCATTGTTTACTCCTCATTATTTACTCCTCATTGTTTACTGCTCATTGTTTACTGCTTATTGTTTACTCCTCATTGTTTACTGCTCATTATTTACTCCTCATTGTTTACTCCTCATTATTTACTCCTCATTGTTTACTCATCAAAGTTTACTGCTCATTATTTACTTCTCATTGTTTACTCCTCATTATTTACTCCTCATTGTTTACTCATCATTGTTTACTCCTCATTATTTACTCCTCATTGTTTACTGCTCACTGTTTACTCCTCATTGTTTACTGCTCACTGTTTACTCCTCATTATTTACTCCTCATTATTTACTCCTCATTTTTTACTGCTCATTGTTTACTGCTCACTGTTTACTCCTCATTTTTTACTGCTCATTGTTTATTCCTCATTATTTATTGTTCATTGTTTACTGCTCATTGTTTACTGCTCATTGTTTATTCCTCATTATTTACTGCTCATTGTTTACTGCTCATTTTTTACTGCTCATTGTTTACTCCTCATTATTTACTCCTCATTATTTACTGCTCATTGTTTACTGCTCATTGTTTACTGCTCATTATTTACTCCTCATTGTTTACTGCTCATTGTTTACTCCTCAATGTTTACTCCTCATTGTTTACTCCTCATTGTTTACTCCTCATTGTTTACTGCTAATTGTTTACTGCTCATTGTTTACTGCTTATTGTTTACTCCTCATTGTTTACTCCTCATTATTTACTCCTCATTATTTACTCCTCATTATTTACTCCTCATTATTTACTCCTCATTGTTTACTCCTCATTATTTACTCCTCATTGTTTACTCCTCATCGTTTACTGCTCATTATTTACTGCTCATTGTTTACTCCTCATTGTTTACTGCTCATTGTTTACTGATCATTGTTTACTCCTCATTATTTACTGCTCATTGTTTACTGTTCACTGTTTACTCCTCATTGTTTACTGCTCATTATTTACTCCTTATTGTTTACTCCTCATTGTTTACTCCTCATTATTTACTCCTCATTGTTTACTGCTCACTGTTTACTCCTCATTGTTTTCTGCTCACTGTTTACTCCTCATTATTTACTCCTCATTATTTACTCTTCATTGTTTACTGCTCATTGTTTACTGCTCACTGTTTACTCCTCATTGTTTACTCCTCATTGTTTAATCCTCATTGTTTACTCCTCATTGTTTACTGCTCATTGTTTACTCCTCATTATTTACTCCTCATTGTTTACTGCTCATTGTTTACTGATCATTGTTTACTGCTCATTGTTTACTCCTCATTGTTTACTCCTCATTGTTTACTCCTCATTGTTTACTCCTCATTGTTTTCTCCTCATTGTTTACTGCTCATTGTTTACTGCTCATTGTTTACTGCTTATTGTTTACTCCTCATTGTTTACTGCTCATTGTTTACTGCTCATTGTTTATTGATCATTGTTTACTGCTCATTATGTACTCCTCATTGTTTACTGCTCATTGTTTACTGCTCATTGTTTACTGCTCATTGTTTACTGCTCATTGTTTACTGCTTATTGTTTACTCCTCATTGTTTACTGTTCATTGTTTACTCCTCATTATTTACTCCTCATTGTTTACTGCTCATTGTTTACTGCTTATTGTTTACTCCTCATTGTTTACTGCTCATTATTTACTCCTCATTGTTTACTCCCCATTATTTACTCCTCATTGTTTACTCATCAAAGTTTACTGCTTATTATTTACTTATCATTGTTTACTCCTCATTATTTACTCCTCATTGTTTACTCATCATTGTTTACTCCTCATTATTTACTCCTCATTGTTTACTGCTCACTGTTTACTCCTCATTGTTTACTGCTCACTGTTTACTCCTCATTATTTACTCCTCATTATTTACTCTTCATTGTTTACTGCTCATTGTTTACTGCTCACTGTTTACTCCTCATTTTATACTGCTCATTGTTTATTCCTCATTATTTATTGCTCATTGTTTACTGCTCATTGTTTACTGCTCATTGTTTATTCCTCATTATTTACTGTTCATTGTTTACTGCTCATTTTTTACTGCTCATTGTTTACTCCTCATTATTTACTCCTCATTATTTACTGCTCATTGTTTACTGCTCATTGTTTACTGCTCATTGTTTACTCCTCATTGTTTACTCCTTATTGTTTACTCCTCATTATTTACTGCTCTTTATTTTCTCCTCATTATTTACTCCTCATTATTTACTCCTCATTGTTTACTCCTAATTTTTTACTCCTCATTGTTTACTGCTCATTGTTTACTGCTCATTATTTACTCCTCATTGTTTACTGTTCATTGTTTACTCCTCATTATTTACTCCTCATTGTTTACTGCTCATTGTTTACTGCTTATTGTTTACTCCTCATTGTTTACTGCTCATTATTTACTCCTCATTGTTTACTCCTCATTATTTACTTCTCATTGTTTACTCCTCATTATTTACTCCTCATTGTTTACTGCTCATTGTTTACTGCTCATTATTTACTCCTCATTGTTTACTGTTCATTGTTTACTCCTCATTATTTACTCCTCATTGTTTACTGCTCATTGTTTACTGCTTATTGTTTACTCCTCATTATTTACTGCTCATTATTTACTGCTCATTGTTTACTCCTCATTGTTTACTTCTCATTGTTTACTCCTCATTATTTACTCCTCATTGTTTACTCATCATTGTTTACTGCTCATTATTTACTGCTCATTGTTTACTCTTCATTATTTACTCCTCATTGTTTACTCCTCATTGTTTACTGCTCTTTGTTTACTGCTCACTGTTTACTCCTCATTGTTTACTCCTCATTGTTTACTCCTCATTGTTTACTCCTCATTGTTTACTGCTCATTGTTTACTGCTCATTATTTACTGCTCATTGTTTACTCATCATTGTTTACTGCTCATTATTTACTCCTCATTGTTTACTCCTCATTATTTACTCCTCATTATTTACTCCTCATTTTTTACTCCTCATTGTTTACTCCTCATTGTTTACTCCTCATTGTTTAGTCCTCATTGTTTACTGCTCATTGTTTACTGCTCATTGTTTACTGCTTATTGTTTACTCCTCATTGTTTACTGCTCATTGTTTACTCATCATTGTTTATTGATCATTGTTTACTGCTCATTATGTACTCCTCATTGTTTACTGTTCATTGTTTACTCCTCATTATTTACTCCTCATTGTTTACTGCTCATTGTTTACTGCTTATTGTTTACTCCTCATTGTTTACTGCTCATTATTTACTCCTCATTGTTTACTCCTCATTATTTACTCCTCATTGTTTACTCATCAAAGTTTACTGCTCATTATTTACTTCTCATTGTTTACTCCTCATTATTTACTCCTCATTGTTTACTCATCATTGTTTACTCCTCATTATTTACTCCTCATTGTTTACTGCTCACTGTTTACTCCTCATTTTTTACTGCTCATTGTTTATTCCTCATTATTTATTGTTCATTGTTTACTGCTCATTGTTTACTGCTCATTGTTTATTCCTCATTATTTACTGCTCATTGTTTACTGCTCATTTTTTACTGCTCATTGTTTACTCCTCATTATTTACTCCTCATTATTTACTGCTCATTGTTTACTGCTTATTGTTTACTGCTCATTGTTTACTCCTCATTGTTTACTCCTCATTGTTTACTCCTCATTGTTTACTGCTCATTGTTTACTGCTCATTATTTACTCCTCATTGTTTACTGCTCATTGTTTACTCCTCATTGTTTACTCCTCATTGTTTACTCCTCATTGTTTACTCCTCATTGTTTACTCCTCATTGTTTACTGCTCATTGTTTACTGCTTATTGTTTACTCCTCATTGTTTACTCCTCATTGTTTACTCCTCATTATTTACTCCTCATTATTTACTCCTCATTATTTACTCCTCATTATTTACTCCTCATTGTTTACTCCTCATTGTTTACTCCTCATTGTTTACTGCTCATTATTTACTGCTCATTGTTTACTCCTCATTGTTTACTGCTCATTGTTTACTGATCATTGTTTACTCCTCATTATTTACTCATCATTGTTTACTGCTCATTGTTTACTGTTCACTGTTTACTCCTCATTGTTTACTGCTCATTATTTACTCCTTATTGTTTATTCCTCATTGTGTACTCCTCATTGTTTATTCCTAATTGTTTACTGCTCATTGTTTACTCCTCATTATTTACTCCTTATTGTTTACTCCTCATTGTTTACTCCTCATTGTTTACTCCTCATTGTTTAATCCTCATTGTTTACTCCTCATTGTTTACTGCTCATTGTTTACTCCTCATTATTTACTCCTCATTGTTTACTGATCATTGTTTACTGCTCATTGTTTACTGCTCATTGTTTACTCCTCATTGTTTACTCCTCATTGTTTACTCCTCATTGTTTACTCCTCATTGTTTACTCCTCATTGTTTACTCCTCATTGTTTACTCCTCATTGTTTACTGCTCATTGTTTACTGCTCATTGTTTACTGCTTATTGTTTACTCCTCATTGTTTACTGCTCATTGTTTACTCATCATTGTTTATTGATCATTGTTTACTGCTCATTATGTACTCCTCATTGTTTACTGCTCATTGTTTACTGCTCATTGTTTACTGCTCATTGTTTACTGCTCATTGTTTACTGCTTATTGTTTACTCCTCATTGTTTACTCCTCATTGTTTACTCCTCATTGTTTACTCCTCATTGTTTACTCCTCATTGTTTACTGCTCATTGTTTACTGCTTATTGTTTACTGCTCATTATTTACTCCTCATTGTTTACTCCTCATTATTTACTCCTCATTATTTACTCCTCATTATTTACTCCTCATTGTTTACTCCTCATTGTTTACTGCTCATTGTTTACTGCTTATTGTTTACTCCTCATTGTTTACTGCTCATTGTTTACTGCTCATTGTTTACTCCTCATTATTTACTCCTCATTGTTTACTCCTCATTATTTACTCCTCATCGTTTACTGCTCATTGTTTACTGCTCATTATTTACTCCTCATTGTTTACTCCTCATTATTTACTCATCATTGTTTACTGCTCATTGTTTACTGCTCATTGTTTACTGCTCATTATTTACTGCTCATTGTTTACTCCTCATTGTTTACTGCTCATTGTTTACTGATCATTGTTTACTCCTCATTATTTACTCATCATTGTTTACTGCTCATTGTTTACTGCTCATTGTTTACTCCTCATTGTTTACTCCTCATTGTTTACTCCTCATTGTTTACTCCTCATTGTTTACTCCTCATTGTTTACTCCTCATTGTTTACTCCTCATTGTTTACTGCTCATTGTTTACTGCTCATTGTTTACTGCTCATTGTTTACTGCTTATTGTTTACTCCTCATTGTTTACTGCTCATTGTTTACTGCTCATTGTTTATTGATCATTGTTTACTGCTCATTATGTACTCCTCATTGTTTACTGCTCATTGTTTACTGCTCATTGTTTACTGCTCATTGTTTACTGCTCATTGTTTACTGCTCATTGTTTACTGCTCATTGTTTACTGCTCATTGTTTACTGCTTATTGTTTTCTCCTCATTGTTTACTGTTCATTGTTTACTCCTCATTATTTACTCCTCATTGTTTACTGCTCATTGTTTACTCCTCATTATTTACTCCTCATTGTTTACTGCTCATTGTTTACTGCTTATTGTTTACTCCTCATTGTTTACTGCTCATTATTTACTCCTCATTGTTTACTCCTCATTATTTACTCCTCATTGTTTACTCATCAAAGTTTACTGCTCATTATTTACTTTTCATTGTTTACTCCTCATTATTTACTCCTCATTGTTTACTCATCATTGTTTACTCCTCATTATTTACTGCTCATTGTTTACTCCTCATTATTTACTCCTCATTGTGTACTCCTCATTGTTTATTGCTCTTTGTTTACTGCTCACTGTTTACTCCTCATTGTTTACTCCTCATTGTTTACTCCTCATTGTTTACTCCTCATTATTTACTCCTCATTGTTTACACCTCATTATTTACTCCTCATTATTTACTCCTCATTATTTACTCCTCATTGTTTACTCCTCACTGTTTACTCCTCATTGTTTACTCCTCATTGTTTACTCCTCATTGTTTACTCCTCATTGTTTACTCCTCATTGTTTACTGCTCATTGTTTACTGCTCATTGTTTACTGCTCATTTTTTACTCCTCATTGTTTACTCCTCATTATTTACTCCTCATTGTTTACTCCTCATTGTTTACTGCTCATTGTTTACTGCTCATTGTTTACTCCTCATTATTTACTCCTCATTATTTACTCTTCATTGTTTACTCCTCATTGTTTACTCCTCATTGTTTACTGCTCATTGTTTACTGCTCATTGTTTACTGCTCATTTTTTACTCCTCATTATTTACTCCTCATTATTTACTCCTCATTATTTACTCCTCATTGTTTACTCCTCATTGTTTACTGCTCATTGTTTACTGCTTATTGTTTACTGCTCATTGTTTACTCCTCGTTGTTTACTGATCATTGTTTACTCCTCATTATTTACTCCTCATTGTTTAATGCTCATTGTTTACTGCTCACTGTTTACTCCTCATTGTTTACTGCTCATTGTTTACTCCTTATTGTTTACTCCTCATTGTGTACTCCTCATTGTTTAATCCTCATTGTTTACTGCTCATTGTTTACTCCTCATTGTTTACTCCTCATTGTTTACTCCTCATTATTTACTCCTCATTATTTACTCCTCATTATTTACTCCTCATTGTTTACTCCTCATTGTGTACTCCTCATTGTTTATTCCTCATTGTTTACTTCTCATTGTTTACTCCTCATTGTTTACTGCTCATTGTTTACTCCTCGTTGTTTACTGCTCATTGTTTACTGCTTATTGTTTACTGCTCATTGTTTACTCCTCGTTGTTTACTGATCATTGTTTACTCCTCATTATTTACTCCTCATTGTTTAATGCTCATTGTTTACTGCTCACTGTTTACTCCTCATTGTTTACTGCTCATTATTTACTCCTTATTGTTTACTCCTCATTGTGTACTCCTCATTGTTTATTCCTCATTGTTTACTGCTCATTGTTTACTCCTCATTGTTTACTCCTCATTGTTTAATCCTCATTGTTTACTCCTCATTGTTTACTGCTCATTGTTTACTCCTCATTATTTACTCCTCATTGTTTACTGCTCATTGTTTACTGCTCATTGTTTACTGCTCATTGTTTACTCCTCATTGTTTACTCCTCATTGTTTACTCCTCATTGTTTACTCCTCATTGTTTACTCCTCATTGTTTACTCCTCATTGTTTACTCCTCATTGTTTACTCCTCATTGTTTACTCCTCATTGTTTACTGCTCATTGTTTACTGCTCATTGTTTACTGCTCATTGTTTACTGCTTATTGTTTACTCCTCATTGTTTACTGCTCATTGTTTACTGCTCATTGTTTATTGATCATTGTTTACTGCTCATTATGTACTCCTCATTGTTTACTGCTCATTGTTTACTGCTCATTGTTTACTGCTCATTGCTTACTGCTCATTGTTTACTGCTTATTGTTTACTCCTCATTGTTTACTGTTCATTGTTTACTCCTCATTATTTACTCCTCATTGTTTACTGCTCATTGTTTACTGCTTATTGTTTACTCCTCATTGTTTACTGCTCATTATTTACTCCTCATTGTTTACTCCTCATTATTTACTCCTCATTGTTTACTCATCAAAGTTTACTGCTTATTATTTACTTATCATTGTTTACTCCTCATTATTTACTCCTCATTGTTTACTCATCATTGTTTACTCCTCATTATTTACTCCTCATTGTTTACTGCTCACTGTTTACTCCTCATTGTTTACTGCTCACTGTTTACTCCTCATTATTTACTCCTCATTATTTACTCCTCATTGTTTACTGCTCATTGTTTACTGCTCACTGTTTACTCCTCATTTTATACTGCTCATTGTTTATTCCTCATTATTTATTGCTCATTGTTTACTGCTCATTGTTTACTGCTCATTGTTTATTCCTCATTATTTACTGTTCATTGTTTACTGCTCATTTTTTACTGCTCATTGTTTACTCCTCATTATTTACTCCTCATTATTTACTGCTCATTGTTTACTGCTCATTGTTTACTGCTCATTGTTTACTCCTCATTGTTTACTCCTCATTGTTTACTCCTCATTATTTACTGCTCTTTATTTTCTCCTCATTATTTACTCCTCATTATTTACTCCTCATTGTTTACTCCTAATTGTTTACTCCTCATTGTTTACTGCTCATTGTTTACTGCTCATTATTTACTCCTCATTGTTTACTGTTCATTGTTTACTGTTCATTGTTTACTCCTCATTATGTACTCCTCATTGTTTACTGCTCATTGTTTACTGCTTATTGTTTACTCCTCATTGTTTACTGCTCATTATTTACTCCTCATTGTTTACTCCTCATTATTTACTCCTCATTGTTTACTCATCAAAGTTTACTGCTCATTATTTACTTCTCATTGTTTACTCCTCATTATTTACTCCTCATTGTTTACTCATCATTGTTTACTCCTCATTATTTACTGCTCATTGTTTACTCCTCATTATTTACTCCTCATTGTTTACTCCTCATTGTTTACTGCTCTTTGTTTACTGCTCACTGTTTACTCCTCATTGTTTACTCCTCATTGTTTACTCCTCATTGTTTACTCCTCATTATTTACTCCTCATTGTTTACTCCTCATTATTTACTCCTCATTTTTTACTCCTCATTGTTTACTCCTCATTGTTTACTCCTCATTATTTACTCCTCATTATTTACTCCTCATTGTTTACTGCTCATTGTTTACTGCTCATTGTTTACTCCTCATTGTTTACTCCTCATTATTTACTCCTCATTGTTTACTCCTCATTGTTTACTCCTCATTGTTTACTGCTCATTGTTTACTGCTCATTGTTTACTCCTCATTATTGACTCCTCATTATTTACTCTTCATTGTTTACTCCTCATTGTTTACTCCTCATTGTTTACTGCTCATTGTTTACTGCTCATTGTTTACTGCTCATTTTTTACTCCTCATTATTTACTCCTCATTATTTACTCCTCATCGTTTACTCCTCATTGTTTACTCCTCGTTGTTTACTGCTCATTGTTTACTGCTTATTGTTTACTGCTCATTGTTTACTCCTCGTTGTTTACTGATCATTGTTTACTCCTCATTATTTACTCCTCATTGTTTAATGCTCATTGTTTACTGCTCACTGTTTACTCCTCATTGTTTACTGCTCATTGTTTACTCCTTATTGTTTACTCCTCATTGTGTACTCCTCATTGTTTAATCCTCATTGTTTACTGCTCATTGTTTACTCCTCATTGTTTACTCCTCATTGTTTACTCCTCATTATTTACTCCTCATTATTTACTCCTCATTATTTACTCCTCATTGTTTACTCCTCATTATTTACTGCTCATTGTTTACTGCTCATTGTTTACTGCTCATTGTTTACTCCTCATTATTTACTCCTCATTGTTTACTCCTCATTGTTTACTCCTCATTGTGTACTCCTCATTGTTTATTCCTCATTGTTTACTGCTCATTGTTTACTCCTCATTATTTACTCCTCATTGTTTACTCCTCGTTGTTTACTCCTCATTGTTTACTCCTCATTGTGTACTCCTCATTATTTACTCATCATTGTTTACTCCTCATTGTTTACTCCTCATTGTTTACTCCTCATTATTTACTCCTCATTGTTTACTCCTCATTGTTTACTCCTCATTGTGTACTCCTCATTGTTTACTCCTCATTGTTTACTCCTCATTGTGTACTCCTCATTGTTTATTCCTCATTGTTTACTGCTCATTGTTTACTCCTCATTGTTTACTCCTCATTGTTTACTCCTCGTTGTTTACTCCTCATTGTTTACTCCTCATTGTTTACTCCTCATTGTTTACTCCTCATTGTGTACTCCTCATTGTTTACTCCTCATTGTTTACTCCTCATTGTGTACTCCTCATTGTTTATTCCTCATTGTTTACTGCTCATTGTTTACTCCTCATTGTTTACTCCTCATTGTTTACTCCTCATTGTTTACTCCTCGTTGTTTACTCCTCATTGTTTACTCCTCATTGTTTACTCCTCATTGTTTACTCCTCATTGTGTACTCCTCATTGTTTACTCCTCATTGTTTAATGCTCATTGTTTACTGCTCACTGTTTACTCCTCATTGTTTACTGCTCATTGTTTACTCCTTATTGTTTACTCCTCATTGTTTACTGCGCATTGTTTACTGCTCATTGTTTACTCCTCATTGTGTACTCCTCATTGTTTATTCCTCATTGTTTACTCCTCATTGTTTACTCCTCATTGTTTACTGCTCACTGTTTACTCCTCATTGTTTACTGCTCATTATTTACTCCTTATTATTTACTCCTCATTATTTACTCCTCATTATTTACTGCTCATTATTTTCTCCTCATTATTTACTCCTCATTGTTTACTCCATATTGTTTACTGCTCATTGTTTACTCTTCATTATTTACTCCTCATTGTTTACTCCTCATTGTTTACTCCTCATTGTTTACTCCTCATTGTTAACTGCTCATTGTTTACTCATCATTGTTTACTGATCATTGTTTACTCCTCATTATTTTCTCCTCATTATTTACTCCTCATTATTTACTCCTCATTGTTTACTGATCATTGTCTACTGATCATTGTTTACTCCTAATTGTTTACTCCTCATTGTTTACTGCTCATTGTTTACTGCTCACTGTTTACTCCTCATTGTTTACTGCTCATTGTTTACTCCTCATTATTTACTCCTCATTGTTTACTCATCATTGTTTACTCCTCATTGTTTACTGCTCATTGTTTACTGCTCACTGTTTACTCCTCATTGTTTACTGCTCATTGTTTACTCCTCATTGTTTACTCCTCATTGTTTACTGCTCACTGTTTACTCCTCATTGTTTACTGCTCATTATTTACTCCTTATTATTTACTCCTCATTATTTACTCCTCATTATTTACTGCTCATTATTTTCTCCTCATTATTTACTCCTCATTGTTTACTCCATATTGTTTACTGCTCATTGTTTACTCCTCATTATTTACTCCTCATTGTTTACTCCTCATTGTTTACTCCTCATTGTTTACTCCTCATTGTTAACTGCTCAATGTTTACTCATCATTGTTTACTGATCATTGTTTACTCCTCATTATTTTCTCCTCATTATTTACTCCTCATTATTTACTCCTCATTGTTTACTGATCATTGTCTACTGATCATTGTTTACTCCTAATTGTTTACTCCTCATTGTTTACTGCTCATTGTTTACTGCTCACTGTTTACTCCTCATTGTTTACTGCTCATTGTTTACTCCTCATTATTTACTCCTCATTGTTTACTCATCATTGTTTACTCCTCATTGTTTACTGCTCATTGTTTACTGCTCACTGTTTACTCCTCATTGTTTACTGCTCATTGTTTACTCCTCATTGTTTACTCCTCATTATTTACTCCTCATTGTTTACTCCTCATTGTTTACTGCTCATTGTTTACTACTCATTATTTACTGCTCATTATTTACTCCTCATTATTTACTCCTCATTGTTTACTGCTCATTGTTTACTGCTCATTGTTTACTCCTCATTGTTTACTCCTCATTGTTTACTCCTCATTGTTTACTGCTCATTGTTTACTGCTCATTGTTTACTGCTCATTGTTTACAGCTCATTGTTTACTGCTCATTGTTTACTGTTCATTGTTTACTCCTCATTGTTTACTCCTCATTGTTTACTCTTCATTGTTTACTGCTCATTGTTTACTCCTCATTGCTTACTGCTCATTGTTTACTCCTCATTGTTTACTCCTCATTATTTACTCCTCATTGTTTACTGCTCATTGTTTACTCCTCATTATTTACTGCTCATTGTTTACTCCTCATTGTTTACTGCTCATTGTTTACTCCTCATTGTTTACTCCTCATTGTTTACTCATCATTGTTTACTCCTCATTGTTTACTGCTCACTGTTTACTCCTCATTGTTTACTGCTCATTGTTTACTGCTCACTGTTTACTCCTCATTGTTTACTGCTCATTGTTTACTCCTCATTATTTACTCCTCATTGTTTACTCCTCATTGTTTACTGCTCATTGTTTACTCCTCATTATTTACTCCTCATTGTTTACTCCTCATTGTTTACTGCTCACTGTTTACTCCTCATTGTTTACTGCTCATTGTTTACTCCTTATTATTTACTGCTCATTGTTTACTCCTCATTGTTTACTGCTCATTGTTTACTGCTCACTGTTTACTCCTCATTGTTTACTGCTCATTGTTTACTGCTCATTGTTTACTCCTCATTGTTTACTCCTCATTGTTTACTCCTCATTGTTTACTCCTCATTGTTTACTCCTCATTGTTTACTCCTCATTGTTTACTGATCATTGTTTACTCCTAATTGTTTACTGCTCATTGTTTACTGCTCATTGTTTACTGCTCATTGTTTACTGATCATTGTTTACTGCTCACTGTTTACTCATGAGCAGTAAACAATGAGCAGTAAACTGATCATTGTTTATTCCTCATTGTTTACTCCTCATTGTTTACTGCTCATTATTTACTCCTCATTGTTTATTCATCATTGTTTAGAGCTCATTGTTTACTACTCATTATTTAATCCTCTAATCTCCCAACAGCATCCACTTCGCTGATTTCACGACTCAGAATAGATTCTCTAATTACGTAAGTGAGCGTGAGATTCCGTATAAGGTGTGCATAGTATTCGCCTATAAGCTGGAAGGAGCGGCAAATATCGAATTGCGCTCCAGGGGTATTGAATACTGGGCTGAGACCGGATATAACTCTACAGACTGGCAGACGGCATTTTTACGACTGCGTATGGGCATATCGTTTACAACCAAGGTATATGTCTTAGGAGTATTTTGTATGCATTTAATATTTAATATATACCTTTCAATTATTACATCCTATCTAATTAATGATCTTATTAATCTACCTTGAAATACAAATTGATATTATTTTGAATAATATTAGATGATAAAATTATATTATATATCATATTTAACAAGTATAAAATAGATCAATGAATTTCCTTCGTTTGTTTTTAGAGGAGAATTTTAGTAAATACAATTGAATATATATATATATATATATATATATATATATATATATATATATATATATATATATATATATATATATTCCAATATTTATATATGTGTTGGTTTTCTAAAATAGTAATAAGGTAACTTGGAATTATTAATGAATTTGTTTTCTAAACTTTATCTGCAATTACCCAAGTATTTTATATCCTAATATATAGGAAATATATCTACCCCTTAGGATGACAGGATATATATATTACTTGAATAAAGTCACATTATATATAACTCCACAACTTTTTGCCAAGACCAATATATATATATATATATATATATATATATATATATATATATATATATATATATATATATATATATATAAAATTAATGTGTAAATTTAAATTGATATTTAATAAATTTCAAATTCGAAAACAATTTATTTCTAATTGTCAGTTAAAATTAATTCAATCGTGAGTCTTTTATATAATGTATTATGCTATGTAAACAAATGTATATCTAAAATATATTTAAGTATTTCAACAGTTTTCTTTCTTTATTAAACTTGGATTACATGGTAGAATATCTATTGATAATCTACGAATTTATTTGGATCTCAGAATATGCAGAGGTTTGTATAGTGATATAATTAATAACAATTAGATATTCGATCTTATTAAATTAATAATATACTCAAAATATATTTACTAAATAATCAATATAATATTTGTAATTAAATGTAATTAAATACTATACAATTGTATCAATTATATGTATTTATATTAATCTTACAGAGTTACGAAAAATTAAGACAGGACCATGTAGAATTCGAAGATATAATAATGTTCACCGTGATTGTTTAAAGAATGCTTGGTTCAGATATTGCAAATACTGTGTAGAAAACTACCCAGAATTGAGCAGGGGTAAATAATTGAAATATATAGTATTATTATTATTATTATATTTATATATATAATATATATATATATATATATATATATATATATATATATAATATATATATATATATATATATATATATATATTTATGTGTGTGTATGCATAACATATAAATATCTATAATAATTTCTATATACAGAGTTACAGACAAATAAAATATGTTGATAGCAAAAGTGATTAAACTATCAATTTATAGTAATTACAATAAACTCGGTATTGCGAATGTCGAATTACACTCTCGAACAAGCCATGCTAGGAAATACAAAAGCCATCGAAAGATGTTTTTGTAATGACTGTTAGATCATTAACTATATCAATAACCATAATCAATATACGTAATGTTATCAAGATATTTTCGTAATATGGTAGAGTATTGTTTTTTTAACTTGAATTAATAATAAATACATTATATAATATAGTAAATTAATCATCAGATATTACCTTGAATTAATAATAAATACATTATATAATATAGTAAATTAATCATCAGATATTACCTTGAATTAATAATAAATACATTATATAATATAGTAAATTAATCATCAGATATTACCTTGAATTAATAATAAATACATTATATAATATAGTAAATTAATCATCAGATATTACCTTGAATTAATAATAAATACATTATATAATATAGTAAATTAATCATCAGATATTACCTTGAATTAATAATAAATACATTATATAATATAGTAAATTAATCATCAGATATTACCTTGGATAAATTTACTATTCCCGTGATATTGAGAAATAAGAATAACGGAGCTGTACAATTACAAAAGATGAATAGAAATCTATATGTATGCGGAAAAGAAAATGTTGGTAGTATAATTAATGAGTATACTATGAGTGTACTACTATTGTACTGCGAGTATACTACCAGTGTACGGCGATTATACACACACACATACACACACGTATATATATATATATATATATATATATATATATATATATATATATTTATATTTATATTTTATACTCTTATCGATATGAATAATATATACAGATTACTGACAAGATTGCCTCTATGATTTGTAAATCGATAATATACAGAGAGCATAAAGACGGTACGAAAAGAAAAGGCAAACCAAAATATCCGTTAGTTAATATCGAAATATCCGTAAGTTAATATCAAAATATGCGTTAGTTAATATCGAAATATCCGTAAGTTAATATCAAAATATGCGTTGGTTAATATCGAAATATGCGTTAGTTAATATCAAAATATCCTTTAGTTAATATCAAAATATGCGTTAGTTAATATCAAAATATCCTTTAGTTAATATCAAAACTTCTGAACCTAATCTAAATAATAATATGGTTATATTCTTACACTTTCTTGTTTTGCTTACCATGTATCAGATGTAAAGATTCATTAATATGTATACTAGCTACTTATATATTTATATATTTATAAATACGCAGCTACTCATCTGGCTCGAGCTACAGAGGAAAGCCGATACCAGCAGATACATTAGTTTCTAAACGTGTATCGATTAGCGACTTAAAATGTAAAGGAAACGAAGAAAATATCTTCGAATGCCATCACAAGAATGTAGATGTAAATTCGTATCCGTGTATAGGACAATACTTTATTATTGTAAACTGCGAACTAAAACTTAACTCTCTAGTGAAAACAGGTAATCCAATCTATATGTCGTACTACTTTATTCATATTTATTCATTTACTGATATTAGCAGAGTATGGTTTAACATTTGTATCCCATGAAAAAATATTGACATCAGAATTAAAGGTTGAAGAAAGAATAATCGATAGTAAAGGTTCTTATAAATACTTGTTAATAATTTATTAATTTCAAAGAAATAAATAAAATGAATACGCATCATTAGCATACCATACTCATCAGTTATTAAACACACAACTGCTCATTTGCCGAACTAATTATATTTAACCCTTTATAGCAGATAACGAAGTACATATTTTACCGACTCTATATTTTTACGAGAGTTTCAATATAAATAATATGATTCCGGTGCAAGATTCGTATGTTAATTATAAAATTAGAAGGAATGGGAAACAAACGCCAACATTCAATACCGGACCAAGCAGCAACTCCAGAAAACGTAGTTATGCATATCTAGAATCTGGTTTTTTAGAGAATGGATATTACGCATCGTTAGTTATCATTGTTTTCGTGATACAATAATATATATATATATATATATATATATATATATATATATATATATATATATACATATATATATATATATTAAAATAGCTATTTTAAATTTAATAATGTTAATTAGTAAATTATTTTTTTGTAAATCAACAGTTATTATTTTGTGCTTATATATTATTAATATTAGATAATAATGTATAACCTGGTTTATATAAATTACATATTATTTCCATTATTTATATATATCATGAATTATTATAACTATCATATTTAATACCAATTAATAATAATATATACTACTACCTATTATTGAGTTCTAAGTTATTATGCTAAGTTTAGGTAATATACCTTGGGTAAAAATGATGAAATTATACAGCTTCAAAACAACTCCAATTAAAACCCAAAAAAGGCAATGTTTACATTTCCGATACTGTATGAACGGACGCGATATCGGAAGATTGGAAGTTTATCTTATACCGGAAATGCAATTCAAAAACGGAAGTAACTTGTCGTTGGACAGAGTATTCGTTATTCATTATAAAGGTAATCTGGGTATCGAATGGAAAAGTGCTTTAATTGATCTCGAAGATATTGACATATTGACAAATATCGTTGGTTATGTTATATTTTAAAAAATTAGAAATATTCTAACTAAAAATTATTTTTCATAATAAACTAGTTATTTATATTTATATAAAACAATTTAATTGTTGGTTTCTATACATTTTAACTATAAATATAAATTAATACGTTACATTTTATAATTGTTTCTTTTTAAATGTTAGAATTTACCTTTATTTATTTCTATTAATTTTTGTCATGATATAATTTGTAGAAAAGTGAAAATGAGAACAAATCGGAAATCTACGACCTCTATTATAGCGTTAGTGTATTGGTGCATGTACAGGGTTACTTATACTATAAACTATATAGCAAATATTATAATAATGGTATATTTATATAGTCTAGCGTTTAAATATGTTATTTACTTTTGGTTATTATATAATTCTCCGTTATTAGAATCTATACATTCTTTGCATTATATTGTATTCTATGCTACAGTTAGAATTTAGTTATTAATCATTATTATTATTAATATTATATTAGTCAAAAATATGGTATGCATTTCTTCTCATTTACCCCTAAACTCCGCTTCCTACTAGATCCAATTCAACTCAATAGCTCGTGGTGGACCCTATGGAGACATCGCTGTCACGGATATCACTCTGGATTCATGTATCGCCATACCTTCTGGTAGATCAAAAGGTGCTTCATTAATTACTTGTAATTTGTCATTTTTATAATTCTGAATATAATACGATAATATTTATACTTTAACACAAAGTACAGCTAGAAACTTGATAATGATATATCATAGTTATATAAGTTACTTTGTTGTAAGTAATCTCTAAATATTATAATATACAAATATATTAAAATAATAATATAAAATATATACATATATTATATAAGTAGAAATATTAATTAAATTACTATTATTCTAAAAGTACGTTGTATCTATTAAGAATGTTAATTAAATGAGCGAAACTATACACGTATAAGTAAATATACAGTTTATGTACATGTGTATGTATGTAATATAGTGTATGACATACGCTCTATTGTCGTTAGCTACTGATATATGTAAACTAATGTGTAATGCAATATCATTTGTACATGTGTATGTATGTAATATAGTATATGACATACGCTCTATTATCGTTAGCTACTGATATATGTAAACTAATGTGTAATGCAATATCATTTGTACATGTGTATGTATGTAATATAGTATATGACATACGCTCTATTATCGTTAGCTACTGATATATGTAAACTAATGTGTAATGCAATATCATTTGTACATGTGTATGTATGTAATATAGTATATGACATACGCTCTATTGTCGTTAGCTACTGATATATGTAAACTAATGTGTAATGCAATATCATTTGTACATGTGTATGTATGTAATATAGTATATGACATACGCTCTATTATCGTTAGCTACTGATATATGTAAACTAATGTGTAATGCAATATCATTTGTACATGTGTGGGTATGTAATATAGTGTATGACATACGCTCTATTATCGTTAGCTACTGATATATGTAAATAATGTGTAATGCAATATCATTTGTACATGTGTATGTATGTAATATAGTATATGACATACGCTCTATTGTCGTTAGCTACTGATATAATGCAATATCATTTGTACATGTGTGGGTATTGTGAAATGGTATTATAAATTTAGTTCATTGTAGATATGTGTATTTAGGTGTAGCTCAAAATGTAGACCACATATAGATTTAAATATAGATCTAAATATAGATCTAGATTTATGTAAATGTAAATATAGATATTTATGTAGATCTAAATGTAATTCTGTTAATAGAATATTACAGTTTTCGTGAAATATATCTCTCATCAGATTTCTTTTTAACAAACTGTATTATAATTAATTTATAATTATCATGAAATATTTATATATGTAATATTTTAAAAAATATATTTATAATACTATATTAATATTATATTCATTTTATATTCTTTCCAGTTTGGGACCTTTGCTCTAATCCCAACGTTTGCAGTGGTAGAGGGCATTGCGTTTTAATAAAAACTCCATCTGATAGCGGATGGATAGAGTATTCTTACACCTGCAATTGTAACTCAGGGTACGGTGTCAGGTGCGAACTAGGTTAGATATTAAGATAGTTATATATATATATATATATATATATATATATATATATATATATATATATATATTGATTAGGAATGCCGAATAATTATGAATTTAAAAATCTTTTTACTTTTATAATTTCTTGCTTTATTTCATGTAGTATCCCTAGATTATATACATATAATATGTATACAATTTTCTTTTATATAATTCTATGTATCTATATTATTCTAGTTCACTGCTTTAAAATATACTTCTAGTACATATATTTCGTACCAATTTATTAACATGTTTACATTTAATAATAACCTTCTAAGTCAATTATATTGATAATCTAGCCTTACGCTATGTGTACATACAAATATAATTAAATATACACAATTATATTTATAATGATATCATATTTAGATGAAATTGTTGGCTATTACATGTTTGATATTAATCTGGACATCTTCAATGAAACTTCACGAAAACTATTCGCCGTTTCATTCGAATTTGGAAAAGTGTGTTTATAATAAAATTAATTCAATATTTATATTATTTATATAATTTCTAAACTTTATCTAAAACAAACTGTTTACAGGTGAATGAATATTTTAGAAAATATTACATTCATATTACTAAACTAGAATTGCGACTCGAGTTAGAAAATATATTTAGTGATATGATATTATGTATTAATATAATGGTTCAGAGAGAATACAATAAACTGCATGGCATTACTTATAATAACTCAATATACATTAGGGAGAAACAGGTCAAGGTATATCCGAACAAAATAGTTACAATCGGAGAAATGGAATCACTTTTAAATTCTTTTATACGAAACGAAATGAAAACCAACCTACAAGTATTTAACTTCAGTTTTTCTGATGGTAAGTAATTATACAATGAAATACACTCATACTTATGAGTACCTTTTAACAGCATGCCACTCTAAGTATATAACAATTAATAAATAGTAATATAATATACTATTCTAATATCATCATTTATTAACTATTTCAGTATCATATTATTACAATATTATATATTATATATATGACTGTAAATAGATTACCCTGTATTATACTTAATCTTTGAATACTATATACTAATATACCCTATATATCATAATTGATCCTTTATCAATATATAATATATTACAAACAATTGAGTCATGCACGCATATCTTACTTACTTCTCCACTCGACATCGCAGTTCAATTATTCTACTGCGGATTCGATACGGACTTCTGTTCGTTAGACTTACAAGACCAGGCTTCGCTGAACGACGACACGACCATCTTCAATGATAGACCCTGGACTATTGTTAACGCATCCTCGACTCCCCAACACCACTCGCTTGGCAGCGCAGTTGCTCATGAAGGCGACGGCTATGCTCTCATGAATACGTCGGGTTCCGGCTATTCAGGGCTCACCAGCATGTTTGTATACGATTGTATATGATATAACCTGTAGATATATATATATATATATATATATATATATATATATGCAATCGCTATTATAGTAGTTGAATGCGCTTTTAATAACTATTATAAGTGAAGAAACATACAAATCCATCAATACGACTTTATAACTTGTTTAGAAGAAGCTAGAGAAGTAGAGAAGTATCACGATGTTGAAGTGTAAATATACATGTTCCGACTAGACGATCATTGTATTCGGTTTAAGGAAAAATCAAACTTCACTAAATTAAATTTAATAATTTATAAAATCTTAAACCGGAATCCATTCTACGAGGAAGACGTTATCATAAACTACGACACTAAGTGACATTTAAATCAAATTTACAAAAAGCAAAATAACATACCTACCTCTAAAAAGAGTAGAAAAAAGTAGAACACTTTAAAATATGATATTAAAAACTTTTCATAGAATTATTATTTCATTCTAATAGATTAAAAGCAACTCAATATAAATGTTAACAAAATAAGTAATACTCATAACGCTGAACACTTCCAAAAGATAGACTAGTAATAAGTTGTTTATAAAATGTACTCATCAATTAATAGTAAATAGATAGTCGGGATTACTCGGAATGGATCTATCCTGAACAAAAATAATCCGATTTCATTGAGTATTTAATTGAATCATTCACGAACAATCTTAAGATAGTTATTAGTTTCATTATTATTTTATATATCTTTTTACTTGTTTTATTTGTATCCATTAATGTTAACATCTTTTAATCCTTTATGCTGTATTTTGCATTTATCTATTATTTTTAGATTCAAGGTAAATGATGAAGTTCATTGTATATTAAATATATGTATTTAATGAATTGTAGAATAACGATATACATTGAACTATATTGAACCACAATATACATATAAACTATTTATTATCAGATTATTTTAAATAAGTCAAATTTTAAAATAGTTTTAATAAATATATTAATAATATATTAAGCATCTAGTCTCCTAACTATCTACTAATACCATCCAGTTTGGTACTTCAAAATTTCGGCAACTATACCGGTAAAGCATGCTTATCATTGATGTACTTGATGAATGCCCCGGAACCGGAATACTTGAGGATTTACGAGGTTTTCTCGTATTCAAATCTAAAAAAAAGTAACGGGCTCCTATGGGCCGTTGGTAAATTTTCTTCCGAAGAGTGGTCTGAGGCGATTATAGAGATCAAAGTGGTGCCCGGATATAAGGTTTGCAGGGATGTAATATGTCTACATATAATTCGGATGTGGGTATCTATATTATAAGCATAAGTTCGTTGTAAAATATATATATATATATATATATATATATACTATTTTAATTAAAATTAATTAATAAAAAAAATAATTAATTTTCATAATAATAAAATAACATATTATATATATATATATATATATATATATATTTAATATTCCTTATTTAATTTTAGTTAATTATTGTTGGAGAATTTGGAAAGATAGGTATTTCTAATTTAATAATAGACTCTTTGAAAATTTTCATCGATCCAGTTTTTTGCAGTTAGAATTTGTACATCAAAAATAATGTAAAACAATTATTTGTATATATATGTTGTCTATTTTGAATATTCTATTCTATGATTATAATCTCTAACCATCAAATTCATTATTATAGATCACGGAAAGCTTCATTATAATAATTTGATATCTCAAGTTCCTACGAAAATAATTTCGAATGAATGGGGAAAATTCTGCAACGATCATTGGCGAGTTGAAAAACTTGCTAAACTCGAAAAAATGTTAGTTTGTAAATTAATATAGATGCATATTATGTATTGAGTATTATGTACGTATAGCTTTTTAATTCATAAACAACATATATATTTTATTTATAATAATATTTCTGTAAACTATTTTTATTTATACATATAATATTTTATCTATTGATTTGTATATTATATTTATTAATATATGATTTTGTTTTTATAAGGAGTGTTAGCGAATGTAAACATATCTTCAAATGTAGTTATTTCATTAAATTTTTATGGAATTTACTTACAATTTAAAAAAATATGTATAAATATTAAATAAATATTACTAACAATTGGATTAATTAACTCGACAAAATATTAGATATAATGCTATATATTTTTTTAAATTAATAATGAATAAATAGTATTATCATTATTATAAATAATTTATTGAATTATATATAATTATTTATATATAAATATATATATATATATATAATTATATATATATATATATATATATATATGTATATATATTTATTATTACGTCATCATTTACTTTTTAATAAATTTCCAAAAGATACATTTTTGATATGATACTCGAAAGTTTTATAAATTATTTATTTCAAACATTCAAGAATCAAGCATATTATAAAGATATAACTGCATACGATATCTGCTTCGGAAATGGTTGGTAAAATCTATTTTTATAATAATAGGTATAGAATGTATTATCAAAGTTCTTAAGTTCAAGGTAAACGTGCAATATTGATATTAGTTAATAATTATAATAATATCATATATATTATTTCTATATACCTTGAGGATTTAGCAGGTATATACAGAAATAATATGAGTTATAGGTTGAATACATATTGTTTAACTTATAAATAATAATTACAATGATATTTTAAGATAAATAATACAATTAGTATTTGAAATATTATAAAAGTGAACTATAGATTATTTATATATACACTTTATTGCAGTTAATTACTTCTAATTAATTTCAGTTATTTATTAGACTAATATAAGTGTAGTTAAATATAAAATTTGTTATACATTTTGTAAGTAGTATAGTTTAAATATATCTAATATTAAACTAATTAATTAAACTTATATATTGAATAGAATTATTTAATATCATTATTAATATAAAGAATCTTTTGGTAGTTATTCTCTAATACAAATTAATTTCATTAATATTGAATTTTGTCTGAATTATTCTGAAATATATTTATAATGTATAATTATATTTCAAGTATATATAAGTATAATTATATTTCATTTACAAAATATGTATGTTTCCAATATAAAGTTGTTTTCAAATAAATACCATACATATTTGATATTAACATAGTTGGTAAATTTCGATATTTTTGTCAGTGAAAATGCTTCGACTGAACATCCAAGGTAATAAATCTGACTTCAGTCAAATCGAAGTCCGAGTTCCAGGAAGTAACAATTGGACATATATATGTGACGATGTAGATGAAATAGCATTAAGTATTATCTGTAAACAACTAGGCTATAGTAAGGTTACTACATACACCAAGTAAGCACCAATATATTATGTTTATACTATATATACTATATATTATATATATATATATATATAATATGCATTTTAGAGGATAAATAGCATATGTTATTAACTTTTATTTTGGAAAGAATCAATATTTCCAACGATAATTTGATAAAATGAAATACAATTACAACTAATAACATTGTAACCGTATGGCATTCAGAAATATTAATAAATAATCACCATCGCCGTAAGATCGGGGCAATTTTATGCAGGGATGACCACGGCGTCCATTTGGATACGCACTGGAATCGTATCAGGTGCATGGGATACGAGGATAACATTTGGATGTGTCCAAGGATGTCGATCTTTGATACCTGTAATTCCGCGTACGTGAAGTGTAGGCCACGTTAGTGTAGGTATATAGTGTAGGTATATAGTGTGGGTATATAGTGTAGGTATATAGTGTAGGTATATAGTGTAGGTATATTGTGTAGGTATATATTGTAGATATATACTGTAGGTATATAGTGTAGGTATATAGTGTAGGTATATATTATAGATATATAGTGTAGGTATTTAGTGTAGGTATATTGTGTAGATATACAATGTAGGCATATAGTGTAGGTATATAATGTTTGTATATTGTGTAGGTATATATTGTAGATATATAGTGTAGGTATTTAGTGTATGTATATTATGTAGGTATATATTGTAGATATATAATGTAGGTATTTAGTGTAAGTATATATTGTAGGTATATAGTGTAGGTATATAGTGTAGGTATATAGTGTAGGTATATAGTGTAGGTATATAGTGTAGGTATATAGTGTAGGTATATAGTGTAGGTATATAGTGTAGGTATATAGTGTAGGTATATAGTGTAAGTATATAGTGTAAGTATATATTGTAGGAATATAGTGTAAGTATATATTGTAGGTATATAGTGTAGATATATAGTGTAGGTATATAGTGTAGGTATATAGTGTAGATATATAATGTAGGTATATAGTGTAGGTATATAGTGTAAGTATATAGTGTAAGTATATAATATAGGTATATAGTATAAGTATATAGTGTAAGTATATAGTGTAAGTATATAGTGGAAGTATATAGTGTAAGTGTATATTATAGGTATATAATGTATATATATAGTGTAGATATGTAATGTAGGTATATAGTTTAGGTATATAGTGTAGATATATAGTATAGATATATAGTGTAAGTATATAGTGTAGGTATATAGTGTAGGTGTATAGTATAGGTA
Organism: Osedax frankpressi; assembly: GCA_964035775.1. NCBI lineage: Eukaryota > Metazoa > Annelida > Polychaeta > Sabellida > Siboglinidae > Osedax > Osedax frankpressi. The sequence continues at coordinate 26,680,770 of OZ038315.1, forward strand.
TATAATGTATATATATAGTGTAGATATATAATGTAGGTATATAGTGTAGGTATATAGTATAAGTATATATTGTAGGTATATAGTGTAGATATATAATATAGGTATATAGTATAAGTATATAGTGTAAGTATATAGTGTAAGAATATAATATAGGTATATAGTATAAGTATATAGTGCAAGTATATAGTGTAAGTATATAGTGGAAGTATATAGTGTAAGTATATATTATAGGTATATAATGTATATATATAGTGTAGATATGTAATGTAGGTATATAGTTTAGGTATATAGTGTAGATATATAGTATAGATATATAGTGTAAGTATATAGTGTAGGTATATAGTGTAGGTGTATAGTATAGGTATATAATGTATATATATAGTGTAGATATATAATGTAGGTATATAGTGTAGGTATATAGTATAAGTATATATTGTAGGTATATAGTGTAGATATATAATATAGGTATATAGTATAAGTATATAGTGTAAGTATATAGTGTAAGAATATAATATAGGTATATAGTATAAGTATATAGTGCAAGTATATAGTGTAAGTATATAGTGGAAGTATATAGTGTAAGTATATATTATAGGTATATAATGTATATATATAGTGTAGATATATAATGTAGGTATATAGTGTAGGTATATAGTGTAGGTATATTGTGTAGGTATATAGTGTATGTGTATAGTATAGATATATTGTGTAGGTATATAGTGTAGGCATATAGGGTAGGTATTTAATTTAGGTATATAGTGTAGATATATAGGGTAGGTATTTAGTGTAGCTATATAGTGTAGGTATATAGTGTAGATATATAGTATAGATATATAGTGTAAGTATATAGTGTAGGTATATAGTGTAGGTGTATAGTATAGATATATAGTGTAGGTATATAGTGTAGATATATAATGTAGGTATATAGTATATGTATATAGTGTAGATATATAGTGTAGGTATATAGTGTAGATATATAGTGTAGATATATAGTGTAGGTATATAGTGTAGGTATACATTATACATTATATATCTTATTAAATCTATACTTTATCAAAGCTCTTTAGATAATCACAACTAAACGGTGGATTTACTTATATAATTATTTGCATGATTCACTTGAGTAAAGGTATCTATAAAGGTATCTATTGTGTTATCATATATATTTTATAGTTTCCGATGGAAATCATATACAAATTGGAAATGACGCAATCAAGCGAAGCTCCGTTGATTCTGAGATCAATTGTATTTATATACCGAATACGAGAAATATATTAACTTACAAAGGAAATCTAGTGAGTTTCCAAGTTAGTAAATAATCAACTTTGGTGGATTATCTAATAATGTTTTAATCTATCGATAACAGTTTTTTTCGAAATATGTATTACAATTAAATTACTTAATAATAATAAAACATTAAATTAGAGTATAGTAATATTATATATTTACTAACTCTATAATAATTATGTTGTCCTTATATTTACTCTCGTTCTCTCTCTTTAAGGTATATTTTATAAATGGAAATCCGCTTCATTTATTGTTAATGAGAGCTATGATTATAAATAAATCAAGGATGAATTATCAAATAGTAATGAAAAAAACAATAGTTTGTAAATAATATACATATAAGAAATATAAAATTGTATATATGAGTGTTAAATTATAATCAGAATTATATAGTATTAAGGTAGACTAAAATAAAAACTAAATTAAAATAACAATTATATCAAAACAAGTATATTTTATATTAATCTAAAAAACTGTTGCACCTGACAGGAAATTCATGGCGTTGGCTTTGTAAACATAACTCTTTCTAAAGAAGATAGAGTTCAAGTGCATCCTGGGGATCTAATAGGTTTCTATTTTCCGAACCGAAATCCGATACCATATAATAGCTTCAAATGCTTAGAGGATTCTGATAGATTTCTATTCAAAAAAGAACCTAAACTTGTAACCGAAGAGAGTATTTTTCAGTTTCAAAAAGTAGCATTATCACAGGATCCATGTAGAGAATTCTCGATCAAAGTTATAATGAGTAAGTATCTATTATTATTAGATTGGAAGTTATTAAATCTATATAATCTGCATATTTTACTTTTCGAAATTCAATAAGTAAATTTTACTTTATAATAATATTTTAGAATAACATATTTAACTATGTAACTATAAATTATTTACAGAATATGATTATCATTTAGAGATTTCTAAAAAGAAAGCATGTAAGTGAAATGTGTACGATCATTTAATGGCAATAACAATATTAATCATAGATGAGCTTTGTGGATTATTAAAATATGTTGCAATATTAGTAACTATATTAATCCTCAGATACGATATTCAATTGTGGATTCATTAACGATTTCTGCGATATGAAGATTTTCGTGATGAATTGGTCTGGTTTAGAGAAGGTGGCAGGTAGTAGTTTAACTTACAACTGGACACGAGGGACAGGCATCAATAAACGTTTGGGAAACGGTCCTAAGCATCAGAAATCAAATAACAATATTTACATCTTCATTCATTATGTTTATAATATGGCCAATAGCTTTATAAGGTTCGTGAATTTCTCATTTTATCACCAGTTGTAAATTATTATCGATTTGCGAGTAGTATCTTAATTTAGTACGGATTTAATTATATTTAATAACTTCATATCGACCATTAAAGTTTGAAATTACCGAAAATTAAAATCGTCGAAAAAATCTGCGTTCGTTTCGACTACCAAATGTACGGAAAACACGCCGGTGCTTTGCAGTTGTTGGTCGACGACGATGTGGTGTGGGTGGTTCAGAATATACGTTGCACGACGTGGCGGCGACAATACGTCGACGTCTTCATTACGGAAATTCGAGATTCGCGATTCGTATTTAAAGCCTTGGCCGGTAATTCGACTAGGGCAACCGTGGCATTAGATGAAATCTATGTTATCGCCTTGTCTTGTAAAGGTTTCCACGTCTAGAGTTCATTTGAATTGTCATGCATAGATTTAATATCAGTTCTCTCCGTATATGTAATTAAGTATTGTAAATCTATCGGAACCACATATATGTAAATGTTAGTTTAATAGTTTAATAATTAACAAATAATTATTATTAAAATAAAATATATTAATATCATATATATTTATTTAAATACAGAATATAAAAAAAGTTTTATACCTAAGAAATCACCAAAAACTGGTTAACAATCTAATAGCATGATTAATATACTGACTTAATACGTAAATTAATATTCATATTTATTTTTATATTCAAAGTAATAGAAAAACATATAATAATAGTAATGAAAATAATTATATTTAAATAGTAAATAACAAAAAAATTGGAAAAATTATCAAATATTATATTTCAACATCTAATGGAACCGACTATGATAATTGTGGAATGGAATATTCAAAATGCAAATCGATAAAGTTAATCATCTTTAATATTAAGTATTGTATCTTGAACACTACTGTAAATAGAATTCAAATAAATACACAAATATATAATCAATAACAATTATGTATTCATTTTAAATTATTATTTACAGCTATGCGATGTCATTAAACGGGAATAATAAACTCTTTATTCTAAATGATATAGATTATATTATTTATGGTGAAAATGCCAATAAAAAAACGAGATATATTGAATTTAAGAATAATAACAACAATAGTTATATTTCAATTTATTTTCAAGGTTAACAAATTATTTAATTATTATATTAATAAAATAAAATGTAATAGTGTATTATAATATTAAATTTTACAATTAAATATAGTATTTATAATTAAATTATCAAATTTCTATTGCAATAATTCCAGGTAAAGTTACAATGGACATTTCTTATTTCAATATAACTGGTTTTATGTTGTTTGGGAGTCTTGAAATTATTTCGGAAAAAAGTGTAACATTATTTATTCATAACACAATTTCAAGAGCATTTAATATTTTAATTTTAAGATCATTTAAATTAAAAATACGAATTTCAAATTCTAAATTCTACTCATCATTATTGGACTTCAAATCAAATTCCAAAACCAAGGCTTTTTTATATGACAATACATTCGATTCTAATGTAAATACGAAAAATGGATTGCATTTCACAATCGATTCCAAGGAACATTCCAAAATAGAAATTATCAAATGCACGTTTACTAGACATCGTATCCATGAAATTAACAAATTATTTCCGTCTGCCGCTTTCACTTTTTATACGATCAATGTCGATGCAAATGTCATTATTTTAATGAGTTATTCTCTTTTTGTCGAAAATGCCAGGGCTATTGACATCTCTATGCTCGGGAAAATAAATGTTAATACTCTATATTATTAATATATACACATAATGTGCATTACATATTCACTATAATTTTAAATTTGAAATGCATCAAACAGATTGTAATACTAGAATGTAAATTCATCGAAAATAAAGCATATGGATCCGGCGGTTCAATTAGAATCAGCATGTCGAAGAATATAGGTCTGGGATCGTATTCCATAATGAAAACAGTTAAAATCAAGATAGATTCGTGTACATTTAAAAACAATTTCTCGAATAACACTAGCCTGTATAGTGAAGACGATGTCTATTTTCAGGTTTCTTTAATTTTATTTATCGCAATTAAGATTTTAGTTTATAAATTTTAATATCTATGTAATATCTTGTTTCATTTTTAAAATATGTTAAAATATGTTGACATTTTTTAAAATCTTGTTATTTATCAAGTTTAAATGATCTATTCAGTCGAGATCTCCTGGTAATGGAGGAGCTATCAATATAGATCTCATTATGCCATCTGTGTTTGAGAATATCGGATTGATAACTATTGAAAATTGCACATTTCAAGCAAACCAAGCAACATTGAGGGGAGGTACTATATACATTAGTCCAGGAATTTCGAGTTTAATCCAAGATTGTAAATTCAAAACGAATTCATTCCAAGATACGCACGCGAGGGTAAGCAATAATAACATCTACTTTTCAAAATATCTCCATATCTATATATAAATATCTCTGATTTCGTAGTCTGGAGATGTGATATACGCGACAGGAAATATAACGATGAACCGAATTGACTTGGAGATTCTTTCTGCCGATTCATCTATTTCTCTAGTGTTCTATCAGTCGTCTATACCGAGCGAACACCGCCTACTCGCCGATAAATTGGAGGTTCAATGTCCGATGACGTTCTCTGTCGAAATACAGATTTCGCCATCGTATGGCAGCGATAATGATATCGAATCCCTGATGGTCAGTATATGTGGATGGATGCATTATTATATATACATGATATTAACATTTATTTATAATTATTTTTATATTCAAAATAAAATACAGTTAATAATTAAATACAAACAACATATACAGATGCAATTTTTAATGTACTTTAAATCTCTTATATTGTATTAAAATATATTAGTGCTTCATTGAAATATGTACAAGAACTTCGCATTTCACTTGTATCAGGTGTACTGTCGGGCTTGCTCGGAAGAATACTATCGAATGGAATTATCTAGCGTCAGCATCACGAATCAGGTGGTGAAAAAATACGAGACGGGCCAGTGTTTGAAATGTCCGTACGGAGCGAAATGTTCGCGTGGAATAGTGAACAATGCCGGTTTCTGGGGTGAAAAGTACGCAGAAAAAGGCATACTGATGCATTCGTGTCCCAAGGTAGACTTCTGGGATATATTATACTATGATACAATACTGTGCGACATCGTTATAATCGCGTAAACAAATTGATAATACTATCGTTAATGAACACGCTTTCTTGTTTTGCATGATATTTTAGTATAAAGCAATTGTATCAATATCCAGTCGTTGGCATAGAATCATAGTATCGTATCCCATCGATTGCGACCGATGACCAATTGCCATACAGGACTATTGCACGGTGTCGACCAGCGAACGGGTATCCATACGGTCCTGCGCCGTGGGCAGGGAAGGCGTTCTCTGCGGTCATTGCAAGGTCGGCTTCAGCGAATCCATGTACAGCGCCGAGTGCGTACCGAACGCCAACTGCAGGGGACTGAAATTGTCCAACTGGAAATCGCTGACCGTGATAATGATCTACGGACTCCTATACGTGATGTTCTTCATGTTCGAACCCGACTACCAGAGTGAGTAGCACGTTTTCTAACGCATCTATTATATAATATATGATTACAATGGAAACAGTTAGGTTACGTAATATTTCTAAATTAACACATGAAACTAATAATAAATATAACTTAATTATGTATGCTAGCGATATAATTAAATTAAGTTGATTAATTATAGCCGTATGTAAAATAATAATAAATACATCCATATCTAAGTATGCTTAAGCCAACAACTATGGAATGGAAAGTAATTTATATGAAATGCTCGTACTTTTGTACATTTGTATTACTCTAAGTACAAGTATTTGATGATATCGTACCAACTTAATTTACATTCTAATTTCATTGTTTACATTCTCTATTCGGGTCATATAGTCTCCCTCTATATATTCTATTATGAATTCGATGTATATGAATTATACAATAGAATCAAATGATCTATTGATCGTGTCATTTAAAATCCAATTTATATCTACTAATTACGCAAATTATTTAATAATAATATATACAATGTATGGAATGTGTTATAAATATCACTAAATATATTAACTAAATAATGTTGAAAAATATGAATTACAACAATAAAGAATATTGTGTTGCAGAATTAATTAACGATGATTCATAATTGTATACGCCAATAGATAATTTCAATGTTGTGAAAATTTGAAACATGAAATATTTGTATGGAATGTATTACGTTATAATCGTTGGTTTAATCTAATATTTATTGATTATTTAAGGTATAGTTGATAAATGTCAAGTATGTTAAATGGTTTGTGAATCCCGATAAATGAGTGTGAATTCAGGATATTGAACAATACTTATAATATAAACTATGAATAAATAAAAATCTTTCCTAGGTTTGATTGATTCATTTATTCAGCGATGTCAGCGTAAGCATATCAAAAATGTTCGACGAAAAATTGTTCTCTCCGAAACCGGATACTTGCAGATATTCATGTACTACGTGCAGACCGCGGCTCTATTGAAACTCGATATCATTCTAACGGAAGATCCGGATTTCGATGTGCTCCCGCGACCTGGCGACGTATTGCCGCAAGTTTGGAAGAATATCACAAAGTCGATCTTCAATTTCAACGTACTCACGTTGGGCACCGACAAATGCGTGCTGAAGGGCTTGAGGTCGGTACGCAAGACCGGGTTGAGCACCGCTTTCATCCTGTACTTCTTCGTTGTGTTGATTGTCATGTACGTTTTGAATTCGCTGTGCTGCTGTTGGAGCAAGGCCGGTAGGAATTTAAGACTGGGCGGGATAACGATGCATTCGAGGATCATGATGACGGCAATTCTTCTATTCCTGTACACTTACCAGGTTATGTAACGCGTGTACCTTAGGCAGTCATTTCAGTATAGCTGTTTGTGAGTTATAATCCTCGATGTATGTATACGATTCGTTAACTAAATTTCTTTTCAAAGGAATTGGCGGAGAACGGACTTAAATTGTTGAACTGCACCGAAGTCAATGGAAAACAAGTCTTATTCTACGATGGGAACATGGTGTGTCTTCAGAGATGGCAGTACGGAGTAATATTCGGCGTTTGCTTGTACGTAATCCCTTTCTTCATCGTCTTATTGTTCTCACCGAAACTGCTCGAACAAAAGAAAATCGGCGTATTGGTATTCATGCTTTCGTTCCTGATTCCGTTGATCATGGCTATTCCGATTATCTATCTGTACGTGAAGGAATACAAGCGCTACGGCAACGAAGTAGTAGCGTGTGAAGGTGCGAGTAGAAAGACGCGGATAGATTACGATGCGCCGGAGGAAAAAGACGAACATCGTATCGATACGAGAGAGCTTCTCGTCGATGTTGTCTTCGGTCCGTATCGCAGCGATAGTCGACTCGGAAAACCCGGTCGATTCATCGTGTTCCACGGCATTTGCTGGGAAGGCGTTATCAACATGCGCCGGTTGGTTCTGATCCTGCAAGCGACGTTCATCAACAACACGCTCACCAAGCACATCTACCTGACGATATCGTGTTTCGCGTTCCTGTTGATCCACCTGAAAGCCAGCCCCTTCAAAAGCTACCAGTCCAACGTCGCCGAATCGCTGTCGTTGTCGCTCCTTTTAAACTTAGCAATCGTCAACCTCGTCAAATCCACTTACTTCGAGTCGCAAGTAGTGCCTCGAGCGTCCGGCTACGCGGTCATCGTCGTCTTCGAATGGTTCGACGCGTTGGCCGTAGTGATATTGCCTACGGCTATTGTAGCCATGTTGGCGGTTTCTTTGCTGGTAAATGCCGGCGGGGAGCTGCTCGGCAGAACGGCCGGGAAGACGAGATCACGCCGAAATAGCGAGAGTCCGACTGGAGAATATAGCGGCAGCCATCTGGCGGTTGGAACTCGCAGGACCAGCCGATTGGCAGGCGTGTGGAACTCTACCCGCCCGTCCCTCTACCGGTTGAGGGTGAACAGGGCGTGGCTCGAAATAGAAACTAGCGACGATGGGATACCGCGTCGCCGGAGGAGGGTGAAACGAAAGCCCAAAATATGCTCGCAAACGAAGAGAACAAAATAGAATATTAATAATTCAAATGATACGTAATAGTGAAACAATTATATTGATATCGCTTTATTATATTTCCAACTGAAAACGAATATTATTATATAGTCGCATTTATATATTTTTTGTATTTAACCAATTCAAATATGTAACGAATTATAATTATAATCATGACGTATAATACAAATATTATATAACAAATGTATTATCTTAATAACACATATATGAATTATTAAATAGTTTATATAATGCATTATTTTAATTTATATGTCCTATAATCTTACATGATATAATAAATATTATAATCTGCATATTAAAATTTGAATATTAAGAATTTTATATCTTTTATTATATATTTAATATAATTTAATTATAATGTTATTATAATGCATTAGTAATATTTATTAACATTTATTTTATAGATAAATTAATCTAATTTACTCAAATTTAACTCATATTTATAATATAAATTATTATATTATATTCCGTAGTCCCATATCAATTAGATTGAATGATTAATGTATGCGATATATCTCATTATATTTATATTATACCTAGTAACTTCACAAGAGTATTAAGTTTATATTAAGTTTATAGCTAATAATGTTAACTCCACGATGCCAGTATGTAAATGATACGTTACTACAATTACTTTTAAAATAGTATTTAGAGCAATATAGATTAATTATAATACAATAAATAAAAAGTAAACATTATATTTTATTTATATATATATTATGCTTATTTGTAAATACATTAAATTAGTATATATACGTTAAGTCTACGTATATATACGTAGACGTAAAGTTATTAGTAATAAATAGATTTTCATTTATGAATCTAACATGTCAATCTAATATGATAAGCTAATATACCAAACTACATGTCAATCCTACATGCCAAGCTAACATATCATACTAACTTGCTAAGTAAATATGCCAAGTTTCAATGGTGCATTATAAATATAGATATGCAAATAAATCACTGATAATAAATATTTTGAATAAATCATAAATATGATTAGTTTTATCTTGTCAAATTTTATATTTCCATATTATATTATTAATTCAATTTGATGTAATCAATATGTAATATATATATATATATATATATATATATATATATATATATATATATGTGTATGTGTGTGTGTGTGTATGTGTGTTTGTATGTGTGTGTGTGTGTGTGTTTGTGTGTGTGTATAAGATAATATCCAAAAGCATATACATATTATAAACTTATATAAAATATATTTACTCTATTATATTACGTAATCCTACTTTAGTTCAATATGTTATAAGATTTATTTAATATAAACTATTTAACTAGTCATATTTGAAAAATATTTTATATATAAAATTTGGTTTTTTCTAAAAAAGAATATATATGTGAATCATATGAATAATAATTGTTTTATTAAATCTTAATATATAACAATAGTTATTGTATAAATAATGTATATATACAATTGTATATATGCATTATATACTATTATCAAGTTGGTATATATACCAACTTGATAATAGTATATAGAATGCATATAATTGTAGATATTTAAATACTATTCAAATAGTGAGACATCTATATCAAACTAAAACCATTCTGATAGAAAAACATTGCATTCTTAACATGCAACATTAACATGTAGAATTTCTTGCAAATAATCATCTGCAAGTTCTTTCTATGAAGTGATTTACAGATTTGATAAATAAAATTCGTAGAAAATGTATTTTCGCAGAAGCATTTTTACAATTAATCATATGTTGAAAAGTGTAATTTTCCATTATGACATAAAAGCATTAATAACTAAATATGTTATGTTCCTTTCGTATGCGAAATAGTTGAGTAGATCAATATACACAGTTGATTTCATCACACGCAGGGTTGGTATTCCTGTAATATTTTATATCGATATATTTATAATATTATAAAATATTATAAAATATTTTACGTTTTACTATCTACAAAATAGTATCCAATTTCACATTTGATTTGATATCTTACAACTTGTTTTAGACACATTGCAATAATTAGAACAATACATATCTATTAATAAATTAAATATATCATATGTTATATATGTTCATCATATTTCAATTTATTTAATTTTAGCTATATATAGCATAATGCATATTTAATATATTCTTATCTAGCGTTATTATTATTAATATATTGTTACCTTATATTACCATATATTTGAATTTGCACATCAAATATTTATTTATTCTTTAATTTTTGTGAATAAAATATAATATTTAAGTTGATTTATTTTATTATAGCTAACATTCGGTTTTGTTATATCTTATTTATTATCTTGTTAGTTTAAAAAATCATTTAGATTCTTAAACTCTTATGATCTAATCAACATACTGGGTTCTTCAAAATAAATATATAAATTTTCTTTATTTACTTTGGGCCATAGGCTATGAACCATGGCTACTATACAATTAGTTGCTATTCTCTCTAGCAATAATAAAATACCACTGTTATATTTTAATTTAATAATAGGTTAGTTAATAAAGTATTACATTACAATAATCAAAAATGCGTAATATTAGCGATGCTTAATGTTTAACAGTTATATATGTATTAGCATCTGTAGAAATAAGTGAGTAGATGTCTGAATAATAGTGATTGTAAACATTACTATAATATACAGAAATACTTTATACTTAATACCACTGTAATTCAAGACAAAACAATTGTTAACAATGATATGAAATGCCATTTTACATCATATGGAGTTTGAACTAATTAAAGTAAATATAAATAAATTGTACGGTAAACCAATAAAACATCCAGGATATTTTAGTTTTTTCGTTATATAATTAAAGTGAAAATACATTTTAATAGTATTTAAATTATATTATAATTATATTTTATTCTAAATAATTATATAATAATTTATAATAGTTACATCATCTGGTTTCTTGTGAAGTGTCCTATTTAAAAGTAATTTAATAATAAAGATAATGTAAGTATTTCGATTTTGATATTCCCGGGTATTATATAACATAATTATAATATATTTTAAAAAGATTTAATATATATATACATATATATATTATGTAATATACTATGTTATATGTTATGATATTTCATATTAATATATTATAATATAAAATGAATAATTTATAAGTTTACAATAGTATACGATATATATCTCATATATGAGATATATATTTATAGATAATCAAAATATATATATATATATATCTATAGATTAGATTACCTAAAATATCCTTGAATTTAAATTATTATTGCATATTTATTAGTTAAACACAAGATTACCTTGTAAAACTTTAGATAAAACCCGATATATCTGTGATAATAAAAAAATATAATCTATATATTTTAATAATTAATTATCTTTGTTTAAATGAAATAAATAAAACAACAACTTTTCCATTATTGATTACTTGTCAAGACGAAAGCCACTTATTAGTTACCTGGTGCCATATTTTCCCCGTCATCAGTCTCTGGACCTATTCAACACTTTGCAGAGATAACATGGTCGAATACTATTACAAGAATGTACCACGTAGCTGCTATACTGGAGATTGATATTGATAAATATTCTTTTATCGATGATATATATTATTCTCAGAGTAAACTGTTTCACTCGTTGTCTTGCTATATGGAAAATATGGTATAATAATACGTACTATGGCAATCTTCTTACAACGTCATGCCTCAAAATAATCCACCTCAAGAATGATATTTACGTATTCTACTGTAAGAGAACGTCTTTACCACCTAAATTTAAGTACTTTTTTATACATATTTCATTCGTTATTTTTATCATTTGTAATTTTTTTATCAAAATATACTTATTATTGTTTCTATATATAAAATGAATTTAAATTTTATTGATTTTTTACCTTCTTGCTATTTTATCTTTCATCTAAACTAGATATCCTGTTTTATTATTAATCTTGTATCCAGTATTTTTATTATAACTTATTTAACTATATCATATTTATCATTTGTTTGTATTAAATTGTTATAATAACATTTATTTTAAACTTTTTTAATAGTTTTAAATACTTAAACCGTTTTACTTCAATCATTTTTGCAATTTTATATCTTTTTGATATAGGATGATTGTCAACGTGTTGTACATATACAACATTTATTACATGTAAACAAAATGCATCATTCTAAAATATATAAAAAGGGTGTTTTTACACTAAAAATAAGTATTTGTTGTCACTCCTCCACTAATGCATCTTATTATAGAATATAATTGAATATTAATATAAATATATATTTTAATATCTATTTAAGACATTTGATTACCAAAATCACATTATTTTATAGAGTGAATATAAATATTTACCATAGATTTAGATTATTATTTTAAATGAAAATACTAAAGTGTAATTTAAACTACCGATTCAGTATAAATTATATTACATCCTTCTCGAGATATGCATATGTATATTCAGACTAATATAAATATAGTTAACAAATAGTGTTATTATTTTACAGAATAATCTACATTTATCTCATAAATATTTAATTTTAATATTTATACAACTCTAAAACTGTCAATTATTTATATGTTATCATATGATATTGACTGTTTTTATTTATTCTTATAATGTCTCTTTTAGATAAATGGGCAATATCTACTGATTTAATACAATCGAAGATAGATAAAAATAATGTATTATGTTCAAATATTAACTTAAATTTAGATTCTCATTCATATTCTAGTTTAGAATACAATAACAAATATTTGCAACATCTGGGAAAACGAACGACTTCTACAGCTGATTATAGTTTAAAGTCGAATAAGCTAACCTATGATTTACATCTTACGAATACGACAAATTTATATTTAAAACAAGAAAACACTTATTCTAATATAAATAGTAGATTTGATATCGGTAATAAAGAAAATAAAGATTTAAATGTGAAGTTTAATAATTTAGATTTGCCTTCTAATGAGTTAGTAAAATATAAACTTTAATTGTTGTTTAAATATGTAATACTATACTAAATAGCGTATAGTAAAATCTATCCATATTTATAATAAAATAATTATTGTATTGGAGTTAATTTACTCAATTTGTATTATTCTAAAAGTGAAACCAAGTTATCTAAGAGCAAAGATGAGGAGTTTTGTGAGTTTTCAACAAACGAAAATTATTTTATTGATCAGTTGAACGATTGTTTCGTAGAAAAGGAAATCGTAACCAGAACTTTCAATGAAGTCGAAACAGATTTAGAAAATAAACATGATACAATTAAAGTTTATTTTTGAATTAAATAATCTATCAATGTTCAATAATTTATCAAATAAAATAATTTTTTATATTACTCTTTTAGAAATTCATATTTGTGAAAATATATTATTAAAAACTTTATATTAGGTTTTGTTCTATTTAAATGTTCATTTAACAAATATTTTCTTATTGTGCAGGAGAGTTTAGCTTTAGAGGTGAGTAGTTCTTTAGTAACACCACCTGATCTCAAAAGGCATAGCGATTCTACCCGTGTGAAATTGATAAAATATGCTGATGAAATATCGAAATATGACCCAGAATTTATTTTAAAAGTTAGCTTGTAGCGATTATATGTGTGATATTTAATGTTTTGTAATACACATTTTTATTTCTATCAAATATACTTTCAAAATTAATTTATATTTCATATATTAAATTTCCATTATAAAATGTTCTTATTCTTAGATCTATTTAAATATTATTTTTATTGAAGTTTAATTATTCAACTTATTAATTTACTTATAAATTGATATATTGAGTTTAGCTTTAATTTCCTTGTATGTTTAGTTTTATTTACATGTTGCCTGTTTATACGTATAATTAAATTATTTTACTCAAAATTATTTATTCTAATTATTAATTAGAAATGGTATTGATTGATAATTACTCTTATAAATTAAAAAAACTAACGAGACTTCCATTTTATACTGTTATCGGTATTTCGGAGTCATCCTCACTTCCTCGCATCCGCCAGATGGCGTTGTATGCCAGACAGGAGTTAAACATACGCGCTACCGCCAACTTCCTGTTGGCGTACGCGGCTACGTCTTCGGCGTGCTGTCGTTACGTGAAACGCTACTACGTGCGCTCCGTTCAACTTCCCTCAGATTGGGTGGAAGTCGCGTTGTTCTGCAAGGTTAACGACGGCCTTATTCAATTAATCTGCACCGTTCGTAAACATTTCGTAAATCAAGTCCAACTCACTCTTGCGCAGTATAATACAAGATGTTGTTACGTTGAAGTTTTGCTTAGAATTAATGGCGACTCTCGAGATCCATTTTAACAATGTATATTGTTCCCTTCAACCTTTTATGCATAAACACCGACGTCGTTTTTTTTATTAAATGAAGCTTATTTATCAATTGTGGCAGTCTCTGACCAAAACCCTGGAGAAAGGATTACCTAGCTGCCTTAGGCGAGTCATGGTGGATAAATTTTCGTCGTTCGACGAATTTCAACTCGCCAAATATAACAAAGTAAAGAGCTTTGTTATCGATAAGTTTATAATCGATAAAGACACCGAAGATATGGATTTCTATAGTGTTTGTATTCATTCATATTCACTTTAGTAATTATATTCGCTGAGCGACCTAAATACATTAAATATAGCAATATTTATAAGCCAGTATCTGACTTTCAAATATATACCCTTTCCTCATCACTTTCTAAAGACGGAAACTGTAAAGTTGGCTTTCAAGACTTTGATACGATCATTACATATCAGTAGACCGGTAAATGCAATCATGTGCATTCTGGGTAAAAGGTTAATTTACACTACATTTCAATTCAATGATTTCAACAGCGACCGCTAACCGTATCACAGGTATCCGTTGGACCGCGAAGCATTTCGAGCAACCGGATTGGTTGGCACTTTCGAGGAATCGCGAGTCGGAAAACGCATGAAACTCGATACTCCCATCACCTGGGAAACGCAAGTGTCAGCTAATGGCAATACTGCCGAGATCTGGCAGTACCTCATCGGTAAGTGTATCAATGTGGAGGGTAGTAGGTTATAAGTGTGATGTGGAGGGTAGTAGGTTATGTTTGTGTTGAGGGGGGTAGTAGGTTATGTGTGTAATGAGGAGGGTAGTAGGTCATGTGTGTGATGAGGAGGGTAGTAGGCTATGTGTGTGATGAGGAAGGTAGTAGGTTATAAGTGTGATGAGGAGGGTAGTAGGTAGGTAATTTTAAAATCTAATAAAAGTGTTTAAAATGTTATATTACTAAATTAAATGTTATATTTGTATAACCAAATAATTAGTAGAAGTTTACAAGTTTATTATATTTATAATTATAATCGGAGGTTTCATCTGTTTTCTCACGGTCGGATCCATAATCCGCTCATCTCCCGCAGATAACAAAAAGTTACCGTACATGGCGTTACTGCGTAACCTTGGCAACTTGTTACGGGCCGGAGTACAGCAGCGTTACCACGCCGTTGTTCTGAGGAGACTCGCAGATCCTCACCTGGTGGTGAACTCTCGGCAAACAGCTTTTCAGTATATGGCTGCCCTGTTGGCCGTGGAGAGGCTGAGGGAGAGTTTCGTAGCATCGAGGGGTTAGCGTCGTGTGGGGCTGTGTAGGGGGGTTAATGTGGTTGGTGGGCCTATGGTGTTTAGTGGGAGAGAGCGGGGTTACTGTGTAGGGGGTGTATGCTGATTTAACAACTTTATTGAGTTAGTTGGATGAGGGAGAGAGTTGGGGTGAGGTGATGTTTTGATGAGTTAGCGATAGAAGATGAAGAAGGGAATTGATTTGAGGATTGTATTCCTATCTCTTGATCTCTCTATCTCCCTATCTCTTTATCTTGACCTCTCAATCTCCTGATTCTATCTCAAGTGAAAGTGACCAATACACAATCGATCAGATAACGTTTCGGCTAAACCACAAAATTCGAAAAACTCCCACCCTATCCGGGACTCCAAAAGAGCAAAGAAAGACGAGGCTATTAAAACGTTATTATACGTAATATCTTGTTTTGATTGCCCTTCAGTTATGTGGAGCATTTGCGATGATTCAATGTTACACGACAATCGATATGATAATCTCTGGTCATTTGATAAGTAATATATACACGACCATATAAGAAATTATTATTTGAACCGGTGAGATTAAGTGATATATCTTGATGTCTGGATAAACGTACATGGTGAAATATGATGTAATAAATTGCATTATTATATATGATGCAATTTTGAGATGCAATATTTTGTTCATAAAAATAATCTATTCTTTGAAAAAGTTTTTAATCTAGAATTGTGCTGAATTCCAATTGTTCTTTAAGGTCAGTACAATTGGAGGTTTTTCCTTGAGATAATATAAACAGAGAAATCTAGTTAACTTAAAGGTGAATTGAGTTTTTAGTTATGTAATTATAGTACAAAGTTACTTTAGTAAATATGCGATTATCCGTTATATTACGAAATAATACATAATAATTAAATATATATAATTCTATTTGGTTTTTAAAGATAAGGGAATGACCAATTTCATGTTTTAGTATTTTTCTTTAACTGTAGGGTCGATCAGCTTGGCTACGACCTCGACCTGTTGAAATCCTACACCGAAGCCCTTGAAACCTGCATCTCCATCTCGGTGAAATACAATCTGCCTCCAATACCTGGTCAGCCTCTAACCACGCTTCACAAATTTAATCTATAATTCCTTTATATTATTTATATTTTCTGTTTTTTTTACTTTTCTGCTATCATCATCATTATTTTGCTTGTAAAATTTTATATTTAAGGCATTAATCACATTATTATAAAGTATTGTTGAATTTTAATGACTTAATCATAAGTGCATACATCAGCATTACTTCACCATTATAGGACGTACAGTCATTGTTATAAGCATATCAAATCTATCAAAACAGGAAGTTAGTCTTTAACTTATATTACTGTACTTAGTAATACTTGTAAGAAAATAATTATATTTCGTAACCTCTTATTTTAGTCGAAATATATAAACTCTGTATATATATAAATAATAATTAGTAAATTTAGTATTTTATTGTTTATATAAATCAAGAGATACTTTAAACAATACAGTTTATTACATGTAGAGTAAATTATGTGTACTGTCAATTACAGAAGAGTAAATTACTTTTACTGTCAATTACATTTAGAGTAAATTACTTTTACAGTCAATTACATTTAGAGTTAATTATATACAACATCAATTACATTCACTGTTCATATTAAGTATACGTTTTTGATTTCATATGTCTATTATTCTACTGAATTAACTATACCCAACATGACACATCCTTATGATATAATACCCGACATATGACACTTGACACAAACATATCTCTTGACACACTCCTTAAATTTTTTTAACAAACGTTATCATTCTCCCCCAGTTGGGGGCCCCACCCCCACATATTCGTACCCCATGTAAGCCCTACTCACCTCGCAAAGTATAAGACAAAACAACTACGGTAATCACACACCCATTTCTACGTGCCTATTCCCTCCAGTTCTACTAACCCCACTTACACTACACTCGCTCGCCCTACTCCCTTTCTGCCTAACCCCCCATCCAGGACAAGGCAACCCTATTAGCTTTACTTTGTCGCTGTTGCTGCGAAGATTGCGTATTTCTACTAGATGCCGGTGGAGCCAACGTCGGCTGTAGTGTAATTTCATCTTCTACATTTGGACGGCGTAAAGGAGACGGCGATGGCGTACTTGGGGATGGGGGAAAAGCATTAAAAGGACAAGGAGTGGGGTCAAGGGTCGAAGGAAGAGGAAGCGGAAGTGGAAGAGTCGGATTTCTAGAAGATCTAAAAAGTCTTCGCGCCCTCGTCACCGCCGGACGTTATGGTCAAGACTTTGTCTGTCTGTTTTTACAGCCATTAACATTCACCTTAAATTACAAGAACTATATTAACTCATATATATTTAATTATTTGTATTAATACACAATATCTATAGATGGGTGTATGTACACTGTACATTTTACACTGTATATTGTAAACTGTACATTGTACACTATGCATTGTACACTGTACATTAGGGGTGGTGATATTTAGCCGATCATGCTGATTGATATAGAATATATAGATATTTATTATTTATAACATTATTGACAACACTTTTATTTTTATAATCGATATTCACTTTGCGTTAAACGATTTAATAAGAAATTAAAATAACACAATTTGCATGTCTAGAAAAAAGCAGATGTATCCGTCATTAAACATACATATATCACCACCCCTACTGTACATTGTACACTGTATATTGTACAGGAAGGATGTAATTTAGGATCTTAATATTCTCATTTGTCATAAAAAAAACTATTTTAATGACTAGAAAATAAATTCTTATTTCTCCTATTATGTGTATATTTAACCGGAGCCTTTTTCCACAGAACATAACTACGGCTTACACAGATACCTGAACATTTGTACTGATGATAAATTTAAGGCTAGAGAAAAGTAATTCCACATTTAATCGTTTTACATCATATATACATCGTATTATAAAATGTTCACTGTACAGTGTACAATGTACACTGTACATCGTACCCTTAAAAGTATACTTTAGAGTACAGTATACACTACTATTTATTTATGTCAACATATATATTTTTTCTGATGTTAATTTTGTATTGATTTTTAACCAAATTTGTGCTCGTCGTTTTAAAAAATAAAATTGTAAGTTATTAGTTTACAAATAATGTTATATTTATATATTAATTAAATATAAATAGTTTATTTAATAATTTACTTTTGAATACGATTTGGCAATACGAAGTTGATATATTCCATTGTTCATCAGATTGACAATTTGCTTGTAATTGCTGACCAACATGATCCTGAATTAGTGACCATCTGCCGACATTACCGACTACTGGTGAACAATGAACTTATCTTTGCTAATATAGTAGCTAGGCCTACACCCGCTAGGTAAGTAGAACCTGTTCTCTCTCTCTTCCCCTCCCCTCCCCTCCCCTCCCTATACATCTAACTTTCCAACCCTTACGCTCCCTCTATCTCCTTCCCTACACCCCTCCCTCTCTCGCTACGCGTGTTACTTTTCCCTATTTCTTACTAATAACTAACTTTTACTTAGTGACGGAATGGGAAAAAAAGATTTAATCTTTGGCTTTTCAGATCAAGTACTTAGGTTCATTTACACTTAACTTGCAATCATACGCCTCTATATTTGTTTCGATTCTATGAATATATGATCTATTTATCAAGATATAGATATTACTTAGTAAATAAATAAATTATTAATATATTATTAAAATATAATTATCTTAATATATTTATCCAATGAATTGAAAACAAATACTAGGGTTTTATATTCGATGTTGTTCCTTTTATAAATAAAATATAGTATGTATATAGTACATAGTACAGTGTACACTGTACACTGTACACTGTACACTGTACACTGTACACTGTACAGTGTACACTATACAGTGTACAATGTACAGTGTACAATGTACAGTGTACAATGTACAGTGTACAATGTACAGTGTACAATGTACAGTGTACAATGTACAGTGTACAATGTACAGTGTACAATGTACAGTGTACAATGTACAGTGTACAATGTACAGTGTACAATGTACAGTGTACAATGTACAGTGTACAATGTACAGTGTACACTATACAGTATACATTTTACATTATACACCGTCATGATTGTAATCTATAAATAGATTTATATCTGCGACCGGCGACAAAAACCTAGTGGGAAGTATTGAGAATGTTCATTTAACTTACAACTTGACAACGACCTCAGATAGTCGTGACCTTTCAGAAAAGGTCGACACCCTTTCGAAGCCAAAGCTCTATAGGGAACCACGGTTTGTAGGCTACTGTCCTGCTACTGTCCTGCCCTAGATAGCAATCCATCCTTATTAATGTCCTAGTTATCATATCGTTAATGACAGTATTAATATTGATTCTCACTTCCAAATTGTATTTTTAAATTGTTAATATTAAATATGTACTTAATAGATTTAATATTAATTAGCTATACTGATATTGCTAATTATCTCTAAATATATCTGCTCGTATCATTATCTGCGTTTACACATTACACATACATTTCCTGCACTTGACAGAGTTACAAATCTCCACCCTTTTTGTCATTGTATCACAACCTAAGCTCCAAATTTCACCTGAAGGAACTATATCCTTAGGTCCCAACTCAACCCCTATCTCACCTCACTACTACACCCTATCTATCATAGTAAACTCCACTCTATCTTATCACCCCATTTCAGGACCCCATATATAATAGTATTCCTAGATCCCATCACATGATAAGACATTTCAGGTCCCTAAGTATCCGGGTATTCGTAAGTCATACCATAGGATATTAATACATTTCAGGTCCCTAAGTATCCGGGTATTCGTAAGCTCTCCCTTCCTTGACTTCGGATGCGAACGTGATGCAATAGTGAGGTGTCTTATTCCGAGGCTAGCACAACAAAGATGGCCGTTGCAGATTCATCTGGCGGCGGTTGATTTTCGCTGGGGTATCAGTGAGACTAGTTCAGAGAGGTTAGGGTTCAGGGATCGAGGGTCGAGTTCTTTGGAGGTATTCAATATTTCGAGAGAATTATAAAACCAAAATATTAATCAGTGATCATCCAATATGTAATTCTAATTATTTATAAACTTTTTGAGTTTTATAATTATAAGTAAAAATAGTAAATAATAAATATAAATATGTTAAAATAGATATCTGGTATAGAAATTGTTCTTTATAAAGTAGTCGAATTCTTTGTTGAGTTTTGGTGTTATAAAATATTCTCTTAAATAAACAATTTGGTGCTAGTATTGACAGTATTATTCCAGTAACTACTCTTTAACTTCTTAGAATTCATATTCCTCTCCTTCTCAGAATCACAGAGATTTGCCTGCAAGAGGTCAAAAGGTCACATATATTCTTGTGTTTGCTCGGAGAGAGGTACGGAGCCAAGGCAGAAAAGTGTCGAGGTCAATATATCCTTTCCTTCAAGGATAGATTCACAAGAAATGCGAGATATTAATTATTATATTTATCTTTTGTAATATTGCCGTCTGACTATTTCCCATTTTACATTTAATTTGTATTTTTAAAAGTAGTTTATATAATATTCAATTGAAATTAATATTATAAATATTATAAATAATTTTAAAAGTTAATTTTAAAATTTATTTATATAAAAATGATGGTATTTATATAAAGTTATTAATTTGTATATATATATATATAATATATATTATATATATACAATATATATTCTAATTATATATTAATTAAATTTTCAAAATAGTATCACCTTAATATATTAGTAAATACTGCCATTCTCAATCCTTACTCCCTCTTGTTAATTCATTACCTAACATACATTCTTAATATCACCACTTTCATCTCTATACTTTCATCCCATTACTTCTCCTTTATTTTATTTTACCCATACTAATCCTTATTTATAACCTTAATCTTTCTCATCTCCTTCCTCTTCACCTCATTACCACTGATACGTCGATTGCCTATTTCAATATCCCTCCCCTTGCTTCCCTCCCCCCGCAGAAGCTCAAAGTTCTTGGCTTCGAGAATACGACTCCGAAGCATCGCTTACGGAGTTGGAAGTGGAACAGGCCTTTCGGGCTAACATTCCCAGCTTATTCTACTTCAGGGAGCCCGGATTTCTGAGGTTATTAGATGCCTGCTTATGCGAATTCTACTTCACAGCAGTCTAAAAAATAACTAGTTTTTTTAATTCCAGACCGTACAATTCAATAATTAATATTCAAGACTGTTATTTTGCATAGAAACTAAATATTATTGGTAGTGTATTGGTTAGTGTAATTGTTTACAATTATATACTCTTTATGTGATCTCCTTTTCAAAAGTGCTCGGATTCAACTATTAGTTGCAACATAGTGGATTTCTAAGTTAAAACCCCTGAAACTTTCAAAAACAAATTAATGTATTATATTTAATAATTAAATATCTAAATATTTAATCTAATAAATATCTATATCTTTAATATCTAAATTTCCTGTGCACTGGTGAGTAACTAATAGAGCAGTTAAAACTAAAATGCGCATACTAAATGCATAATTGACACATAATAAAGTCATATAATAAACACTTAATATATGAATATTATATGTATAATATATGCATGATATGTGAATAAAAGCACAAAATAAGTACATATTAATTACATCGACGTACAGAGATATTCCTGAACACCAACGGCATCTCTTTGAGTCGGAGAATAGCGAGTCCAAAGTTCGAATTGCACAATTAAAGCAGAAGATTAGGGAACGAGAACATTTCGTAGTAAAGTTTGCCAATTCATTCTAACCTCGGATTATTGGTTTCAGTATATTTACAATAAATGCGAATGTATCGACGAAGACTATACATTCAATTCGACTAGATATTCTTAAGTAGTTATATGATATCAATTGTGGTCTACACTCTGCATTCCGTCTACTATTCTTACAATAGTATTTGTACTACTAGCTATGTTACCTGTTAAGTTAGTCCCCAAAAACATTAATTCAGTGTTATCACTAATATATCGCTTTAATTCACTTACAGTCTGACCAGCCACTAGCCTCTAGGTTCATCATACTAATTCTTATAGCTTAATTAACACCTCTACTCCGTGCGATGAGTCCCCTTAAGCCGGACGTCTAAACGCTACCCCTGCGACCTCCACATCTCGCCGAGCTCGAGTTCACCGGCGACATCCTCCCATGGAACGCACCCGTAAGCCCCACTCCCCCTACAGCTATTCCTGTCACTACGAGAAGAGCCCGTCTGGACGTGTTCAACTCGTCCATCTTGACAATCTTTTCAAAAGCATTTCAATTCAAATTGGAATGCAAGTGAAAACTCTCTGCGAATCAGCTCTTATGGTTTGTATAGAGGTTGGGTTTAATGAGTTGGTGTAAGGACAATATATATGTGTTGGGTATATGGTATTGGTATGAAGCAATTATATATTTAATCGCAATTAATTCATCTGAATATTTGATATCAAAATTATGAACATTTTATAAATGATTTTCAATATTCACAAAATATTGATTTGAATTGAAAACAAAATTAATTTTTGTTTTAATTTATCAAAATTTTGAAGCTCATCAAAAAAATATTATGGATTAAATTATTAAAAATTGCTAAATTGAATTTTTGATTCTATAATCCTGAAAATGTTATTAAAATATAAACGATATCTTGAAGCATTTAACTTTGATGCATGGAATTGCACAACATTTAATGATTTAACATTGATTTGAGAGTGACCTATAAACTATCATAATAGAATGTAAGCGAAAATGATACTAACCCAGCTGAAGAGATGAACCAAACATTGTTTGATATCAGATTGCCTTACTTGGTATCTATCAAGAAATCGTTGGGCTGTAAAATATTATTAATATCAGGAAAAGAAGGAATCGGAAAATCTTTTGTATTGGTTAGTTACTTATTTAATGTATTCTTTCTTATTGGTTATTGATTTATATCCTTTAATGAGTATACACTTTATTGATTATTATAATTAATTGGTTGATATACTTTATTGGTTATTATATTATTCATAGTGTCTAATTATCTTTATTAGTTTTTTTATTATTTATTCTCTTTTAATGACTAATTCAACTTATTATTAGACTTTTATTAGTTGTTTTAACTTATTGTTTAATTTAACTTATTAGATAAATTCCTTATCATGACCACCTCTAAACCTAAATTTATATTTACAGTATTTAAAACGTAATCAATTTCCTCAAATTATCAATAACTACGGTATCGACCATTTATTCCTGTAATCAAATAGATAAATGTGTCTCTAAGCGATATTGTAATTATTTCTTTTCCTAGGGTCAACTTCACGCCTATCTCGGGCGAGAGGAGAAGCGTTGCATTGCGGTAAAGGTTAAAGGTCATCTGAGTGGTGGTCATCAGTTGATGCGTTATCTATTGTGGAAGTTGAATGGCGAGTTGTTGGGATGCGATGACCCCTCGGTACCAGACAATGACCGGTGAGTGGATGGGATTTACGGTACCAAATAAGTCTATTAAATTAAGGTGAATAATGTAAACAATTGAATTCCCGGGCATTGTTGCAGTTTTGTATGCAGTTTCTTTTTTTTGTATAGTTATCAAATGTTTACAGAGTTTACTAATACATCACTTTGTTTATTGGTTATACTTTAATTTACTAAAACCAGATGCCTACAAATATTCTTTATCTTCTTTATGTAACCTTTTTATAATGTTCATCAATTATCTTTATTGTATTTATTTAAAATGAATAGGAAGCTAGATAATTTAATTTATAATAGATAACTGCTATCTCTTGATTCCTTACTCGGACATCTTTTCCACAGAATCTTGGAGCAATACTGGATAGCTGCCTTAGAATGCCTTCAACGTAAAGTATTTCTTTTAATAGATGGCATTGATGCTTGTGAAAATCTAATTTGGATCCCTGATTCTATTGGCAAGGTCATTATATTTTATACTTTGTTATCAATCACTCACTTAATCACTCACTCACTCACTCACTAATTAACTCACTCACTCACTAACTCATTCATTCATACACTGAATCACTAATAGAAATAGAGAATTTAATTAATAGTGTAACCAGTTTTATTCATTTTCTGTAAATAGTTTTGTTAATGTTTTATAAATAGTTTTATTAGTATTTTGTAGTTATTTTATTAGTATTTTGTAGTTATTTAATTAGTATTTTGTAGTTAGTTCTATTAGTATTTTGTAGTTATTTTATTAGTATTTTGTAGTTAGTTCTATTAGTATTTTGTAGTTATTTTTTAGTATTTAGTATTTATTTTATTAATATTTTGTATTTATTTTATTAATATTTTGTATTTATTTTATTAGTATTTTGTATTTATTTTATTAGTATTTTGTAGTTATTTTATTAGTATTTTGTAGTTATTTTATTAGTATTTTGTATTTATTTTATTAGTATTTTGTAGTTATTTTATTATTATTTTGTATTTATTTTATTAATATTTTGTATTTATTTTATTAGTATTTTGTATTTATTTTATTAGTATTTTGTAGTTATTTTATTAGTATTTTGTAGTTATTTTATTAGTATTTTGTACTTATTTTATTAGTATTTTGTAGTTATTTTATTAGTATTGTGTAGTTATTTTATTAGTATTTTGTAGTTATTTTATTAGTATTTTGTAGTTATTTTATTAGTATTTTGTAGTTATTTTATTAGTATTTTGTAGTTATTTTATTAGTATTTTGTAGTTATTTTATTAGTATTTTGTAGTTATTTTATTAGTATTTTGTAGTTAGTTCTATTAGTATTTTGTATTTATTTTATTAGTATTTTGTAGTTATTTTATTAGTATTTTGTAGTTATTTTATTAGTATTTTGTAGTTATTTTATTAGTATTTTGTAGTTATTTTATTAGTATTGTGTAGTTATTTTATTAGTATTTTGTAGTTATTTTATTAGTATTGTGTAGTTATTTTATTAGTATTTTGTAGTTATTTTATTAGTATTTTGTAGTTATTTTATTAGTATTTTGTAGTTATTTTATTAGTATTTTGTAGTTATTTTATTAGTATTTTATATTTATTTTATTAGTATTTTGTATTTATTTTATCCTTATTGTGTAGTTATTTTATTAGTATTTTGTAGTTATTTTATTAGTATTTTGTAGTTAGTTCTATTAGTATTTTGTAGTTAGTTCTATTAGTATTTTGTAGTTATTTTATTAGTATTTTGTAGTTATTTTATTAGTATTTTGTAGTTAGTTCTATTAGTATTTTGTAGTTATTTTATTAGTATTTTGTAGTTAGTTCTATTAGTATTTTGTAGTTATTTTATTAGTATTTTGTAGTTATTTTATTAGTATTTTGTAGTTATTTTATTAGTATTTTGTAGTTATTTTATTAATATTTTGTAGTTATTTTATTAGTATTTTGTAGTTATTTTATTAGTATTTTGTAGTTATTTTATTAGTATTTTGTAGTTAGTTCTATTAGTATTTTGTAGTTATTTTATTAGTATTTTGTAGTTAGTTCTATTAGTATTTTGTAGTTATTTTATTAGTATTTTGTAGTTAGTTCTATTAGTATTTTGTAGTTATTTTATTAGTATTTTGTAGTTATTTTATTAGTATTTTGTAGTTATTTTATTAGTATTTTGTAGTTAGTTCTATTGGTATTTTGTAGTTAGTTCTATTAGTATTTTGTAGTTAGTTCTATTAGTATTTTGTAGTTATTTTATTAGTATTTTGTAGTTATTTTATTAGTATTTTGTAGTTAGTTCTATTAGTATTTTGTAGTTATTTTATTAGTATTTTGTAGTTAGTTCTATTAGTATTTTGTAGTTATTTTATTAGTATTTTGTAGTTAGTTCTATTAGTATTTTGTAGTTATTTTATTAGTATTTTGTAGTTATTTTATTAGTATTTTGTAGTTAGTTCTATTAGTATTTTGTAGTTATTTTATTAGTATTTTGTAGTTAGCTCTATTAGTATTTTGTAGTTATTTTATTAGTATTTTGTAGTTATTTTATTAGTATTTTGTATTTATTTTATCCTTATTGTGTAGTTATTTTATTAGTATTTTGTAGTTATTTTATTAGTATTTTGTAGTTATATTATTATTATTATATTATTATTATTAGTATTGTGTAGTTATTTTATTAGTATTTTGTAGTTATTTTATTAGTATTTTGTAGTTATTTTATTAGTATTTTGTAGTTATTTTATTAGTATTTTGTAGTTAGTTCTATTAGTATTTTGTAGTTATTTTATTAGTATTTTGTAGTTAGTTCTATTAGTATTTTGTAGTTATTTTATTAGTATTTTGTAGTTAGTTCTATTAGTATTTTGTAGTTATTTTATTAGTATTTTGTAGTTATTTTATTAGTATTTTGTAGTTATTTTATTAGTATTTTGTAGTTATTTTATTAGTATTTTGTAGTTAGTTCTATTAGTATTTTGTAGTTATTTTATTAGTATTTTGTAGTTATTTTATTAGTATTTTGTAGTTAGTTCTATTAGTATTTTGTAGTTATTTTATTAGTATTTTGTAGTTAGTTCTATTAGTATTTTGTAGTTATTTTATTAGTATTTTGTAGTTATTTTATTAGTATTTTGTAGTTATTTTATTAGTATTTTGTAGTTATTTTATTAATATTTTGTAGTTATTTTATTAGTATTTTGTAGTTATTTTATTAGTATTTTGTAGTTATTTTATTAGTATTTTGTAGTTAGTTCTATTAGTATTTAGTAGTTATTTTATTAGTATTTTGTAGTTAGTTCTATTAGTATTTTGTAGTTATTTTATTAGTATTTTGTAGTTATTTTATTAGTATTTTGTAGTTATTTTATTAGTATTTTGTAGTTAGTTCTATTGGTATTTTGTAGTTAGTTCTATTAGTATTTTGTAGTTAGTTCTATTAGTATTTTGTAGTTATTTTATTAGTATTTTGTAGTTAGTTCTATTAGTATTTTGTAGTTATTTTATTAGTATTTTGTAGTTAGTTCTATTAGTATTTTGTAGTTATTTTATTAGTATTTTGTAGTTAGTTCTATTAGTATTTTGTAATTATTTTATTAGTATTTTGTAGTTATTTTATTAGTATTTTGTAGTTAGTTCTATTAGTATTTTGTAGTTATTTTATTAGTATTTTGTAGTTAGTTCTATTAGTATTTTGTAGTTATTTTATTAGTATTTTGTAGTTATTTTATTAGTATTTTGTATTTATTTTATCCTTATTGTGTAGTTATTTTATTAGTATTTTGTAGTTATTTTATTAGTATTTTGTAGTTATATTATTATTATTATATTATTATTATTAGTATTGTGTAGTTATTTTATTAGTATTTTGTAGTTATTTTATTAGTATTTTGTAGTTATTTTATTAGTATTTTGTAGTTATTTTATTAGTATTTTGTAGTTAGTTCTATTAGTATTTTGTAGTTATTTTATTAGTATTTTGTAGTTAGTTCTATTAGTATTTTGTAGTTATTTTATTAGTATTTTGTAGTTAGTTCTATTAGTATTTTGTAGTTATTTTATTAGTATTTTGTAGTTATTTTATTAGTATTTTGTAGTTATTTTATTAGTATTTTGTAGTTATTTTATTAGTATTTTGTAGTTAGTTCTATTAGTATTTTGTAGTTATTTTATTAGTATTTTGTAGTTATTTTATTAGTATTTTGTAGTTAGTTCTATTAGTATTTTGTAGTTATTTTATTAGTATTTTGTAGTTAGTTCTATTAGTATTTTGTAGTTATTTTATTAGTATTTTGTAGTTATTTTATTAGTATTTTGTAGTTATTTTATTAGTATTTTGTAGTTATTTTATTAATATTTTGTAGTTATTTTATTAGTATTTTGTAGTTATTTTATTAGTATTTTGTAGTTATTTTATTAGTATTTTGTAGTTAGTTCTATTAGTATTTTGTAGTTATTTTATTAGTATTTTGTAGTTAGTTCTATTAGTATTTTGTAGTTATTTTATTAGTATTTTGTAGTTAGTTCTATTAGTATTTTGTAGTTATTTTATTAGTATTTTGTAGTTATTTTATTAGTATTTTGTAGTTATTTTATTAGTATTTTGTAGTTAGTTCTATTGGTATTTTGTAGTTAGTTCTATTAGTATTTTGTAGTTAGTTCTATTAGTATTTTGTAGTTATTTTATTAGTATTTTGTAGTTATTTTATTAGTATTTTGTAGTTAGTTCTATTAGTATTTTGTAGTTATTTTATTAGTATTTTGTAGTTAGTTCTATTAGTATTTTGTAGTTATTTTATTAGTATTTTGTAGTTAGTTCTATTAGTATTTTGTAGTTATTTTATTAGTATTTTGTAGTTATTTTATTAATATTTTGTAGTTAGTTCTATTAGTATTTTGTAGTTATTTTATTAGTATTTTGTAGTTAGTTCTATTAGTATTTTGTAGTTATTTTATTAGTATTTTGTAGTTAGTTCTATTAGTATTTTGTAGTTATTTTATTAGTATTTTGTAGTTAGTTCTATTAGTATTTTGTAGTTATTTTATTAGTATTTTGTAGTTAGTTCTAGTAGTATTTTGTAGTTATTTTATTAGTATTTTGTAGTTATTTTATTAGTATTTTGTAGTTAGTTCTATTAGTATTTTGTAGTTATTTTATTAGTATTTTGTAGTTATTTTATTAGTATTTTGTAGTTATTTTATTAGTATTTTGTAGTTAGTTCTATTAGTATTTTGTAGTTATTTTATTAGTATTTTGTAGTTAGTTCTATTAGTATTTTGTAGTTATTTTATTAGTATTTTGTAGTTAGTTCTATTAGTATTTTGTAGTTATTTTATTAGTATTTTGTAGTTATTTTATTAGTATTTTGTAGTTATTTTATTAGTATTTTGTAGTTATTTTATTAGTATTTTGTAGTTAGCTCTATTAGTATTTTGTAGTTATTTTATTAGTATTTTGTAGTTATTTTATTAGTATTTTGTAGTTAGTTCTATTAGTATTTTGTAGTTATTTTATTAGTATTTTGTAGTTATTTTATTAGTATTTTGTAGTTAGTTCTATTAGTATTTTGTAGTTATTTTATTAGTATTTTGTAGTTAGTTCTATTAGTATTTTGTAGTTATTTTATTAGTATTTTGTAGTTATTTTATTAGTATTTTGTAGTTATTTTATTAGTATTTTGTAGTTATTTTATTAATATTTTGTAGTTATTTTATTAGTATTTTGTAGTTATTTTATTAGTATTTTGTAGTTAGTTCTATTAGTATTTTGTAGTTAGTTTTATTAGTATTTTGTAGTTATTTTATTAGTATTTTGTAGTTATTTTATTAGTATTTTGTAGTTAGTTCTATTAGTATTTTGTAGTTATTTTATTAGTATTTTGTAGTTAGTTCTATTAGTATTTTGTAGTTATTTTATTAGTATTTTGTAGTTAGTTCTATTAGTATTTTGTAGTTATTTTATTAGTATTTTGTAGTTATTTTATTAGTATTTTGTAGTTAGTTCTATTAGTATTTTGTAGTTATTTTATTAGTATTTTGTAGTTAGTTCTATTAGTATTTTGTAGTTATTTTATTAGTATTTTGTAGTTAGTTCTATTAGTATTTTGTAGTTATTTTATTAGTATTTTGTAGTTATTTTATTAGTATTTTGTAGTTATTTTATTAGTATTTTGTAGTTAGTTCTATTAGTATTTTGTAGTTAGTTCTATTAGTATTTTGTAGTTAGTTCTATTAATATTTTGTAGTTATTTTATTAGTATTTTGTAGTTATTTTATTAGTATTTTGTAGTTATTTTATTAGTATTTTGTAGTTAGTTCTATTAGTATTTTGTAGTTATTTTATTAGTATTTTGTAGTTAGTTCTATTAGTATTTTGTAGTTATTTTATTAGTATTTTGTAGTTATTTTATTAGTATTTTGTAGTTAGTTCTATTAGTATTTTGTAGTTATTTTATTAGTATTTTGTAGTTATTTTATTAGTATTTTGTAGTTAGTTCTATTAGTATTTTGTAGTTATTTTATTAGTATTTTGTAGTTATTTTATTAGTATTTAGTAGTTAGTTCTATTAGTATTTTGTAGTTATTTAATTAGTATTTTGTATTTATTTTATTAGTATTTTGTAGTTAGTTCTATTAGTATTTTGTAGTTATTTTATTAGTATTTTGTAGTTATTTTATTAGTATTTTGTAGTTATTTTATTAGTATTTTGTAGTTATTTTATTAGTATTTTGTAGTTAGTTCTATTAGTATTTTGTAGTTATTTTATTAGTATTTTGTAGTTATTTTATTAGTATTTTGTAGTTATTTTATTAGTATTTTGTAGTTATTTTATTAATATTTTGTAGTTATTTTATTAGAATTTTGTAGTTATTTTATTAGTATTTTGTAATTATTTTATTAATATTATGACTATTAGTATTTTGTAGTTATTTTATTAGTATTTTGTAGTTATTTTATTAGTATTGTGTAGTTATTTTATTAGTATTTTGTAGTTATTTTATTAGTATTTTGTAGTTATTTTATTAGTATTTTGTAGTTATTTTATTAGTATTTTGTAGTTATTTTATTAGTATTTTGTAGTTAATTCTATTAGTATTTTGTAGTTATTTTATTAGTATTTTTTAGTTATTTTATTAGTATTTTATATTTATTTTATTAGTATTTTGTATTTATTTTATCCTTATTGTGTAGTTATTTTATTAGTATTTTGTAGTTATTTTATTAGTATTTTGTAGTTATATTATTATTATTATATTATTATTATTAGTATTGTGTAGTTATTTTATTAGTATTTTGTAGTTATTTTATTAGTATTTTGTAGTTATTTTATTAGTATTTTGTAGTTATTTTATTAGTATTTTGTAGTTATTTTATTAGTATTTTGTAGTTAGTTCTATTAGTATTTTGTAGTTATTTTATTAGTATTTTGTAGTTAGTTCTATTAGTATTTTGTAGTTATTTTATTAGTATTTTGTAGTAATTTTATTAGTATTTTGTAGTTATTTTATTAGTATTTTGTAGTTATTTTATTAGTATTTTGTAGTTAGTTCTATTAGTATTTTGTAGTTATTTTATTAGTATTTTGTAGTTATTTTATTAGTATTTTGTAGTTAGTTCTATTAGTATTTTGTAGTTATTTTATAGTATTTTGTAGTTAGTTCTATTAGTATTTTGTAGTTATTTTATTTTTATTTTGTAGTTAGTTCTATTAGTATTTTGTAGTTATTTTATTAGTATTTTATATTTATTTTATTAGTATTTTGTATTTATTTTATCCTTATTGTGTAGTTATTTTATTAGTATTTTGTAGTTATTTTATTAGTATTTTGTAGTTATATTATTATTATTATATTATTATTATTAGTATTGTGTAGTTATTTTATTAATATTTTGTAGTTATTTTATTAGTATTTTGTAGTTATTTTATTAGTATTTTGTAGTTATTTTATTAGTATTTTGTAGTTAGTTCTATTAGTATTTTGTAGTTATTTTATTAGTATTTTGTAGTTAGTTCTATTAGTATTTTGTAGTTATTTTATTAGTATTTTGTAGTTATTCTATTAGTATTTTGTAGTTATTTTATTAGTATTTTGTAGTTATTTTATTAGTATTTTGTAGTTAGTTCTATTAGTATTTTGTAGTTATTTTATTAGTATTTTGTAGTTATTTTATTAGTATTTTGTAGTTATTTCTATTAGTATTTTGTAGTTAGTTCTATTAGTATTTTGTAGTTATTTTATTAGTATTTTGTAGTTATTTTATTAGTATTTTGTAGTTAGTTCTATTAGTATTTTGTAGTTATTTTATTAGTATTTTGTAGTTAGTTCTATTAGTATTTTGTAGTTATTTTATTAGTATTTTGTAGTTATTTTATTAGTATTTTGTAGTTATTTTATTAGTATTTTGTAGTTATTTTATTAATATTTTGTAGTTATTTTATTAGTATTTTGTAGTTATTTTATTAGTATTTTGTAGTTATTTTATTAGTATTTTGTAGTTAGTTCTATTAGTATTTTGTAGTTATTTTATTAGTATTTTGTAGTTAGTTCTATTAGTATTTTGTAGTTATTTTATTAGTATTTTGTAGTTAGTTCTATTAGTATTTTGTAGTTATTTTATTAGTATTTTGTAGTTATTTTATTAGTATTTTGTAGTTATTTTATTAGTATTTTGTAGTTAGTTCTATTAGTATTTTGTAGTTAGTTCTATTAGTATTTTGTAGTTAGTTCTATTAGTATTTTGTAGTTATTTTATTAGTATTTTGTAGTTAGTTCTATTAGTATTTTGTAGTTAGTTCTATTAGTATTTTGTAGTTAGTTCTAGTAGTATTTTGTAGTTATTTTATTAGTATTTTGTAGTTATTTTATTAGTATTTTGTAGTTAGTTCTATTAGTATTTTGTAGTTATTTTATTAGTATTTTGTAGTTATTTTATTAGTATTTTGTAGTTATTTTATTAGTATTTTGTAGTTAGTTCTATTAGTATTTTGTAGTTATTTTATTAGTATTTTATAGTTAGTTCTATTAGTATTTTGTAGTTATTTTATTAGTATTTTGTAGTTAGTTCTATTAGTATTTTGTAGTTATTTTATTAGTATTTTGTAGTTATTTTATTAGTATTTTGTAGTTATTTTATTAGTATTTTGTAGTTATTTTATTAGTATTTTGTAGTTAGTTCTATTAGTATTTTGTAGTTATTTTATTAGTATTTTGTAGTTATTTTATTAGTATTTTGTAGTTAGTTCTATTAGTATTTTGTAGTTAGTTCTATTAGTATTTTGTAGTTATTTTATTAGTATTTTGTAGTTATTTTATTAGTATTTTGTAGTTAGTTCTATTAGTATTTTGTAGTTATTTTATTAGTATTTTGTAGTTAGTTCTATTAGTATTTTGTAGTTATTTTATTAGTATTTTGTAGTTATTTTATTAGTATTTTGTAGTTATTTTATTAGTATTTTGTAGTTATTTTATTAATATTTTGTAGTTATTTTATCAGTATTTTGTAGTTATTTTATTAGTATTTTGTAGTTAGTTCTATTAGTATTTTGTAGTTAGTTCTATTAGTATTTTGTAGTTAGTTCTATTAGTATTTTGTAGTTATTTTATTAGTATTTTGTAGTTAGTTCTATTAGTATTTTGTAGTTATTTTATTAGTATTTTGTAGTTATTTTATTAGTATTTTGTAGTTATTTTATTAGTATTTTGTAGTTAGTTCTATTAGTATTTTGTAGTTATTTTATTAGTATTTTGTAGTTATTTTATTAGTATTTTGTAGTTATTTTATTAGTATTTTGTAGTTATTTTATTAATATTTTGTAGTTATTTTATTAGTATTTTGTAGTTATTTTATTAGTATTTTGTAATTATTTTATTAATATTATGACTATTAGTATTTTGTAGTTATTTTATTAGTATTTTGTATTTATTTTATTAGTATTTTGTATTTATTTTATTAGTATTGTGTATTATTTTATTAGTATTTTGTAGTTATTTTATTAGTATTTTGTAGTTAGTTCTATTAGTATTTTGTAGTTATTTTATTAGTATTTTGTAGTTAGTTCTATTAGTATTTTGTAGTTATTTTATTAGTATTTTGTAGTTAGTTCTATTAGTATTTTGTAGTTATTTTATTAGTATTTTGTAGTTAGTTCTATTAGTATTTTGTAGTTATTTTATTAGTATTTTGTAGTTAGTTCTATTAGTATTTTGTAGTTATTTTATTAGTATTTTGTAGTTATTTTATTAGTATTTTGTAGTTAGTTCTATTTGTATTTTGTAGTTATTTTATTAGTATTTTGTAGTTAGTTCTATTAGTATTTTGTAGTTATTTTATTAGTATTTTGTAGTTAGTTCTATTAGTATTTTGTAGTTATTTTATTAGTATTTTGTAGTTATTTTATTAGTATTTTGTAGTTAGTTCTATTAGTATTTTGTAGTTAGTTCTATTAGTATTTTGTAGTTAGTTCTATTAGTATTTTGTAGTTATTTTATTAGTATTTTGTAGTTATTTTATTAGTATTTTGTAGTTATTTTATTAGTATTTTGTAGTTAGTTCTATTAGTATTTTGTAGTTATTTTATTAGTATTTTGTAGTTAGTTCTATTAGTATTTTGTAGTTATTTTATTAGTATTTTGTAGTTATTTTATTAGTATTTTGTAGTTAGTTCTATTAGTATTTTGTAGTTATTTTATTAGTATTTTGTAGTTATTTTATTAGTATTTTGTAGTTAGTTCTATTAGTATTTTGTAGTTATTTTATTAGTATTTTGTAGTTATTTTATTAGTATTTTGTAGTTAGTTCTATTAGTATTTTGTAGTTATTTAATTAGTATTTTGTATTTATTTTATTAGTATTTTGTAGTTAGTTCTATTAGTATTTTGTAGTTATTTTATTAGTATTTTGTAGTTATTTTATTAGTATTTTGTAGTTATTTTATTAGTATTTTGTAGTTAGTTCTATTAGTATTTTGTAGTTATTTTATTAGTATTTTGTAGTTATTTTATTAGTATTTTGTAGTTATTTTATTAGTATTTTGTAGTTATTTTATTAATATTTTGTAGTTATTTTATTAGTATTTTGTAGTTATTTTATTAGTATTTTGTAATTATTTTATTAATATTATGACTATTAGTATTTTGTAGTTATTTTATTAGTATTTTGTATTTATTTTATTAGTATTTTGTATTTATTTTATTAGTATTGTGTATTATTTTATTAGTATTTTGTAGTTATTTTATTAGTATTTTGTAGTTAGTTCTATTAGTATTTTGTAGTTATTTTATTAGTATTTTGTAGTTAGTTCTATTAGTATTTTGTAGTTATTTTATTAGTATTTTGTAGTTAGTTCTATTAGTATTTTGTAGTTATTTTATTAGTATTTTGTAGTTAGTTCTATTAGTATTTTGTAGTTATTTTATTAGTATTTTGTAGTTAGTTCTATTAGTATTTTGTAGTTATTTTATTAGTATTTTGTAGTTATTTTATTAGTATTTTGTAGTTAGTTCTATTAGTATTTTGTAGTTATTTTAATAGTATTTTGTAGTTAGTTCTATTAGTATTTTGTAGTTATTTTATTAGTATTTTGTAGTTAGTTCTATTCGTATTTTGTAGTTATTTTATTAGTATTTTGTAGTTATTTTATTAGTATTTTGTAGTTATTTTATTAGTATTTTGTAGTTAGTTCTATTAGTATTTTGTAGTTATTTTATTAGTATTTTGTAGTTATTTTATTAGTATTTTGTAGTTAGTTCTATTAGTATTTTGTAGTTATTTTATTAGTATTTTGTAGTTATTTTATTAGTATTTTGTAGTTAGTTCTATTAGTATTTTGTAGTTATTTAATTAGTATTTTGTATTTATTTTATTAGTATTTTGTAGTTAGTTCTATTAGTATTTTGTAGTTATTTTATTAGTATTTTGTAGTTATTTTATTAGTATTTTGTAGTTATTTTATTAGTATTTTGTAGTTATTTTATTAGTATTTTGTAGTTAGTTCTATTAGTATTTTGTAGTTATTTTATTAGTATTTTGTAGTTATTTTATTAGTATTTTGTAGTTATTTTATTAGTATTTTGTAGTTATTTTATTAATATTTTGTAGTTATTTTATTAGTATTTTGTAGTTATTTTATTAGTATTTTGTAGTTATTTTATTAATATTATGACTATTAGTATTTTGTAGTTATTTTATTAGTATTTTGTATTTATTTTATTAGTATTGTGTATTATTTTATTAGTATTTTGTAGTTATTTTATTAGTATTTTGTAGTTATTTTATTAGTATTTTGTAGTTAGTTCTATTAGTATTTTGTAGTTATTTTATTAGTATTTTGTAGTTATTTTATTAGTATTTTGTAGTTAGTTCTATTAGTATTTTGTAGTTATTTTATTAGTATTTTCTAGTTATTTTATTAGTATTTTGTAGTTATTTTATTAGTATTTTGTAGTTATTTTATTAATATTTTGTAGTTATTTTATTAGTATTTTGTAGTTATTTTATTAGTATTTTGTAGTTATTTTATTAATATTTTGTAGTTATTTTATTAGTATTTTGTAGTTATTTTATTAGTATTTTGTATTTATTTTATTAGTATTTTGTATTTATTTTATTAGTATTGTGTATTATTTTATTAGTATTTTGTAGTTAGTTCTATTAGTATTTTGTAGTTATTTTATTAGTATTTTGTAGTTAGTTCTATTTTATTAGTAGTATTGCGCCTGATTAATTGTTTATTTATTAAAACTTATTAAATTAGTTGAAGTCGGTAAATAATTCGAATGGATCTATTTAAATTTATCGGAGTCTGCGAATAATGATTAGAATATTAATATCTGAGTTAATAAATGTAACAGTTTATTATAAATTGAATTTAAAATAGTAAATAGTAAACAGGTGTAAGTTTATTTTAGTGGAATATTTGATCTTTAGTTTTCAGTAAATTTCAATATTGAATTTCATGTTAAAGTGGAAAAGTAAGTTGTCGGATCTGTGTGAGTTATTTGTGCTTTAATATGTAGTTAATGGTAGAGTTTGTATTTGTATAGAGGTTTATCTATTTGTGGAGTTAAGTATAAAGATAGTTTTTGTAAATTATTGTATTTCAGTTAGTCTATTTTGTTCAAATTATATGGAAAAAACTACAATCTTGTATCTTCACTTATTAACACTAATATGTTTATCCAAATGATTGTATAAAAGCTACAATCTTTCTCATTAAAGAAATGACTTATTGCATGTTTCCTTACAATAATAATGTGAACACTTAATTTTATTATTTAATGAATTTTTTGCTTTAAACTCTCTTTTTTATTTGTATTTTATATTCTACATATAATATTATATTTTAGATAATTAATCGCTTCCTTTGTGTGCGTATAAAGCCACACACACACACACACACACACATTTGATCTCTCGTTCAATCACTCACGCACTCGATGGCGTTCTCGCTCGTCAACTCTCTTATTCTCTAACTCGCCAACCATCAGAACCTTACTGTCATTGCGACCTGCGATTCGTCAGCTTGCGTTCGACTCGAGGCGTCGTTGAGTGGACGCTGCGAGGTCGTAGTTCACGGCATAGGCTCGCTGACCGCCGCTGACCGCACGACATTCGTTTCCACCTATTTGCGACAGTTCGGCAAAGAGCTCTCGGAGAACGGATTCAGCGCTCAGGTTGCATTCGTTTCATTGCAGTTATCGCGAGGATGTAGGAAATTGATGATTATGTGTGTGCTATCGAAAAGAAATGATCATTTAAGAGAATTTGGCAGAACAGTAAATTAATATTTTTTTTAAAATTATTTACTTGGAAAATTTCTTATTTTTGATTTCCGGCCAAATAATCAGATAAAGTTAATAATTTTATTTGGTTGGCTGCAAATTTCTTTTTTTTTAGTCAATAATTTGCCTTTAAAATGAATAGATTTTATAAAAGTATTGCATCACACTGTTTACCAAGAAGTTGCTACCCATATAAACACTGTCTGTAGATGATGTAACTATAATAGTTTATAAATTCTTAAGTCAGTTTTTTAAATATAATAATTGTAAATTAATATTACATAAATTTTTGTTTTATTAAATCACAAAACATTATCCTGGATGATTGTTTTTAAAGAATATATAATATATAATACAGTCTGTATTATAGTATATTATCTAGTCTATTGTATAGTATATTATGTATTGTATTGTCTATTATATAATTTATTTTAAAGTATTTATCGCAATAATAATAATGATATTTATAATATTTGAACTGCCAACGTCTCTTGTACCAAGAAACTTTAACAATTTAACCAAGAAACCCGTATTCCTTTCAAGTGCAATTGCTGATTCCACAATACCTCCTGCAACATCTATTAATGTTGCCTTTCTAATTTGCTAACTACATCACCACGAATGAAGATGCCACTTCTGATTAATAAAAATGACGCAGAGCTTCCGTTGTACCTTAAGATCGCCTGTGATCATCTCAAGGTCACCAGTGTATATGAACATGTTAGTACACATTAGATTAACAATAGCATTCATTGTTTATGGGAAACATTGAAATATATTATTTAAATTTATATATCATTTTATAATACTGATTATAGTTAATAGAGATGATTGTTCTCTTTATATTAACTTCTTTTGTATTAACTTCTATTATATTAACATTATAGTATATCTCTAATTATATAACTTATTTTTATTTTAAATAAAAATACAAAAGTTTCCTGATGTGGACCAAAGTATTTATAAAACATTTTTATTCCAAAACAAAAGCTTGACTTAAAATGTATGTAATTTAACCTCAATCTTAACCTATATATAAACTTCCCATAAACCCATTAGTTACCTAAGTATTCCCATTGACCAGTTGACCAAGAACATTCGTGGTCTCAGCGAATCGCTGACCGGTCTAATTGGTCAGCGATTGGCTGCTATAGAAATGCAACTCGACTGCAGTGAAACGGTGAAGTGTTGGCAAGCAACTCCGAGGGATGGGAGGGTAGCCATAGCGGTCAATGTAATTTATATCTGCGAAGATTATGGTGAGATCAAATCTTTTCTATTTTTATTTATTTCTATTAATTCGTCTTATTAATCTCAAATGTGTTTATAGCTTTTAGTGTCAATATTTCCTTAATTACCACAATATATTGTATCCACTTTTTCTATTCCCTCTATATCTCCTCTATCCCCCTATTCACCCCATACCTCTATTTTCGCCATTACTCCATTTTCCTATACCCCCAAACACCCTATTTACCCCATGTCCTCATATTACCCCCATTCTCTCTAACCCGCACTCTAGGTATATCGGAGAGAGATCTTCGTCTTTTGATTGACAGCTTGCAGTTCATTGACTTCGGTGCTCGAAACCTCTCCTCAATCGTCGATCAATTGAAGTCGCGAGATCTAGTCCATAGTACAGAAGATTTCTCATTCATTGATTTGGTTTCGTCTATTTCTCATTTGTTCACGATTCTTGACAATGGGTTAGAGTTGTGGGGTGGTGGGGTGGTGGCAATGGTGGGGTGGTGGGGTGGTGGGGTGGTGGTAGTGGTGGGGTGGTAGCAGTGATGGGGTTATGGCAGTAGTGGGGTGGTGGTAGTGGTGGGGTTATAGCAGTGGTGGGGTTATGGCAGTAGTGGGGTGGTGGTAGTGGTGGGGTTATGGCAGTGGTGGGGTGGTGGCAGTGGTGTGATGGTGGGGTGGTGGTAGTGGTGGAGTGGTGACAATGGTGGGGTTATGGCAGTGGTGGGGTGGTGGTAGTGGTGGGGTGGTAGCAGTGATGGGGTGGTAGCAGTGGTGGGGTGGTGACAGTGGTGGGGTTATGGCAGTAGTGGGGTGGTGGTAGTGGTGGGGTGGTAGCAGTGATGGGGTGGTAGCAGTGGTGGGGTGGTGGCAGTAGTGGGGTTATGGTAATGGTGGGGTGGTGATAGTGGTAGAATGGTGACAGTGGTGGGTGGTGGGTGGTGGCAGTGGTGAGTTGGGGGGTTGTATGTTGGATATAATGGTGGGGTGGTGGAGTGGTGGGTGTGGCAATGCTGGGGTGGTGGCAGTGGTGGGATGGTGACAGTGGTAGGGTGGTGATAGTGGTGGAGTGGTGGCAGTGGTGGGGTTATGGCAGTGGTGGGATGGTGGCAATGGTTGGGTGGTGGCAGTGGTTGGGTGGTGAGAGTCGTGGGGTGGTAGCAGTGGTGGGGTGGTGACAGTGGTGGGGGTATGGCAGTAGTGGGGTGGTGGTAGTGGTGGGGTGGTAGCAGTGATGGGGTGGTAGCAGTGGTGGGGTGGTGGCAGTAGTGGGGTTATGGTAATGGTGGGGTGGTGATAGTGGTGGGGTGGTGATAGTGGTAGAATGGTGACAGTGGTGGGTGGTGGGTGGTGGCAGTGGTGAGTTGGGGGGTTGTAGGTTGGATATAGTGGTGGGGTGGTGGAGTGGTGGGTGTGGCAATGCTGGGGTGGTGGCAGTGGTGGGATGGTGATAGTGGTAGGGTGGTGATAGTGGTGGAGTGGTGGCAGTGGTGGGGTTATGGCAGTGGTGGGATGGTGGCAATGGTTGGGTGGTGGCAGTGGTGGGGTGGTGAGAGTCGTGGGGTGGTGAAAGTGGTGGGGTAGTGGCAGTGGTGGGGTGGTGGCAATGGTAGGGTGGAGACAGTGGTGGCGTGGTGGCAATGGTACGGTGGAGACAGTGGTGGGGTGGTGAAAGTGATGGGGTAGTGGCAGTGGTGGGGTGGTGGCAAGGGTGGGGTGGAGGCAATTGTCGGGTGGTGGTAATGGTGGGGTGGTGGCAGTGGTGGGGTGGTGGTAATGGTGTGGTGGTGGCAGTGGTGGGGTGGTGACAATGGAGGCAGTTGTGGGATGGTGGCAGTGGTTGGGTTATGGCAGTGGTGGGGTGGTGGCATTGATGTGGTGGTGGCAGTGGTGGGGTGGTGGCAGTGGGTGGGTGGTGGCAGTGGGTGAGTGGTGGCAGTGGTGGGGTGATAGCAGTGGTGGGGTGGTGGCCGTGGTGGGGTGGTGGTAGTGGGTGGGTGGTGGCAGTGGGTGAGTGGTGGCAGTGGTGGGGTGATGGCAGTGGTGGGGTGGTGGCAGTGGTGGGGTGATGGCAGTGGGTGGGTGGTGGCAGTGGTGAGGTGGTGGCCGTGGTGGGGTGGTGACAATGGTGGGGTGGTGAAAGTGGTGGGGTGGTGGCAGTGGTGAGGTGATGGCAGTGTTGGGGGGGTGGGGTTGTGGCAGTGGGTGGGTGGTGGCAGTGGTGGGGTGGTGGCAGTGGTGAGGTGATGGCAGTGGGGGGGGGGTGGTGGCTGTGGTGGGGTGGTGATAGTATTGTGGTGGTGGCAGTGGTGGGGTGGTGATAGTGTTTTGGTGGTGGCAGTGGTGGGTTGGTGGCAGTGGGGGGGTGGTGACAGTGGTGGGGTGGTAGCAGTGGTGGGGTGGTAGCAGTGGTGGGAATGAACAGTGTTGGAGTTTAGTGGAGTGTTGCTAAGAGTATCACGAAGATAGATTAATTAGAATTATAAAATATGTCGAAGTTAGTTAATTATACTATAACTATAATATAACTATAATATAGTTGTACTAAAACACGTTTATTTGTTCATTGAGATCCAATACCAGATCTCAATCTAAACCTCATCCACCCACACATAGTAACATTGCATTCACGTCTCGTGCCATTCGATTGGCTATTAAATCATATTACCATGGCAACGGATCTAAAGATGACAACAAAAGTCATGCTCGTCGATTAGTTGCAGCTCTTTACACTCTGCGACTTTCACAAAATAAGGAATGTAATTTGTACGCATGTAGACTACCAATAGCTCTGGTTAGTTTTTCCCTTCCTCCCTTCCTTTCTCCCAACCTCCCTTCCTTTCTCCCAACTTCCATTCTTCTCTCACAACCACCCTTCCTCTCTCCCAACCTCCATTCATCTATCCCAACTTCCATTCCTCTCTCCCAACCTCCCTTCATCTCTTCCAACCTCCCTTTCTCTCTCCCAACTACCATTCCTCTCTCCCAACCTCCCTTCATCTCTTCCAACCTCCCTTCCTCTCTCCCAACTACCATTCCTCTCTCCCAACCTCCCTTCCTCTCTGCCAACCTCCATTCCTCCTAACCTCCCTTCCTCTTTTCTAACCTCCCTTCTTCCCTCAGATACAGGCTGGCTACACTAGGGAGTACATGATTGCCATGACAGATCTGTCAGCGCTCAGCCGCCGTTTGACCTCTGACCCCTCTAGTGGAGATGCTGCAACCTTTATCCTCCGCGACTTCGATCTCAGTTCAATGACGGAAGTGAAATTCGTAACGTGGAGAACATTCTTTCGCCGTCACGTGACTTCTCTCAACAGGTCAGTTAGCGGTCAAGTCTAGGAGTAGAAGAGCATGTTTGAGAATGTTCATCTAAAAGTGAGGAGAAGACTTCCTTGACTTATTTTATTTTTACACTTATATTACTGAACATAACACCTTCATCACTTTACAGTCATATGCCTCCTATTAACCTCTTCCCACACTCTCCCTCACTATCCCACACTCTTAATCACTCACCCAAACTCTCCATCACTCTCCTCCACTCTCCTCCATTCTCCCTCTCTCTCCTCCACTCTCCTCCAATCTCCCTTACTCTCCTCCACTCTCCGCCACTCTCCCTCACTCTCCTCCACTCTCCCTCACTCTTCCTCACTTTCCCTCACTCTCCCTTACCCTCCCTCACTCTCCCTCACTCTCCTCCACTCTCCTCCACTCTCCCTTACTCTCCCTCACTCTCCCTCACTCTCCTCCACTCTCCCCCACTCTCCCTCACTCTCACTTACTCTCCCTCACTGTCCCTTATTCTCCCTCACTCTCCCTTATTCTCCCTTATTCTCCCTCACTCTTCTCCACTCTCCTCCACTCTCTTTCACTCTCCCTTACTCTCCCTCACTCTCCCTCACTCTCCTTAACTCTCCTCCACTCTTCCTCACTCTCCTTCACTCTCCCTCACCCTCCTCCACTCTCCTCCACTCTCCTCCACTCTCCTCCACTCCCCTCCACTCTCCTCCACTCCCCCTCACTCTCCCTCACTCTCCTGCACTCTCCTCCACTTTCCCTCACTGTCCCTCCCTCACTCTCCCTCACTCTCATCCACTCTCCTCCACTCTCCTCCACTCTCCTCCACTCTCCTCCACTCTCCTCCACTCTCCTCCACTCTCCCTCACTCCCCTCCACTCTCCCTGACTCTACCTAACTCACACTTACCTAATATCCATCCCACTCTCCCTATATCCTCACTCTCCTACAGGCACCCCCTTGACATCTACCAACTAATCGTCAATGATGTCCAACTTTTGCTTCTCTACTCAGTCTCAGAATTGACTTCTTGTCTTCCCGACTATTTCAAGTACTTTAAAATTGTGTTGCCATCGGATGAAGGATCTAAAAACGGTCAAGCTGGTCAAGCTGGACTAGCTGTTCAAGCTTCGGCAAACGTACATCTTAAGGTCAAATCTATAAATATTTAAATTGCTCTTTTCTATACCAATTCTATAAAGGAAAATACTTTGATCAAAATA
The DNA here is from genome assembly GCA_964035775.1 of Osedax frankpressi. NCBI lineage: Eukaryota > Metazoa > Annelida > Polychaeta > Sabellida > Siboglinidae > Osedax > Osedax frankpressi. Next base: position 26,724,944 of record OZ038315.1, read on the forward strand.
ACCACATTGTAATTGATTTAGTACTTGATGTAACTATAAATGTAGTTTTTTTTAACTACTTCAAAGACTAAAGTTAAGACCTCAAAGTATTTGGTCAGAAGTTTGGGTCTCACTTGTATATAGAAATGTATATATCAAATATATTGAATGTTTAATTTCCAATCTGTTTCAAAAATAAAATATCTTACCCAAGAGATATTTCTAAGTTCTTGTTTCTAAGTTATTTTGTTTCTAAGTTCTTTTATTGCTAAGTTCTTGTTTCTAAGTTCTTGTTTCTAATTTCTTGTTTCTAATTTCCTTTGTTTCTAAGTTCTTTTATTGCTGAGTTCTTGTTTCTAAATTCTTTTGTTTCTAAGTTCTTGTTTCTAAGTTATTGTGTCTAAGTTCTTGTTTTTAAGTTCTTGTTTCTAAGTACTTTGGTTTTTAAGTTCTTTATTTTTAAGCTCTTATTTCTAAGTGCTTATTTCTAAGTTCTTATTTCTAAGTTCTTGTTTCTAAATTCTTTTATTTCTAAGTGCTTATTTCTAAGTTCTTGTTTCTAAGTTCTTTTATTTCTAAGTTTTTTGTTTCTAAGTTCTTATTTCTAAGTTCTTGTTTATAAGTACCTCCGTTTCTAAGTTATTTTGTTTCTAAGATCTTATTTCTAAGTTCTTGTTTCTAAGTTCTTTTGTTTCTAAGTTTTTTGTTTCTAAGTTCTTATTTCTAAGTTCTTTTGTTTCTAAGTTCTTCTTTCTAAGTTCTTGTTTATAAGTACTTTTGTTTCTAAGTTCTTGTTTCTAAGTTCTTTTGTTTCTAAGTTCTTTTTTCTAAGTTCTTTTGTTTCTAAGTTCTTATTTATAAGTGCTTGTTTCTATGTTCTTGTTTCTAAGT
>OZ038315.1:26726013-26819683 GCA_964035775.1 Osedax frankpressi
TTGTAGTTAGTTCTATTAGTATTTTGTAGTTATTTTATTAGTATTTTGTAGTTATTTTATTAGTATTTTGTAGTTATTTTATTAGTATTTTGTAGTTAGTTCTATTAGTATTTTGTAGTTATTTTATTAGTATTTTGTAGTTATTTTATTAGTATTTTGTAGTTATTTTATTAGTATTTTGTAGTTATTTTATTAATATTTTGTAGTTATTTTATTAGTATTTTGTAGTTATTTTATTAGTATTTTGTAATTATTTTATTAATATTATGACTATTAGTATTTTGTAGTTATTTTATTAGTATTTTGTATTTATTTTATTAGTATTTTGTATTTATTTTATTAGTATTGTGTATTATTTTATTAGTATTTTGTAGTTATTTTATTAGTATTTTGTAGTTAGTTCTATTAGTATTTTGTAGTTATTTTATTAGTATTTTGTAGTTAGTTCTATTAGTATTTTGTAGTTATTTTATTAGTATTTTGTAGTTAGTTCTATTAGTATTTTGTAGTTATTTTATTAGTATTTTGTAGTTAGTTCTATTAGTATTTTGTAGTTATTTTATTAGTATTTTGTAGTTAGTTCTATTAGTATTTTGTAGTTATTTTATTAGTATTTTGTAGTTATTTTATTAGTATTTTGTAGTTAGTTCTATTAGTATTTTGTAGTTATTTTAATAGTATTTTGTAGTTAGTTCTATTAGTATTTTGTAGTTATTTTATTAGTATTTTGTAGTTAGTTCTATTCGTATTTTGTAGTTATTTTATTAGTATTTTGTAGTTATTTTATTAGTATTTTGTAGTTATTTTATTAGTATTTTGTAGTTAGTTCTATTAGTATTTTGTAGTTATTTTATTAGTATTTTGTAGTTATTTTATTAGTATTTTGTAGTTAGTTCTATTAGTATTTTGTAGTTATTTTATTAGTATTTTGTAGTTATTTTATTAGTATTTTGTAGTTAGTTCTATTAGTATTTTGTAGTTATTTAATTAGTATTTTGTATTTATTTTATTAGTATTTTGTAGTTAGTTCTATTAGTATTTTGTAGTTATTTTATTAGTATTTTGTAGTTATTTTATTAGTATTTTGTAGTTATTTTATTAGTATTTTGTAGTTATTTTATTAGTATTTTGTAGTTAGTTCTATTAGTATTTTGTAGTTATTTTATTAGTATTTTGTAGTTATTTTATTAGTATTTTGTAGTTATTTTATTAGTATTTTGTAGTTATTTTATTAATATTTTGTAGTTATTTTATTAGTATTTTGTAGTTATTTTATTAGTATTTTGTAGTTATTTTATTAATATTATGACTATTAGTATTTTGTAGTTATTTTATTAGTATTTTGTATTTATTTTATTAGTATTGTGTATTATTTTATTAGTATTTTGTAGTTATTTTATTAGTATTTTGTAGTTATTTTATTAGTATTTTGTAGTTAGTTCTATTAGTATTTTGTAGTTATTTTATTAGTATTTTGTAGTTATTTTATTAGTATTTTGTAGTTAGTTCTATTAGTATTTTGTAGTTATTTTATTAGTATTTTCTAGTTATTTTATTAGTATTTTGTAGTTATTTTATTAGTATTTTGTAGTTATTTTATTAATATTTTGTAGTTATTTTATTAGTATTTTGTAGTTATTTTATTAGTATTTTGTAGTTATTTTATTAATATTTTGTAGTTATTTTATTAGTATTTTGTAGTTATTTTATTAGTATTTTGTATTTATTTTATTAGTATTTTGTATTTATTTTATTAGTATTGTGTATTATTTTATTAGTATTTTGTAGTTAGTTCTATTAGTATTTTGTAGTTATTTTATTAGTATTTTGTAGTTAGTTCTATTTTATTAGTAGTATTGCGCCTGATTAATTGTTTATTTATTAAAACTTATTAAATTAGTTGAAGTCGGTAAATAATTCGAATGGATCTATTTAAATTTATCGGAGTCTGCGAATAATGATTAGAATATTAATATCTGAGTTAATAAATGTAACAGTTTATTATAAATTGAATTTAAAATAGTAAATAGTAAACAGGTGTAAGTTTATTTTAGTGGAATATTTGATCTTTAGTTTTCAGTAAATTTCAATATTGAATTTCATGTTAAAGTGGAAAAGTAAGTTGTCGGATCTGTGTGAGTTATTTGTGCTTTAATATGTAGTTAATGGTAGAGTTTGTATTTGTATAGAGGTTTATCTATTTGTGGAGTTAAGTATAAAGATAGTTTTTGTAAATTATTGTATTTCAGTTAGTCTATTTTGTTCAAATTATATGGAAAAAACTACAATCTTGTATCTTCACTTATTAACACTAATATGTTTATCCAAATGATTGTATAAAAGCTACAATCTTTCTCATTAAAGAAATGACTTATTGCATGTTTCCTTACAATAATAATGTGAACACTTAATTTTATTATTTAATGAATTTTTTGCTTTAAACTCTCTTTTTTATTTGTATTTTATATTCTACATATAATATTATATTTTAGATAATTAATCGCTTCCTTTGTGTGCGTATAAAGCCACACACACACACACACACACACATTTGATCTCTCGTTCAATCACTCACGCACTCGATGGCGTTCTCGCTCGTCAACTCTCTTATTCTCTAACTCGCCAACCATCAGAACCTTACTGTCATTGCGACCTGCGATTCGTCAGCTTGCGTTCGACTCGAGGCGTCGTTGAGTGGACGCTGCGAGGTCGTAGTTCACGGCATAGGCTCGCTGACCGCCGCTGACCGCACGACATTCGTTTCCACCTATTTGCGACAGTTCGGCAAAGAGCTCTCGGAGAACGGATTCAGCGCTCAGGTTGCATTCGTTTCATTGCAGTTATCGCGAGGATGTAGGAAATTGATGATTATGTGTGTGCTATCGAAAAGAAATGATCATTTAAGAGAATTTGGCAGAACAGTAAATTAATATTTTTTTTAAAATTATTTACTTGGAAAATTTCTTATTTTTGATTTCCGGCCAAATAATCAGATAAAGTTAATAATTTTATTTGGTTGGCTGCAAATTTCTTTTTTTTTAGTCAATAATTTGCCTTTAAAATGAATAGATTTTATAAAAGTATTGCATCACACTGTTTACCAAGAAGTTGCTACCCATATAAACACTGTCTGTAGATGATGTAACTATAATAGTTTATAAATTCTTAAGTCAGTTTTTTAAATATAATAATTGTAAATTAATATTACATAAATTTTTGTTTTATTAAATCACAAAACATTATCCTGGATGATTGTTTTTAAAGAATATATAATATATAATACAGTCTGTATTATAGTATATTATCTAGTCTATTGTATAGTATATTATGTATTGTATTGTCTATTATATAATTTATTTTAAAGTATTTATCGCAATAATAATAATGATATTTATAATATTTGAACTGCCAACGTCTCTTGTACCAAGAAACTTTAACAATTTAACCAAGAAACCCGTATTCCTTTCAAGTGCAATTGCTGATTCCACAATACCTCCTGCAACATCTATTAATGTTGCCTTTCTAATTTGCTAACTACATCACCACGAATGAAGATGCCACTTCTGATTAATAAAAATGACGCAGAGCTTCCGTTGTACCTTAAGATCGCCTGTGATCATCTCAAGGTCACCAGTGTATATGAACATGTTAGTACACATTAGATTAACAATAGCATTCATTGTTTATGGGAAACATTGAAATATATTATTTAAATTTATATATCATTTTATAATACTGATTATAGTTAATAGAGATGATTGTTCTCTTTATATTAACTTCTTTTGTATTAACTTCTATTATATTAACATTATAGTATATCTCTAATTATATAACTTATTTTTATTTTAAATAAAAATACAAAAGTTTCCTGATGTGGACCAAAGTATTTATAAAACATTTTTATTCCAAAACAAAAGCTTGACTTAAAATGTATGTAATTTAACCTCAATCTTAACCTATATATAAACTTCCCATAAACCCATTAGTTACCTAAGTATTCCCATTGACCAGTTGACCAAGAACATTCGTGGTCTCAGCGAATCGCTGACCGGTCTAATTGGTCAGCGATTGGCTGCTATAGAAATGCAACTCGACTGCAGTGAAACGGTGAAGTGTTGGCAAGCAACTCCGAGGGATGGGAGGGTAGCCATAGCGGTCAATGTAATTTATATCTGCGAAGATTATGGTGAGATCAAATCTTTTCTATTTTTATTTATTTCTATTAATTCGTCTTATTAATCTCAAATGTGTTTATAGCTTTTAGTGTCAATATTTCCTTAATTACCACAATATATTGTATCCACTTTTTCTATTCCCTCTATATCTCCTCTATCCCCCTATTCACCCCATACCTCTATTTTCGCCATTACTCCATTTTCCTATACCCCCAAACACCCTATTTACCCCATGTCCTCATATTACCCCCATTCTCTCTAACCCGCACTCTAGGTATATCGGAGAGAGATCTTCGTCTTTTGATTGACAGCTTGCAGTTCATTGACTTCGGTGCTCGAAACCTCTCCTCAATCGTCGATCAATTGAAGTCGCGAGATCTAGTCCATAGTACAGAAGATTTCTCATTCATTGATTTGGTTTCGTCTATTTCTCATTTGTTCACGATTCTTGACAATGGGTTAGAGTTGTGGGGTGGTGGGGTGGTGGCAATGGTGGGGTGGTGGGGTGGTGGGGTGGTGGTAGTGGTGGGGTGGTAGCAGTGATGGGGTTATGGCAGTAGTGGGGTGGTGGTAGTGGTGGGGTTATAGCAGTGGTGGGGTTATGGCAGTAGTGGGGTGGTGGTAGTGGTGGGGTTATGGCAGTGGTGGGGTGGTGGCAGTGGTGTGATGGTGGGGTGGTGGTAGTGGTGGAGTGGTGACAATGGTGGGGTTATGGCAGTGGTGGGGTGGTGGTAGTGGTGGGGTGGTAGCAGTGATGGGGTGGTAGCAGTGGTGGGGTGGTGACAGTGGTGGGGTTATGGCAGTAGTGGGGTGGTGGTAGTGGTGGGGTGGTAGCAGTGATGGGGTGGTAGCAGTGGTGGGGTGGTGGCAGTAGTGGGGTTATGGTAATGGTGGGGTGGTGATAGTGGTAGAATGGTGACAGTGGTGGGTGGTGGGTGGTGGCAGTGGTGAGTTGGGGGGTTGTATGTTGGATATAATGGTGGGGTGGTGGAGTGGTGGGTGTGGCAATGCTGGGGTGGTGGCAGTGGTGGGATGGTGACAGTGGTAGGGTGGTGATAGTGGTGGAGTGGTGGCAGTGGTGGGGTTATGGCAGTGGTGGGATGGTGGCAATGGTTGGGTGGTGGCAGTGGTTGGGTGGTGAGAGTCGTGGGGTGGTAGCAGTGGTGGGGTGGTGACAGTGGTGGGGGTATGGCAGTAGTGGGGTGGTGGTAGTGGTGGGGTGGTAGCAGTGATGGGGTGGTAGCAGTGGTGGGGTGGTGGCAGTAGTGGGGTTATGGTAATGGTGGGGTGGTGATAGTGGTGGGGTGGTGATAGTGGTAGAATGGTGACAGTGGTGGGTGGTGGGTGGTGGCAGTGGTGAGTTGGGGGGTTGTAGGTTGGATATAGTGGTGGGGTGGTGGAGTGGTGGGTGTGGCAATGCTGGGGTGGTGGCAGTGGTGGGATGGTGATAGTGGTAGGGTGGTGATAGTGGTGGAGTGGTGGCAGTGGTGGGGTTATGGCAGTGGTGGGATGGTGGCAATGGTTGGGTGGTGGCAGTGGTGGGGTGGTGAGAGTCGTGGGGTGGTGAAAGTGGTGGGGTAGTGGCAGTGGTGGGGTGGTGGCAATGGTAGGGTGGAGACAGTGGTGGCGTGGTGGCAATGGTACGGTGGAGACAGTGGTGGGGTGGTGAAAGTGATGGGGTAGTGGCAGTGGTGGGGTGGTGGCAAGGGTGGGGTGGAGGCAATTGTCGGGTGGTGGTAATGGTGGGGTGGTGGCAGTGGTGGGGTGGTGGTAATGGTGTGGTGGTGGCAGTGGTGGGGTGGTGACAATGGAGGCAGTTGTGGGATGGTGGCAGTGGTTGGGTTATGGCAGTGGTGGGGTGGTGGCATTGATGTGGTGGTGGCAGTGGTGGGGTGGTGGCAGTGGGTGGGTGGTGGCAGTGGGTGAGTGGTGGCAGTGGTGGGGTGATAGCAGTGGTGGGGTGGTGGCCGTGGTGGGGTGGTGGTAGTGGGTGGGTGGTGGCAGTGGGTGAGTGGTGGCAGTGGTGGGGTGATGGCAGTGGTGGGGTGGTGGCAGTGGTGGGGTGATGGCAGTGGGTGGGTGGTGGCAGTGGTGAGGTGGTGGCCGTGGTGGGGTGGTGACAATGGTGGGGTGGTGAAAGTGGTGGGGTGGTGGCAGTGGTGAGGTGATGGCAGTGTTGGGGGGGTGGGGTTGTGGCAGTGGGTGGGTGGTGGCAGTGGTGGGGTGGTGGCAGTGGTGAGGTGATGGCAGTGGGGGGGGGGTGGTGGCTGTGGTGGGGTGGTGATAGTATTGTGGTGGTGGCAGTGGTGGGGTGGTGATAGTGTTTTGGTGGTGGCAGTGGTGGGTTGGTGGCAGTGGGGGGGTGGTGACAGTGGTGGGGTGGTAGCAGTGGTGGGGTGGTAGCAGTGGTGGGAATGAACAGTGTTGGAGTTTAGTGGAGTGTTGCTAAGAGTATCACGAAGATAGATTAATTAGAATTATAAAATATGTCGAAGTTAGTTAATTATACTATAACTATAATATAACTATAATATAGTTGTACTAAAACACGTTTATTTGTTCATTGAGATCCAATACCAGATCTCAATCTAAACCTCATCCACCCACACATAGTAACATTGCATTCACGTCTCGTGCCATTCGATTGGCTATTAAATCATATTACCATGGCAACGGATCTAAAGATGACAACAAAAGTCATGCTCGTCGATTAGTTGCAGCTCTTTACACTCTGCGACTTTCACAAAATAAGGAATGTAATTTGTACGCATGTAGACTACCAATAGCTCTGGTTAGTTTTTCCCTTCCTCCCTTCCTTTCTCCCAACCTCCCTTCCTTTCTCCCAACTTCCATTCTTCTCTCACAACCACCCTTCCTCTCTCCCAACCTCCATTCATCTATCCCAACTTCCATTCCTCTCTCCCAACCTCCCTTCATCTCTTCCAACCTCCCTTTCTCTCTCCCAACTACCATTCCTCTCTCCCAACCTCCCTTCATCTCTTCCAACCTCCCTTCCTCTCTCCCAACTACCATTCCTCTCTCCCAACCTCCCTTCCTCTCTGCCAACCTCCATTCCTCCTAACCTCCCTTCCTCTTTTCTAACCTCCCTTCTTCCCTCAGATACAGGCTGGCTACACTAGGGAGTACATGATTGCCATGACAGATCTGTCAGCGCTCAGCCGCCGTTTGACCTCTGACCCCTCTAGTGGAGATGCTGCAACCTTTATCCTCCGCGACTTCGATCTCAGTTCAATGACGGAAGTGAAATTCGTAACGTGGAGAACATTCTTTCGCCGTCACGTGACTTCTCTCAACAGGTCAGTTAGCGGTCAAGTCTAGGAGTAGAAGAGCATGTTTGAGAATGTTCATCTAAAAGTGAGGAGAAGACTTCCTTGACTTATTTTATTTTTACACTTATATTACTGAACATAACACCTTCATCACTTTACAGTCATATGCCTCCTATTAACCTCTTCCCACACTCTCCCTCACTATCCCACACTCTTAATCACTCACCCAAACTCTCCATCACTCTCCTCCACTCTCCTCCATTCTCCCTCTCTCTCCTCCACTCTCCTCCAATCTCCCTTACTCTCCTCCACTCTCCGCCACTCTCCCTCACTCTCCTCCACTCTCCCTCACTCTTCCTCACTTTCCCTCACTCTCCCTTACCCTCCCTCACTCTCCCTCACTCTCCTCCACTCTCCTCCACTCTCCCTTACTCTCCCTCACTCTCCCTCACTCTCCTCCACTCTCCCCCACTCTCCCTCACTCTCACTTACTCTCCCTCACTGTCCCTTATTCTCCCTCACTCTCCCTTATTCTCCCTTATTCTCCCTCACTCTTCTCCACTCTCCTCCACTCTCTTTCACTCTCCCTTACTCTCCCTCACTCTCCCTCACTCTCCTTAACTCTCCTCCACTCTTCCTCACTCTCCTTCACTCTCCCTCACCCTCCTCCACTCTCCTCCACTCTCCTCCACTCTCCTCCACTCCCCTCCACTCTCCTCCACTCCCCCTCACTCTCCCTCACTCTCCTGCACTCTCCTCCACTTTCCCTCACTGTCCCTCCCTCACTCTCCCTCACTCTCATCCACTCTCCTCCACTCTCCTCCACTCTCCTCCACTCTCCTCCACTCTCCTCCACTCTCCTCCACTCTCCCTCACTCCCCTCCACTCTCCCTGACTCTACCTAACTCACACTTACCTAATATCCATCCCACTCTCCCTATATCCTCACTCTCCTACAGGCACCCCCTTGACATCTACCAACTAATCGTCAATGATGTCCAACTTTTGCTTCTCTACTCAGTCTCAGAATTGACTTCTTGTCTTCCCGACTATTTCAAGTACTTTAAAATTGTGTTGCCATCGGATGAAGGATCTAAAAACGGTCAAGCTGGTCAAGCTGGACTAGCTGTTCAAGCTTCGGCAAACGTACATCTTAAGGTCAAATCTATAAATATTTAAATTGCTCTTTTCTATACCAATTCTATAAAGGAAAATACTTTGATCAAAATAACCACATTGTAATTGATTTAGTACTTGATGTAACTATAAATGTAGTTTTTTTTAACTACTTCAAAGACTAAAGTTAAGACCTCAAAGTATTTGGTCAGAAGTTTGGGTCTCACTTGTATATAGAAATGTATATATCAAATATATTGAATGTTTAATTTCCAATCTGTTTCAAAAATAAAATATCTTACCCAAGAGATATTTCTAAGTTCTTGTTTCTAAGTTATTTTGTTTCTAAGTTCTTTTATTGCTAAGTTCTTGTTTCTAAGTTCTTGTTTCTAATTTCTTGTTTCTAATTTCCTTTGTTTCTAAGTTCTTTTATTGCTGAGTTCTTGTTTCTAAATTCTTTTGTTTCTAAGTTCTTGTTTCTAAGTTATTGTGTCTAAGTTCTTGTTTTTAAGTTCTTGTTTCTAAGTACTTTGGTTTTTAAGTTCTTTATTTTTAAGCTCTTATTTCTAAGTGCTTATTTCTAAGTTCTTATTTCTAAGTTCTTGTTTCTAAATTCTTTTATTTCTAAGTGCTTATTTCTAAGTTCTTGTTTCTAAGTTCTTTTATTTCTAAGTTTTTTGTTTCTAAGTTCTTATTTCTAAGTTCTTGTTTATAAGTACCTCCGTTTCTAAGTTATTTTGTTTCTAAGATCTTATTTCTAAGTTCTTGTTTCTAAGTTCTTTTGTTTCTAAGTTTTTTGTTTCTAAGTTCTTATTTCTAAGTTCTTTTGTTTCTAAGTTCTTCTTTCTAAGTTCTTGTTTATAAGTACTTTTGTTTCTAAGTTCTTGTTTCTAAGTTCTTTTGTTTCTAAGTTCTTTTTTCTAAGTTCTTTTGTTTCTAAGTTCTTATTTATAAGTGCTTGTTTCTATGTTCTTGTTTCTAAGTTCTTGTTTCTATGTTCTTGTTTCTAAGTTCTTGTTTATAAGTACTTTTGTTTCTAAGTTCTTGTTTCTAAGTTCTTTTTTCTAAGTTCTTTTGTTTCTAAGTCCTTATTTATAAGTGCTTGTTTCTAAGTACTTGTTTCTAAGTTCTTATATTTTAAGTTCTTGTTTCTAAGTTATTTTGTTTCTAAGTTATTTTGTTTCTAACGTAATGTAATGTAATGTAACGTAATGTAATGTAATGTAATGTAATGTAATGTAATGTAATGTAATGTAATGTAATGTAATGTAATGTAATGTAATGTAATGTAATGTAATGTAATGTAACGTAACGTAACGTAACGTAACGTAACGTAACGTAACGTAACGTAACGTAACGTAACGTAACGTAACGTAACGTAACGTAACGTAACGTAACGTAACGTAACGTAACGTAACGTAACGTAACGTAATGTAATGTAATGTAATGTAATGTAATGTAATGTAATGTAATGTAATGTAATGTAATGTAATGTAATGTAATGTAATGTAATGTAATGTAATGTAATGTAATGTAATGTAATGCAATGCACTGCAATGTAATGCAATGCAATATAATGCAATGCACTGCAATGTAATGTAATGTTATGTGACATGATGTGCATAACAGAACTTAAAATAAATAATTAATTAAAATTATTAATATCGTTATTGATAACTACTTACAGAGATCAGTCTCTTGCGTGGCTTTGTTTAACGAGCGGTCAGCAATTATTGCAACCTTCGACGGACAGTTGATCCATTATGACTTAATTATCGGCAGCATTGTTTCTAAAGTTAAAGTAACAAGTGGTCAAGTTAGAGTCTCCTCTTCACCCTCTCCCTCGCCCTCTCACTCTCCCTAATCCTATCACTCACACTCACCCTATACACCTCCCTTTCTTCCAAAACTTTCTGATTGGATTAAACGGTACCATAGATTACATCGTTGGGTATTATTTACGATGGTTGTCATGACGATGTTCAAGATATAATACTCGTCTGCGGAGGGGCTGATGGTATTGCCCACATTGTCTGTATCAATAAGTCCATCAGGTCAGTCAATATGCAACATATTCTTTACTTCATATACATATTACCTTACAATACCTTACACTATCTTACACTACCTTACACTACCATACACTAACTTACACTAACTTACACTATCTTACACTAACTTAAACTACCTTACACTAGCTTACACTACCTTACACTACCTCACACTACCTTACACTACCTTACACTAACTTACACTAACTTACACTAACTTACACTAACTTACACTACCTTACACTAACTTAAACTACCTTACACTAGCTTACACTACCTTACACTACCTCACACTACCTCACACTACCTTACACTAACTTACACTACCTTACACTAACTTACACTAACTTACACTAACTTACACTAACTTACACTACCTTACACTAACTTACACTAACTTACACTAACTTACACTACCTTACACTACCTTACACTAACTTACACTAACTTACACTAACTTACATTAACTTACACTACCTTACTTTCTTATCTATTTGTTACATTGTTCATCTAATTTGGATCTTAAGTTAAATATTTAGTAACATTTTTAGTTAAATAGTTAGTTAAATATTTAGTTAAATTTGATGAACTATTTATGGGAATATTAATTAAATATTTAATTAAATATTGAACATTAGATATAAGTTATTTTACAAGTTAGATCAATTTAAATCAAGAGTCAGACCTACAAATTAGATCTACAAATATTCATCCTTTAATATCCGCTAACTAATCAATAATTTAGGTTTTTTATCCTTTCGACGTATTCTCTAGCTAATCGAATAGCCTCCCACGACAGCAAAGTACTAGAGACAGCACTTCCTGGTACTCTGGTCGCCGCCGCTCATGGCAAAATCAAGAGATCCCCTCGTAAAGCCGGTTGCATCTCCTATATCGCCGTTGCTCGGTGCGGCAACCGAGATCGTTTCATCGTGGTTACGTCTCTAGCCGGCGATGTCTTCACCTACAAGTACGCACATGGCACACGTAAATTACACCTGCTCGCCAACTTCGATAACCCTCGCAGGTACGTACCGCTTTAGCCGGAGAACTAGATCTAAAAATTCTTTACCAAATGGTATCATATTTCTAATTATATTTCTAATAATACTTGTAATTATATTTCTAATTATATTTCTAATAATACTTGTAATTATATTTTTAATTATATTTCTAATAATATTTCAGAGAAATACGATTGCTTACTATTTTATTTATCTCTTTAGAAAAAGTCATTTATATATTTAACTCACTCTATGGAAAATATGAAATTAGATGATGCAATAACAACCATAGCAATTAGTATGTATTTTAACCTCATAATTATGTAACAATAATCGTGTAATGTCTGCAGGTCACCTGTGAACTGCGCTGCAATATCAGTGAACTCTGACCTCACTACTTCTGTAACCACCAAAGAGGAAAGGATTGCAATAGGGGATTGGAATGGGGAAGTTAGAATGTATAGCCTTGTGGATTTCAGGAAAGTGGCGGTTAGTTCTAGATCATTGAGCAAACAACCACTCACTCTACCACACACTCACTCACTCTACCACACACGCACTCATTCTACCACACACGTACTCATTCTACCACACGCGTACTCACTCTACCACACACTCACTCACTCTACCACACACTCACTCACTCTACCACACATGCACTCACTCTACCACATGCATACTCACTTTACCATACACTCACTCACTCTACCACACATTCACTCACTCTACCACACATGCACTCACTCTACCACACGCGTACTCACTTTACCACACACTCACTCACTTTACCACATGCATACTCACTTTACCATACACTCACTCACTTTACCACACGCGTACTCACTTTACCACACACGCACTCACTTTACCACACACGCACTCACTCTACCACACACTCACTCACTCTACCACACACGCACTCATTCTACCACACACTCACTCATTCTACCACACGCGTACTCACTTTACCATACACTCACTCACTCTACCACACATGCACTCACTCTACCACACACGCACTCACTCTACCACACACCCACTCACTTTACCACATGCATACTCACTCTACCACACACTCACTCACTCTACCACACGCGTATTCACTTTACCATACACTCACTCACTCTACCACACACGCACTCACTCTACCACACACGCACTCACTCTACCACACACGCACTCACTCTACCACACACCCACTCACTTTACCACATGCATACTCACTCTACCACACACTCACTCACTCTACCACACGCGTATTCACTTTACCATACACTCACTCACTCTACCACACATGCACTCACTCTACCACACACTCACTCACTCTACCACACACGCACTCACTCTACCACACACACACTCATTCTACCACACGCGTACTCACTTTACCATACACTCACTCACTCTACCACACACGCACTCACTTTACCATACACTCACTCACTCTACCACACACGCACTCACTCTACCACACACTCACTCACTTTACCACATACGCACTCACCTTACCACACACGCACTCATTCTACCACACGCGTACTCACTCTACCATACACTCACTCACTCTACCACACACTCTCTCACTCTACCACACACGCACTCACTCTACCACACACTCACTCACTCTACCACACATGCATTCACTCTACCATACGCATACTCACTCTACCACACACGCACTCACTCTACCACACACGCACTCACCTTACCACATGCATACTCACTTTACCACACACGCACTCACTCTACCACACACTCACTCACTCTACCACACACGCACTCATTCTACCACACACTCACTCATTCTACCACACACGTACTCACTTTACCATACACTCAATCACTCTACCACACACGCACTCACTCTACCACACACTCACTCACTCTACCACACACGCACTCACTCTACCACACACTCACTCATTCTACCACACGCGTACTCACTTTACCATACACTCACTCACTCTACCACACACGCACTCACTCTACCACACACTCACTCACTCTACCACACACGCACTCACTCTACCACACACTCACTCATTCTACCACACGCGTACTCACTTTACCATACACTCACTCACTCTACCACACATGCACTCACTCTACCACATGCATACTCACTTTACCATACACTCACTCACTCTACCACACATGCACTCACTCTACCACACACGCACTCACTCTACCACACACCCACTCACTTTACCACATGCATACTCACTCTACCACACACTCACTCACTCTACCACACGCGTATTCACTTTACCATACACTCACTCACTCTACCACACACGCACTCACTCTACCACACACTCACTCACTCTACCACACTTGCACTCACTTTACCACACGCGTACTCACTTTACCACACACTCACTCACTCTACCACACATGCACTCACTCTACCACATGCATACCCACTTTACCACATACGCACTCACCTTACCACACACGCACTCATTCTACCACACGCGTACTCACTCTACCATACACTCACTCACTCTACCACACACTCACTCACTCTACCACACTTGCACTCACTTTACCACACGCATACTCACTTTACCACACACGCACTCACTCTACCACACACTCACTCACTCTACCACACATGCACTCACTCTACCACATGCATACCCACTTTACCACATACGCACTCACCTTACCACACACGCACTCATTCTACCACACGCGTACTCACTCTACCATACACTCACTCACTCTACCACACACTCTCTCACTCTACCACACACGCACTCACTCTACCACACACTCACTCACTCTACCACACTTGCACTCACTTTACCACACGCGTACTCACTTTACCACACACGCACTCACTCTACCACACATGCACTCACTCTACCACATGCATACCCACTTTACCACATACGCACTCACCTTACCACACACGCACTCATTCTACCACACGCGTACTCACTCTACCATACACTCACTCACTCTACCACACACTCACTCACTCTACCACACTTGCACTCACTTTACCACACGCATACTCACTTTACCACACACGCACTCACTCTACCACACACTCACTCACTCTACCACACATGCACTCACTCTACCACATGCATACCCACTTTACCACATACGCACTCACCTTACCACACACGCACTCATTCTACCACACGCGTACTCACTCTACCATACACTCACTCACTCTACCACACACTCTCTCACTCTACCACACACGCACTCACTCTACCACACACTCACTCACTCTACCACACATGCATTCACTCTACCATACGCATACTCACTCTACCACACACGCACTCACTCTACCACACACGCACTCACCTTACCACACACCTCAACATAAGCTCTCCCAATCTCTCATCATTATCTATAATTCTTTTCTCCAATTACTTATCCGAACAACTCACTGGTAACTCACTGGTATCTCTAAACTCCCCTCTCCACCCAATTCCTAATGCTACCACTCTTCATTCTGGTATTTTCGCCCCCGCATCTTATCAACTTATCAAACCAGACCAGAACATCACCAACCAATCCATCATCTCTACACCTCATTTATGTTAGCCTCGACCCTGCGTAAATTACCTTCAACTCCCCTACCTGACCAGATCCTAAATGCTCCCCACTACCCTTTGCCCCTTATACCCATAGGTATTAAAGGACAGTGGTAGTTCCTCTTCGGTGACGGGTCTAACGTTTATAGGCCAAAGTTCTGGTAACTACCTTAGCCACCTGGTGGTTGCTTATCTCGATGGAAACATTCGTATTTGGTCCGCAGACTCGGCATCTCTGGTAGGTGGTGCTATCTCCGTAGAATCCTCCCTGGTCATCATATATTGCATAACTTAATGAATAGTTAACGGATGACCAATAATATTATGATGTGTAATTGATTATTATTTTTATTTAAATTATTTACCCAATAAATTAAAAATCATACAATTTAAAAATCATATAATTTATATAGTTAGTCTAAAAGTTTATTAATTATATATAAATACAATATCTATATTATTATTAATAATGATAATCAATAAGAACTATTTTACCAATTTATTGACTAATTTAATAATTTTATAGATTTGTAAATTCCTCGGTCACCAACATCCAATCAAATCACTTGGTTTCCTTAACAATGCTTTGTTTACAACTTCTGACAATGGGCTCACTAAGGTTGGTGCATTTATGAGAGAAATGTCATACAATGGGGAGTCTTGTAACCAACCTGATATCAAATTGCAATAATAGATCTAGAAATTTGTTTTTTTCATAATTCTTTTATTTACTATTTTATATAAATAATTAATCCGAGAATATTAAAATATAAATATAATATAATCCAAATTTACAAATAATATATAAATTTCACAATATATTTTTAGTTAAAATTATTTAATAATACTCAATATCCTTGTATCAATAAATAGTAGATATAATAATATCTATTATAGTAATATATATTATAATAATGTTTATTATAATAAAATATTAAAAATAATATTTGTTATAATAATATCAATAAGAATAATATATATTATAATAATAGATATTATTATAATATATACAAGATTAATATATATTATGATAATTAATATTATTATATCATATTCTATATTAATATATATTATTAATAATTATACTAAATTAATATATATTATATAAATTTAAATAAAATGTCCTACTTTACATTAGATACATAAAATGTACAATAATTATCATTTTCTTATTATTATTTCTATTATATTGTCTAATATTAGTTTTTTTACATCATCATAATACAATTAAATTACATTTAATTTTTGCTCATCAAGCAATGGTCCTCGTCCGTTGGTCAATTGACCAAGATGCTAAAGAATGAATCAAATAAAGTCATTACGGCAATGGCATTTTTCCAAGATTCCATGATACTGATTGGTTATGATTGTGGCCATTTTGAATGTGTGAATACCAAAACAGGTTGATATTTACATAGTTGATATTTACATGGTTGATATTTACATGGTTGATATTTACATGGTTGATATTTACATGGTTGATATTTACATGGTTGATATTTACATGTTGATATTTACATGGTTGATATTTACATGGTTGATATTTACATGGTTGATATTTACATGGTTGATATTTACATGGTTGATATTTACATGTTGATATTTACATGGTTGATATTTACATGGTTGATATTTACATGGTTGATATTTACATGGTTGATATTTACATGGTTGATATTTACATGGTTGATATTTATATGGTTGATATTTACATGGTTGATATTTACATGGTTGATATTTACATGGTTGATATTTACATGGTTGATATTTACATAGTTGATATTTACATGGTTGATATTTACATGGTTGATATTTACATGGTTGATATTTACATGGTTGATATTTACAATGTAGATATTTACATTGTTTATATTTACATTGAATTACATGGGTATTTACATTGTTGACATTTACTGGATTTCATTTTATTATCATAATTTCATTTTATTATAGTGCAGATTTATAAAATTTTGAACATTTTGATGTGACTTTGAATCTCATTTTTATTTAATTCATATTTAAAATTATCAAAATATAGATTTATCCATATTATTATGTAAGTTAAAATACTCTTAATTCTTATTCATTCAATATCCTACGATGCAATATATAATGATGCAATTTTTACTACTATATTATTACTAAACATAGTTTAACAGCTTAATAACTAATGCATATGAGATGACATAACACCACGATAATGCAATCTCTTCTATAGAAAAGAACTACTTCGAAATGCAACTAGAAGGAAGTATTTCACTGATTCACGTGACACCTCAATGCAATATGACCAATATAGTCATCGCTAAATACTTCTACGTAGGCTTCAGGAATGGAAAAGTAGTAGTTAGTGGCTACTAGTTGTACTGGACCAAAGTTCAATAAATTATATATAATATATTTTCAAATTAAAAAAGTTAATTATATGTCTGATATATATTTATATATCATTTATTTTCATTATGGATATGATTGACAGTGCATATAACAATAGATTATTTCATGTATTCAATATTCCAGATTATTAAATATTATAAATTTTGTGTTTTGTTTTTTATATAATCATAGAAATAATAATAACATTTTATTTATTACTAATTTGATCTTACATAATATTCATAATATTCAATATTTCTATATAGGTTTTTTTAAATGATAAATATTTTTAAAAAATGTATTTATTATACCATTTAGCTATGTTGTTTTAAAATATACAAATAACTCAGAAATATACATTATGTAATTTCTACATATATTGTTAATAAAAATAAAATGTTTATTGTTAATAAAAATTAACTTTTCTATATTGATATTTATATTGAAATAGATTAAAGGTAAATATGTAATTATTAAGTAAATACATTCTTTTTTAACTCTAATATTATTAATCTTTTATAATATTCTAATGATGATATAACAATATTGTTTAACATTTTACCAACACTAAATTATTTAGAATTTCCTTTCTAAACTTGACAAGGAATTATATTCTAGAATTTATTTTAATAAAAACTTGAAAGTGTGTAATCTAAATAAATTTATATAATAAACTATTTAAACAATTGTTGAGTGTAAATACATTATCACACTATCCTCTACTACCTTTAGTAGTTAGTTTTAATTAATTTGTCATAACTTTCAGCGTTACAACAACTTTGGGAGGGAGGGAATCGTTGTCTTTGTCCCTAGCTCTGATACGCGACCACTGAGCATTAGTTCGCTGTCCACTAGTGTTAAGGGCTCTGAACGATATTTGGTCAGTGCATCTTATGCTGATGGTGGTAATGTCATCGCAAGACTGACCTCTGACTTCGACTCTACATACGATACCAAGAAAGGTTATTGTATGTTATTTATTTTTTTTTTTTTAACATTGCATTTTACAAATTTATAAAATCTTAATTCTAAATCAATTCCTCTGTATCCCAACAATTGAGATATTGTCTTTTCCTTATGCAATCAAATCGCTGTTGTATTGGGAATCTGAAACTATGCTTAAATGTTCCTTATCGAGATATGCATCCACTTACAAATATAGCCGATTACAATATCAATTCATCGCCCATGCGAAACTGCAACCTCATACTGCCTTCGTTTTCAGCTTGTAAGGATGTTGGACTTGTCGAGGTAAATGTATCGAAAGCTCCGGACTCGCAGGATTACTGCATAGTCTACACGCGTCTCTTTAAGCAAACTGAACGAGATGGAGATGGAGATGGAGATGGGGACACGATGGTAGCAAGGAAATCGCATTCCGGAAAAAGAAATATCAAATTATTGCTAGCATCGGAACAAGGGGTTTGTCTATATTATACTCTTAATTAGATTATTTACAAATATGTTGCTGTGAGTTCAGTTATTGACCATCGAGGAGTTGGTCACTGCTTTATGAAGGACTATAAAATAGTCTAAATTTAATATAAAGAAGTAGAACATTATTTCTACATTATTTAAAAGAGAATTAACTTTCAACTTTATTAAATATTAATAATAGTGTTTAATATGTTTAATAATAGTATTAGTATTAATAGTAGTATTATTAGCTCTATAAACCAGTGCTATACTTACACGCATGCAGACTATCGGTGTATGGGAGATCGAAGGTGAAAGAGCTCCTCTTTTCACCCATCTTTTCACTCTCGAAGACTGCCATACGGAGAGATTGAATTGCTGTGTGCTATTGGATGACTTCAGATTCTGTGTAAGTTAAGTAGAGGTCAATGATTGAGTGTCACCTCGGTCTGAGTTGGTTATGTAAACTTCTAATGCTGTATAGGATATCTATTGATAGATAAGATTAAAGTCTAAAGATAAGTCTAAAGACCTGTATATTAGTATATTAGGATTCATAACTATGATGAATACAATATAATATAATAAAGTATAATATAATATAATACCGTATAATATAAAATAATACAGTATAATACTGTATAATATAATATAATGCAGTATATTATAATATAATACAGTATAATACAGTATAATATAATATAATACAGTATAATACAGTATAATATAAGATAATACAGTATAATATAATATAATACAGTATAATACAGTATAATATAATATAATATAGTATAATATAATATAATACAGTATAATACAGTATAATATAATATAATATAATATAATACAGTATAATACAGTATAATATAATATAATATAATATAATACAGTATAATACATTATAATACAGTATAATACAGTATAATATAATATAATACAGTATAATATAATAAAATACAGTATAATATAATATAATACAGTATAATATAATATAATAAGTATAATACAGTATAATATAATATAATATAATACAGTATAATACAGTATAATACAGTATAATATAATATAATATAATATAATATATTATACCTTAGCATATAATAAATATATAAAAGATATTTAATAAAGTTGTAAATAATATTCAGCCTAAATAAAACAGATATCTGGTAGCAGCGACTTTAACTTAAAACTTTGGGACTTGAAGGAGAGATCTTTGATTCGTGAGTTTAAAGGTCACAAATCTGCTATTTCTAAAGTCGTTGTCAAGGTAATTATGATATCCATGTGTCCAGTTTATTTTTCTGACCATTATCTATATACTGAATTCCTATAGATTCCAATTTGTAAAATTTATAATTTACTTCATGTTTTATTATAAACTTTATATTAATAAAGTATTTACTTGTGAATTATTTATAAAGTATTTACTATTGAATTATTAATAAAGTATTTACTTGTGAATTATTAATAAAGTATTTACTTGTGAATTATTAATAAAGTATTTACTATTGAATTATTAATAAAGTATTTACTTGTGAATTATTTATAAAGTATTTACTATTGAATTATTAATAAAGTATTTACTTGTGAATTAATAATAAAGTATTTACTATTGAATTATTAATAAAGTATTTACTTGTGAATTATTAATAAATTATGTACTTGTGAATTATTAATAAAGTATTTACTTGTGAATTATTAATAAAGTATTTACTAATAAAGTATGAATTATTAATAAAGTATTTACTATTGAATTATTATTAAAGTATTTACTTGTGAATTATTAATAAAGTATTTACTTGTGAATTATTAATAAAGTATTTACTTGTGAATTTTTAATAAAGTATTTACTTGTGAATTATTAATAAAGTATTTACTTGTGAATTATTAATAAAGTATTTACTTGTGAATTATTAATAAAGTATTTACTTGTGAATTATTAATAAAGTATTTACTTGTGAATTATTAATAAAGTATTTACTATTGAATTATTAATAAAGTATTTACTTGTGAATTATTAATAAAGTATTTACTTGTGAATTATTAATAAAGTATTTACTTGTGAATTATTAATAAAGTATTTACTTGTGAATTATTTATAATTTATTTACTTGTGAATTGTTAATAAAATATTTACTTGTGAATTATTAATAAAGTATTTACTTGTTAATTATTAATAAAGTATTTACTTGTGAATTATTAATAAAGTATTTACTTGTGAATTATTAATAAAGTATTTACTTGTGAATTATTAATAAATTATTTACTTGTGAATTATTAATAAAGTATTTACTTGTGAATTATTAATAAAGTATTTACTATTGAATTATTAATAAAGTATTTACCTGTGAATTATTAATAAAGTATTTACTTGTGAATTTTTAATAAATTTTTTACTTGTGAATTATTAATAAATTATTAATAAATATTCTAGTTTTCCAGACATAGATACATTGATGATATGATGATATAATATTGTATGGTCTCCTTTGGCTTATTGTTTGAACTATCTATTTCTTCAGCATGATAGAGTCGTGTCCAGTGGAGTGGACGGAGTTGCCTTGGTTTGGACGGCGAAGGGAGATCTAGTCTGCGGTCTAGGTACCGCAAAATGTGACCCCTGCACTCTTGACCTCCGTCTGCCTCTGGGTTATTGTTAATTATATTCTATAGTTAATTATATTCTATTGTTAATTATATTCTATAGTTAATTATATTCTATTGTTAATTATGTTCTATAGTTAATTATATTCTATAGTTAATTATATTCTATAGTTAATTATATTCTATTGTTAATTATATTCTATAGTTAATTATATTCTATTGTTAATTATATTCTATAGTTAATTATATTCTATTGTTAATTATATTCTATAGTTAATTATATTCTATTGTTAATTATATTCTATAGTTAATTATATTCTATTGTTAATTATATTCTATAGTTAATTATATTCTATAGTTAATTATATTCTATAGTTAATTATATTCTATAGTTAATTATATTCTATAGTTAATTATATTCTATAGTTAATTATATTCTATAGTTAATTATATTCTATTGTTAATTATATTCTATAGTTAATTATATTCTATTGTTAATTGGTAAATTCGTAATGGATTTTCTAATCTAAACTAAAATAATAATTACAAGGCTAATGAAATAATTCATTGATTACTATTTAGTACTCATTTCGCACTCATATCTCACTTATTTCACATTCATCTCACAACCTTCTCACACTCATCTTATACTCATCTCATACTCATCTAACAACCTTCTCACACTCATCTCACACCTATATCTCACTTATCTCACACTCATATCACACTTATATCACACTTATCTCACACTCATCTTACACCCATATCTCGCTTATCTCATTCCAATATCTCACACTCATCTCACACCCATATCTCACTTATCTCACACCATTCTCACATTCATTCCAAACTCATCTCACTATCATATCGCATCCATATATCACTTATCTCACACACATCTCACATCCATATCTCACTTATCTCACACCCTTTTCACACTTATCTCACACCCTTTTCACACCCTTCTCACATTCATCTCAAACTCATCTCACAATCATCTCACATCCATATCTCACATACATCTCATACTCATCTCAACTCTTCCTAATGGTGAAATGTTATATAATTGTTAATAATTTTGCTACTTAGGGTGAATAAAAGTCAGAGTTTCTTCATAAGTATTTACTTATGTTCCTGGTATATACTCATGTTCTAATTGTTTACTAATGTTCTGAATATTTACTTAGTAATCATTGCACTTTAGATTCTATACCAAACAAAGGAATTGAGATAGTGTTCGCCGATAGGCTTGACCACTGCGGACATATATGGAGCATTTCACAGGTCTTGATAAAATATAAATTACATTCAATAAAAAAGACTGAATGGAAATTCATATTTTAAAGAATGTTTTATTAAATAATGAATACAAATTTTGTTTATTTCATTCCATTCTACCTTTTCCTAACATTATTATAATTATTATAATAATTTATTCCATATTCTTTTCCTCATATTTAATATAATTCTCAAAATTGTCTTCTTCTTCATTATCTCTGTCGTTCAGTTATCAATCCAGAAGAGATACACGAGTCATCCCAGCCATATACCCGTCTCGCATTGTTCCGGCGATTCCGGCGGTATGTTGATGTGTTCAACGGCCGGCGATCTCGAACTATACTCCGACCTCTCTTCAAACATCGGCGATAACCTACAAACGACGCTTCGGACCCTTCCGATGAGTCACAATCACGAGATCGGTCAATTGACCGCAGTTAACGACGATTTGCTGATTTCAATTTCTCGGTTTGCAGTTTGCCTAGGATTTCGTTATAAAAGCTAAATTACACATTCTATTCGCGCGTAGACTCGCCGCACGCCTCTCCTGTCCATAGCTGCGCAGGCGTACTCCGCGCGAGCCATCACGTCGTCGTACGACTGCTCCTTCGCTACGCGTCAAACCGTTCTCCGTATCTCGCGTTGCAGACTGGATCGTATGGTGCGGATATGGTGGGTGAATTCGGCCGATCGCAGCCACGCTCCCCGCTATCGTCTGCTGTACGAAATGTCGGCCGAGTGTTCGGCGGCTCGCGGCATCCCCGGATGTAGCGACAATTGCCGCGTTATCCACCTGGCGGCCGCAAAGGGTGAACGCGAACTAGAATTCTCCAGAATTTGTTACAACTCTGAAAACGGAGAATTCGAAGGCATCAGGTTCAAATTTTAGACTGCTCTCTAATAGTAGTAGGTAACATATAATGTATCTAGCAGATAGATATTTACCTTTGCGTTAAATTCACATTAAATTATCTCACGTTTGTAAAGTGAACAAAATAGTTTTGAAAATATATTGCGCTAAAAAACTGTTTCTAGATAATAAATATACTTTTTACTAATTTCTCAACTCTCTTCCCACCTGAGTCTCCCTCTCCATATGATATGATCCCACCTCACCCTCTCTCTCCATACAATATGATCCCACCTCACCCTCTCTCTCCATACGATATGATCCCACCTCAGCCTCTCTCTCCATACAATATGATCCACCTCACCCTCTCTCTCCATACAATATGATCCCAGCTTATCATTTTGCCTTATTTCATCTTATCGACAGTAAACTTACAACTGTAAAGTTTGAAGACAGAGTTCGCCGTGTTCATAAAACAAGAGGCAAAAATAGCTTCACCGTACAACTCTACAATAACACGATACTTATACTCTGTCAGGACTTTACAATTACTCCGATATCCGCTGGTATTGAGTACAAGTTAGTCTTAGTATAGAATACAATAGTCTGTAAATTATTAATTATTAATTAGTATATAAATAAATCTCTTAATAAGCAGAGAATAATTTATATTATAATAATATTCCAATTATAATAATATTCTAATTATAATAATATCCTAATTATAATAATATTCTAATTATAATAATATCCTTATTATAATAATATTCTAATTATAATAATATTCTAATTATAATAATATCCTTAATATAATAATAAACTAATTATAATAATATCCTTATTATAATAATTTTCTAATTATAATAATATTCTAATTATAATAATATTCTAAGTATAATAATATTCTAATTATAATAATATTCTAATTATTATAATATCCTAATTATAATAATATCCTAATTATAATAATATCCTTATTATAATAATATTCTAATTATAATAATATCCTTATTATAATAATTTTCTAATTATAATAATATTCTAATTATAATAATATTCTAATTATAATAATATTCTAATTATAATAATATCCTAATTATAATAATATTCTAATTATAATAATATCCTTATTATAATAATATTCTAATTATAATAATATTCTAATTATAATAATATCCTTAATATAATAATAAACTAATTATAATAATATCCTTATTATAATAATTTTCTAATTATAATAATATTCTAATTATAATAATATTCTAAGTATAATAATATTCTAATTATAATAATATTCTAATTATTATAATATCCTAATTATAATAATATCCTAATTATAATAATATCCTTATTATAATAATATTCTAATTATAATAATATCCTTATTATAATAATTTTCTAATTATAATAATATTCTAATTATAATAATATTCTAATTATAATAATATTCTAATTATAATAATATTCTAATTATAATAATATCCTAATTATAATAATATCCTTATTATAATAATATCCTTATTATAATAATTTTCTAATTATAATAATATTCTAATTATAATAATATTCTAATTATAATAATATTCTAATTATAATAATATTCTAATTATAATAATATTCTAATTATAATAATATCCTAATTATAATAATATCCTTATTATAATAATATCCTTATTATAATAATATCCTTATTATAATAATATTCTAATTATAATAATATTCTAATTATAATAATATTCTTATTATAATAATATTCTAATTATAATAATATTCTAATTATAATAATATCCTAATTATAATAATATTCTAATTATAATAATATTCTAATTATAATAATATTCTAAATTGATATTCTACTATCTCCTAAAATAATCTAATCGACCTTCAACAGTTCAAATGATGATTTTCACATGTTGTTGTGTACATCTGAACGGAATCTCTACACTCTTAATGATACTGCGATACTTTACACACCGGCCAATAATGTTGGTCTATATTCAATCTTGACTATACTTCTGTAGTTAATATCCAATAGTTGCTTCTCAATAATATTATAAATAGTATATTTACATTTATGTTATTTACTTAGTATGTACATTAAACTTTAATGTACATTATACAATATATATTATAGGGGGGTTGGTTTTTCAACTTTTATCAAATTTCTATTTTATTCTGATGTATTACTGCTGCGCTTTATAAAATAAAATCTCAACAAAATTTCAGATAAAAATAATAAATATTGAGCCGTCCATTTAAATAATACATTAAATAGAAGAACCTTTAACATTGTAGAGAGATGTGAATTTTTTTATAATCAAAAACAAATAAATACTTTATAAAGTTCATTATTTAGAGGATGTATTTATACATTATAATAATAATTAATAACAATATTTTTTTAATATTTCTATGTTTGGACGTATTTTTTAAATGATTTTCAAAAATCAAAAAAAAATTTATTAATGTGTATTACATTTTAAATATTCAATATATTTATTATGAATTATAAACTATTATAATTGGTTTCAATAAATATTTAATTAATAAATTTATAATTAATAATAATTAATAATAATTAATTGAAATTAATTATTTTTATGATTTTAATGTTATTTTTCAAAAAAAAATTTAACCTATAATTTTTTCATTTTAAAAATTTAAAAATAATTAATAGTATAAATAGAAGTATAGAAAATATATATTAATTATATATTACTATATATTAATTATATATTATTATTATAATATGTAATTATTATTGATCATTTATATATCAATTAGTTAATAATCAGACATTAATTTATAACTATTAATTAACCATTAAATGGTTATAATAAACTATAAATAATAATAATATTTAACAACTATAATTTTTAAACAAATTATAAAAAGAATTCTTTTTTAGTTTTCGATTTAATTACAAAAATTCTAACTAATTATTTATTTTCTTCTGACAAAATTGTAAAATGAAATTCTACCGACTCTATGTGGCCAAGGTATTATTGAAATTTGTAAAATTATCAAAATTCAAAATAAGATAATAAATTAAAGAAGATACAAATTAAATATAAGCAAATATAAAATTATAGTTATTCTTATTTTTAAAAATATAAAATATATGAATTTTGTTATAAACAATAACATACGCTGGTCATTTTATGAGGAAATTGGGATTTAAAAAATTGTATGTACAAAATAAGTATATAGTATAAACTTTACATATTAACCCGTAAACTACATACCATAACCATATACCATATACCCTGTGTTCGTTACACAAACTAATACTAAAACTTAATTCTAGGAGATGAAGGCTATAAGTATGAGAAGTGACGCAGAAACTCAATCCGACCGTCAATTAATCACCTGTCAGTATACGGAATTGTGCGGACGTATCATCTATTGCGGCTTCACCGACGGAGTGTTGGTGTATGGAAAACTGAATGACCTAGTACAGGTAAGTGGAAGTTATTAAAAGTGTAGGAAGGTGTACTTAAATTCTAGAGGTGTAGTTTAAACTATGTAAGTTATTCGTAGTACACGAGAGTAGTTTATGTAAAGGATGGTGTAGTTAAGTACAAAGTGAGTATTTTAGACATAATAAGGTATAAGTAGTATATGAGGGTAAGTAAAGTGTAGTTGTATAGTTACAATGACTTCTGCAAGTTACATTGGAGGAATTATTTACAGAGCAGGTGTCTGGTAATGTAGTAGTAATATGTTAATGATGTGGTAGTAATATAGTAATGTGGTAATCTAGTAGTAATATGGTAGTAACATGGTTGTAATGTGGTAGTTATGTATTAGTAATGTGGTAGTAATGTGGTAGTAATATGGTAGTAATGTGGTAATCTGGTGGTAATATGGTAGTAATGTGATAGTAATGTGGTAATATGGTAGTGATGTGGTAGTAATGTGGTAGTAATGTAGTAGTAATGTGGTAGTAATGCATTAGTAATGTAGTAGTAATTTGGTAGTAATGTGGTAGTGATGTAGTAGTAATATGGTAATCTGGTGGTAATGTGGTAATAATATGGTAGTAATGTGGTAATATGGTAGTGATGCAGTAGTAATGTTGTAGTAATGTGGTAGTAATATGGTAATATGGTAGTGATGTGGTAGTAATATTGTAGTAATATGGTAGTAATGCGGTAATCTGGTGGTAATATGGTAGTGATGTGGTAGTAATGTAGTAGTAATGTGGTAGTAATGCATTAGTAATTTGGTAGTAATGTGGTAGTGATATAGTAGTAATATGGTAATCTGGTGGTAATGTGGTAATAATATGGTAGTAATGTGGTAATATGGTAGTGATGCGGTAGTAATGTTGTAGTAATGTGGTAGTAATATGGTAATCTGGTGGTAATGTGGTAATAATATGGTAGTAATATAGTAGTGATGTGATAGTAATATGGTAATACAGTAGTAATGTAGTAGCATTGTGGTAGTGATGTAGTAGTAATATGGTAGTGATGTGATAGTAATATGGTAATACAGTAGTAATGTAGTATTGTGGTAAAGTGGTAATAATATGGTAGTAATATGGTAGTGATGTGGTAGTAATATGGTAGTAATGTGGTAATACAGTAGTAATGTTGTAGGATTGTGGTAGTGATGTAGTAGTAATGTGGTATTGATGTGGTATTGATGTGGTAGTGATGTG
Organism: Osedax frankpressi; assembly: GCA_964035775.1. Taxonomy (NCBI): domain Eukaryota; kingdom Metazoa; phylum Annelida; class Polychaeta; order Sabellida; family Siboglinidae; genus Osedax; species Osedax frankpressi. Next base: position 26,754,397 of record OZ038315.1, read on the forward strand.
GTAATCTGGTGGTAATAATGTGGTAATCTGGTGGTAATAATATGGTATTAATATGGTGGTAATGTGGTATTAATATGGTGGTAATGTGGTAGTAATATGGTAGTGATGTGGTAGTGATGTGGTAGTGATGTGGTAGTGATGTGGTAGTAATGTGGTAGTGATATGGTAATCTGGTGGTAATAATATGTTAGTAATATGGTAGTAATACTGTAATATTGTAAGCTAGAAGTTTATTTTAAATGTGGTTGTCATATTTACCTATAACTTATAACTAGTAATTATTTCTAGTAATAACTATTTCTAGTATATAACTAGTAATAATTACTGCCAATTTAATATTATATTCAGAAATGAAACTCCATTAAAACTTCATAGAAAAAACTGCATAGTAAAAAGATCAACGACTTGGTGGTGTTCAGATGTAGCGGAGATAAGTCTGAAGACTGTTTGATAACTTGCGGAGATGATAATTATGTGAAAGCCTGGAAGTTGACCGATATCTCTCAGGTAATTCTCAACAATCGTAGTCGATTTCCTAATACAAGTAATTGATTACAATTACTTTACATATTAAATCTATAAAGTGAAATTGATACTTTATTCATTATTTACCTATTTTAAAATCAATTATTAATTTACCTTACACAATGAATTCCTTGTTTACATTATTTGCCTTTTAAAAATGTAGTTGGCTGAAATGAAGTGTATAAACACTGTAAAGAAACTCGCAATTATTGGAAATTACATATTTGCCGGCGATAACAGTGGAAACGTACAGCGCATAGCGTGGAAAACATAGTCTACAATACTTGTTTACATTCCTATCTTTTCAAACTAATATTTATTTTATTTTCTGCTAATTAGAAATTCAGATTTCGTTCCTAAACTTAAAATAACTTAAAAATAAATGAATAAATATTCTAATTTACAGATGTTTTAATTTTTATTTACAATGACATCAGTATTCTCTTGGCATCTTTGGTAGTTTCTATTGGTCGTTGGCATACAGCGATGCATCCTTTCTCATCAACACATCGTGTTTAGTAGTACCCCAATCATAGACTAGGTATGCGAGAGCCATTGCTGCGATTAATGATTACAATGATCACATCGATGTTTAAAATATCATAATACATATTAAAATAAGTTTATATTGGTTACTATTGTTTTATTAATAGTAATAACTATTGTACATATTAATAATAGTATAATTAATTATAAATTGAATAATTAATTAATCAATTTTAATAAATAAATGTGGTATATGCATTAATAATTATTTAATTTAAATAATATGTATATACCTGAAGATAGTGAAAACTGAGTATATTGAAATATTACTGATAATATTGGATACATTATTGATATATGATACTAAGTAATTCTAAATATTTATATAGAATTAATTTTTAATTATTTATAAAAAGTTTTTAAAAACCATATTATAGTACCCAAATATCATATTGTTGAATAAATTGTTAATAAAAGAAACTCTATTGTATCTAGTATTTAATAAATTGTTAATAAAAGAAACTCGATTGTATCTAGTATTTAATAAATTGTTAATAAAAGAAACTTGATTGTATCTAGTATTAAATAAATTGTTAATAAAAGAAACTTGATCGCATCTTGAACACACTCAGTACATGCAATAAAATTAGCGCTGGGCATACGAACGTCCTGCAACTCTAAAGAATTGTCCTCGAATCCTCATAAACGTGTTGGGAATGCCTTTCGTGAATGCGCCTCCGAAAGCTTTCAGTTCATAAGGGGACAACGTGTAAGTTACGATGTTTCTAACTTTGCAGCCGAGTGAACCAAAGTGCATTCCCATTGTACTGAGAAAAGGTTAATAAATCAGCGAAAATTTTCAATTCTATACATTGAAATAAATACACTGTAAAAAAAATAAACTATATTTCTTACTGAAATAAATATAGACTTACTGAAATAAGAAAAATCAATTCTTAATTAAATTTAATTGAAATAAATAATGGGGAAGAAATTGAAAAGCTAAACAAATAAACTAAAACCAATGTTTATCGAATTAAGAAAATCAAATATATAAATACTTTTTATCATTAATTATAAAAATGATCTTAATATTCATTTTAATATACATAATTTAAATTTATACATTTTAAAAGTAAAATTTATTTTTATAAAAATGCTCTATTATTTATAATGTATTCCAAGATTAATTTATTTTTTAGACCATTTAAATTCTACTACATTATAACTTGATGATATGACATGTAAATGATAGCATTAGATATATATACACTACTCATGTTACATATCATGACAAGTGAGTAATGTTCGGATAAATATATTTGTATAAGTTATAAACATAAGATTTTTTCTTGTAAGTAATAAGGATATAAGATTAAAATATAAACTCAAAATTTAGCATTGAATTCAGTAGTTACTATTAACATTTATTATAACATTAAGCTAAATAGATTAATTTACGGCCTAACAAATATAATACCAACTCGATTATAAAATAATATTTGAGATATAATTTCATGTACTGTGGATTAATACCAGATTAAATTATTATAACAAATTTTATTAAACTTATTCACCGAATAGTCTATATTAGATTGTATTGCTCGAATAAAGATATAACACAAACTATTAAGTTGTAATATTTATAAACTAATAAAGTAGAGTTGTTTTATGAGTGGATTACATTGATTTGAGATTACCTATACAGTTTATAAATAATACCAACTATCGGACATAATTAACATTTTACCACGCTTGCTAATTTCCAATAATATACAGCATTATATATTATTTGTTAGAAGTTTATAGGTAGTCGCTATTAAAGTTAATTTACGCTGCTAATAGCTCCGCAAACTGTAACAATTAAAGTATAATATTTGGAATACAAAGAGTATTTAAATAGATGTAAAAAATATTAAAAATGTATTCTGTAATATGCTATGTTATTTTCTATTCTAATAAGCAATATTAAATTAATTGGATGATATAAGTATATTACATTTTAATAATTTCTAATATAAAAATTGAATTCATTATTACTGATGCATATTACTGTACAAATTGATAACGCATATATTATAGAAAATACATTAGAATAATATAATTATTCATAAAATATGATAATAATTAACTCGGAAAAATAATTCAATTTTAATATAAATATAATTTTATACTTACAAAGTAATATTATTTATTGACCTTTATAATAATGTTTACATTTGTAATTATAAATGTACACGGCAGGCGGCGTTAAAATCTTTACATTAGTAACTAGATTTACTAATATCCAGAAGAATAATTGTAAATTTTATTAAACTAATGAATATACCAATCATAATAATATATTCATCTAAAACAAAACATCTTAATATCGTATAATAAGTTATGTATAATTTTTATATATATTTCAAAAATAATTTTCAATGTGAAAATATATCTTTTGTTTCAAAATATATGTTGTATTTTAAATAGCTCGTTAGTAGTAGTAGTAATAGTAGTAGTAGTAGTAGTAGTAGTAGTAGTAGTAATATGGTAATATACTGGTAATATACTTGACTTCATAATTTCTCATACTTCCTCAAATATAATATACACCACACTTGTACAAGATCTGATTACTGATCACCATATAGTAACTTGCAATCTCCACTTACAAAAACCTTCTTGATAAACTAAAAAGATACAGTACAGAGAAAAATGGAGAAAGTCAAAAAGCTCCGCAGACATCAATATATTCAAATCATTTACCAAAACGTATAGAAAATAAATGATGAATGCCAAAAATGCTCATTATATAAATATTATTAAAGATGCTGGAAATGACACTAACAAATTATTACAAATTTTAAATTCCTTAATCGGAAGAATGAAACCAAAAATACTTCCAGACAATCCCAATTCTACCAATACAATTAACTTCGATGATTTCTTTAACATAAAAACAATAATAAATTCCTTACCAAAAACCACACAACCCCAACTATAATTCCAACATTTTCGTTTAATTTGTTCGACACTCCCTCTACTGCTCACATTGAAAATCTGATTTCATCTGTTAAATCCACATGTATGCTGGATCCTATTCCACTTTACTTACTTCGACCCCTTTAATCTTTTATTTTCTCCTCGCCTAATTCCTCTTCAATATATACATCTCACCCTTACTTGACATAATTGACATTGCCCCGATATACAATTCCACCCACGCTGACTATATAAAACTACACTTTAACTTACCTGATCCTACTTCCAATATATGCATACTAAATAACTGCTTAGATGACATTATATTATGACTTTCCACCAACTTTTTATCATTAAACAACCGAAATGATACTGCCATATTAATAAATAATACCAATATTCCCGATAATATACCTTCTATAGTTCTTGATAATAATTCCATTATTTACTCATCTAAAATAAATAACCTCGGCATAACTTTTGACAATAGATTATTCCTCAAACCACATATTACTGATATATCTAAATTAATACACCGTACACTACACACAATACAACCACATGCCTTGCTAATTTCCCTTGTACTCTCCCGACATGATTATTTTAATTCTATTCTAAACCTACTTCCACAACATTACTTTACTTTACTCACAAATACTATGTAGCTTGAGCAATATTTCGCATAAATAAATACTCTAGAACTCAACTCACTCTTTACCTCAAATTCATTGGCTTACAATACTACAAAGAATACATTATAAAATATTTCACTGACTCACCATGTTACATAATATAATAATCCCGATTATTTGACTGAATTACATACAGATTGCAATTCCTCCAGACCACAACGTAAAACCTACACATATAAACTAATTACTTATAACTGCGCCAATCTTTCACGCAAACAACAAACTGCATTTTCTATTTTCGCATTTAAGCTATGGAAAAGTCTTCTCTATATAATAAGATCAATCCCATAGACCCACATTTTAAATGTAGATTAAAAACGCATCTACCTTCTACATACCATCTATCTTCTTGCATACCTCACTTAAATCGTATCATGGCTGAAAACACTACTAAGAAGTTGATGGCAGTGTATGAACAAATAGGTTACAAGATTACTACTACTACTACTACTACTACTACTACTACTACTACTACTACTACTACTACTACTACTACTACTACTACTACTACTACTACTACTACTACTACTACTACTACTACTACTACTACTACTACTACTACTACTACTACTACTACTACTACTACTACTACTACTACTACTACTACTACTACTACTACTACTACTACTACTACTACTACTACTACTACTACTACTACTACTACTACTACTACTACTACTACTACTACTACTACTACTACTACTACTACTACTACTACTACTACTACTACTACTACTACTACTACTACTACTACTACTACTACTACTACTACTACTACTACTACTACTACTACTACTACTACTACTACTACTACTACTACTACTACTACTACTACTACTACTACTACTACTACTACTACTACTACTACTACTACTACTACTACTACTACTACTACTACTACTACTACTACTACTACTACTACTACTACTACTACTACTACTACTACTACTACTACTACTACTACTACTACTACTACTACTACTACTACTACTACTACTACTACTACTACTACTACTACTACTACTACTACTACTACTACTACTACTACTACTACTACTACTACTACTACTACTACTACTACTACTACTACTACTACTACTACTACTACTACTACTACTACTACTACTACTACTACTACTACTACTACTACTACTACTACTACTACTACTACTACTACTACTACTACTACTACTACTACTACTACTACTACTACTACTACTACTACTACTACTACTACTACTACTACTACTACTACTACTACTACTACTACTACTACTACTACTACTACTACTACTACTACTACTACTACTACTACTACTACTACTACTACTACTACTACTACTACTACTACTACTACTACTACTACTACTACTACTACTACTACTACTACTACTACTACTACTACTACTACTACTACTACTACTACTACTACTACTACTACTACTACTACTACTACTACTACTACTACTACTACTACTACTACTACTACTACTACTACTACTACTACTACTACTACTACTACTACTACTACTACTACTACTACTACTACTACTACTACTACTACTACTACTACTACTACTACTACTACTACTACTACTACTACTACTACTACTACTACTACTACTACTACTACTACTACTACTACTACTACTACTACTACTACTACTACTACTACTACTACTACTACTACTACTACTACTACTACTACTACTACTACTACTACTACTACTACTACTACTACTACTACTACTACTACTACTACTACTACTACTACTACTACTACTACTACTACTACTACTACTACTACTACTACTACTACTACTACTACTACTACTACTACTACTACTACTACTACTACTACTACTACTACTACTACTACTACTACTACTACTACTACTACTACTACTACTACTACTACTACTACTACTACTACTACTACTACTACTACTACTACTACTACTACTACTACTACTACTACTACTACTACTACTACTACTACTACTACTACTACTACTACTACTACTACTACTACTACTACTACTACTACTACTACTACTACTACTACTACTACTACTACTACTACTACTACTACTACTACTACTACTACTACTACTACTACTACTACTACTACTACTACTACTACTACTACTACTACTACTACTACTACTACTACTACTACTACTACTACTACTACTACTACTACTACTACTACTACTACTACTACTACTACTACTACTACTACTACTACTACTACTACTACTACTACTACTACTACTACTACTACTACTACTACTACTACTACTACTACTACTACTACTACTACTACTACTACTACTACTACTACTACTACTACTACTACTACTACTACTACTACTACTACTACTACTACTACTACTACTACTACTACTACTACTACTACTACTACTACTACTACTACTACTACTACTACTACTACTACTACTACTACTACTACTACTACTACTACTACTACTACTACTACTACTACTACTACTACTACTACTACTACTACTACTACTACTACTACTACTACTACTACTACTACTACTACTACTACTACTACTACTACTACTACTACTACTACTACTACTACTACTACTACTACTACTACTACTACTACTACTACTACTACTACTACTACTACTACTACTACTACTACTACTACTACTACTACTACTACTACTACTACTACTACTACTACTACTACTACTACTACTACTACTACTACTACTACTACTACTACTACTACTACTACTACTACTACTACTACTACTACTACTACTACTACTACTACTACTACTACTACTACTACTACTACTACTACTACTACTACTACTACTACTACTACTACTACTACTACTACTACTACTACTACTACTACTACTACTACTACTACTACTACTACTACTACTACTACTACTACTACTACTACTACTACTACTACTACTACTACTACTACTACTACTACTACTACTACTACTACTACTACTACTACTACTACTACTACTACTACTACTACTACTACTACTACTACTACTACTACTACTACTACTACTACTACTACTACTACTACTACTACTACTACTACTACTACTACTACTACTACTACTACTACTACTACTACTACTACTACTACTACTACTACTACTACTACTACTACTACTACTACTACTACTACTACTACTACTACTACTACTACTACTACTACTACTACTACTACTACTACTACTACTACTACTACTACTACTACTACTACTACTACTACTACTACTACTACTACTACTACTACTACTACTACTACTACTACTACTACTACTACTACTACTACTACTACTACTACTACTACTACTACTACTACTACTACTACTACTACTACTACTACTACTACTACTACTACTACTACTACTACTACTACTACTACTACTACTACTACTACTACTACTACTACTACTACTACTACTACTACTACTACTACTACTACTACTACTACTACTACTACTACTACTACTACTACTACTACTACTACTACTACTACTACTACTACTACTACTACTACTACTACTACTACTACTACTACTACTACTACTACTACTACTACTACTACTACTACTACTACTACTACTACTACTACTACTACAAATATCGAATTCTCTACTCGGACGCACTACTCTCCGCATACTTCCTGATTGTCCGGCATCCACAAACTCAGCCAACTTCGACAACTACTTCAACAACAAAATAATTAATATAATAAACTCACTTCCTAGTCCAACATTGCCATCCCTGTTAAATCAATCATATTCACTTCACTCCTTCAAAACCCCCTCCATAGCATCCATCAATAATCTCCTCCTCTCAGTGAATCAGTATGCATGCTAGATCCGATACCTTTAATACTCCTAAACAAACTAACTACACTACTCTCTCCATTATACAAACAAATAATCGACCTCTCCCTCATCTCTGGCAAAGTTCCCGCTCATATGAAAAATGCACATGTCGCTACTATACTAAAAAAAAATAACTCACATGATAAATCTGATCTCTCCAACTACCGTCTAATTTCCAATCTATCATATATATCCAAAACTCTTGAAAGAATTGTATCTTCCCAACTACACGACTACCTCGACAATAATAACATACCGAACCAATTCCAAAGTGCCTATACGACTTACAAGAGTACTGAAACCGCACTAACACATGTACTAAATAATATACTACTCCATCCAACAAAACACTGCTCCATTATTATTTTCCTCGACCTCTCCGCTGCTTTCGACACCATAGACCACAGCTTGCTAATCCGTCGGCTGCAGTGCATCGGAATTACAGGCACTGCACTAGACTGGTTTATATCCTACCTTGAAAGTCGCACATACTCAGTATGCATCGACTTATATAAAACGAAACCACGTATAATCTCTCACGGAGTTCCTCAGGGCTCTGTTCTCGCTCCAATTCTGTTCAACATATACTTAGCACCTCTACTTGACATATTCGACAGATACCCTGATATCAATTTCCATACATATGCTGATGACATTCAAATATACTGTAGCCTACCAGATCCCTCTACTAACATATCTATATTAAACAACTGCTTAGACGAAATTAGTGGCTGGCTTGCTTCCAACTCTCTTTCTCTAAATACTAATAAAACAACTGTATTACTAATTAAATCCCCTACAACTTCTACAAATATACCTTCAATTCGGATCAATAACCAAATCATTAAATACTCTTCCACCGCTCAAAACCTATCATCTTCGATCAAAAACTATCTTTCTCTCTATACACAACTTCCTTATCAAAATCCATTAATCGAACACTCCACACTATCCGTCTAATTAGACCCTCCATTACCACCAATCTCGCCCAATTGCTTGTTACATCCCTAATACTGCCTAGAATCGACTACTGCAACTCTACACTACACAGACTTCCCCGAAATTCTAAAACTCCTTTCACCAAACTACTATATTCCGCCGCACGCATAGTTTACCGCATCCCTAAATACTTCAGAACTCATATAACTCCATATCTCAAAATACACTGGCTACCCATCACACAGCGAATCCAATAAAAAATTATACTTCTCACTCATCTAGCTACACATCACAATAAACCAGACTACTTGACTGACCTACTGACTGACTACAATCCCTCCAGATCCCAACGTACTAAAAACCAATATAAATTACACACACACAACTGCACAAACCTCACAATAAAACAATAATCTGCCTTCTCTATTGCTGCTCCCAAACTATGGAATAGCCTACCAACTTCGCTCAGATCCTTATCGTCCACTCCTTCCTTTAAACGAAAACTAAAAACTTATTTATTCTCCATCGCCTATCAATAACTAAAAATCACGGCCGAAAACTCCACATTGAAGTTGATGGAAGTGAATAAACCCAATTGGATACAAGGTTACTATTACTACTACTACTACTACTACTACTACTACTACTACTACTACTACTACTACTACTACTACTACTACTACTACTACTACTACTACTACTACTACTACTACTACTACTACTACTACTACTACTACTACTACTACTACCACTACCACTACTACAAGTACTACTACTACTACCACTACCACTGCACTACTACTACTACTACTACTACCACTACCACTACCACTACCACTACCACTACCACTACCACTACCACTACCACTACCACTACCACTACTACCACTACCACTACCACTGCATTACTACTACTACTACTACTACTACTACTACTACTACCACTACGACTACCACTACTACTACCACTACCACTACCACTACCACTACCACTACCACTACCACTACCACTACCACTACCACTACTACTACTACCACCACTACTACTACTACTACTACTACTACTACTACCACTACTACTACTACTATTATTATATAGAATATATAGATAACAAAATCTTAATTTCAATATATAATTTTCATCGTCGATTGTAAATAATACTAAAAAAAAACTTATATATACATTTAATGATTAGAAGATGTCCCAGAATTTCAAAGCTTATATATAACTCATAGTGAACCATTTTAAAATAATTTATTAATGTGAATTGATCATATTATTTATATAACTTATAATTCCATAACCACATAACAAAAAACACGAAGTGAAGTAATATTTTAAATATGTTTAAATGCATATGCCATATAATGAATTGGCAGTCTTCTATTTTCTATATTATAGTAGTGTTTTATAAACTGCCCCGATATGTACCACCTTGTTACACGAATACAACTATAATTGGAAAAATTTCTAGATCACGAAAGGTTGGGAGGAATTACTTGATCCAATAAATAGTTATAAATCATAAGACTGGTCTATTGTCTATCTTTAGGTGTTACGTTAGCGAAATATAGCCCCCCGTTGGCAGCCTCCGGTAGGGATAGACTGAAGTATATTTACCATTAATAGATAAATCAGCTTAGTCGAAATTTATGATAAGTGCTTTGCAGATATTAGGTTTTATTTTGGAACAAAATTAAGTTATATTAATTTATATGTTATGACCATTATATATTTTTATTTTCATCCTAAAAAAGTAATTAAAATAAATCATATTTCTATATACATGTTATTAGACATACACGAAATAAATATGTTTCATTTGAGAGGATATTTTGTCAATCTTTTAGATCCTTACCACATAAACCAATAGAAGATATTTATGATTAGTAAAATGTAATGGTATGAAATGTAATATTTTATCATCTTGTAGATTATAAAATAATAATTTAATAACTAAAGAAAATATGTAGAAATTCAATATAGCATGGTTAATTAATTATTCTCTCGATTACATGTATATTATATCTATAAACAAATTGTATACCACCTATTATATAATAATAATTATAGAATAAATCTTAACTGGAAATTAATCTAAAACCAACCAATTACAACATTTGGCAGATATAATAATTTTGTCTAATATATATAGTAATTAACTACATACTGTGTTTTATAAAATTAGTATATTTATAATAAATTGTATTGTAATTTTTAATACTATTACTCTTTTAAATGATATAAAAAGTTGTGTGTAATTATTCTTCGTTATATCCATCCATATATAACTATTACGAAATAAATATTATAAATAAATAAATGTTAGATTATACACATATAACTTTTCAGATAAACTAGAGAATTAATTTATTAGGGGTATTATGTTTTATACGATGTTTAATCAACAAATTATTCTTAGTTTTATTTTAGATATATTTGTTATTTTATTATATTATTAAACTACACGATAAAAGTAATAGAAAATATGAAAGTTAAGTAATTAAATACTTAGTACATAATAATAAGAAACTAAACATTGAATATTGAATGTGATAAAAATAGGTAAAATATATATATATTAGATATGGATTTTTAATTAACTATTCAATAACTAATCATAAACGTCAATGATCAAATTATATATATATATATATATATATATATATATATATTAATACGATAATTAGTATACAAAGAGAGGAAATAAACATAAGCATAAATATATATATTGGTATTAATATATGTATTACTTCGTGAAAGCTTATACGTCATAATAATTATTTTCTAAATAAATGATTATTATTTTTAAACGCCAAATCCTCCAGCCATTTCGGGACTTCTTGATCACACTGAATGTAAATGTATACCTTAAGATTATCAATATTTCTATAATTATAGAAAAAATACTAATTTATAGACATTGAAATACTCCATTTATTGATATATTTCACTCTAAATTATTAAAACTAATATAATAAGGTAAATGGATTGGGATTGTGGATTTAACTTATCATTTATAAATAAATTAATATACAATTAAATTTTTTAATATTAAATGAACATTATAACAGAGATAATTTCTCTTATATAATTTTAAAATCTATCTTGTAATGTTAGCTATAATCTTAAAGTAGAAATATATAAAAAGGTATATATTTAATAATTATAACGGAGTAAAAAGAAATAATATTTATTTTTATAGATTACCAACAACTATTATTAACATATCTATATTATCATAACACTTTTAGTATGCCTATACTAGTATTAATCTATTATTAATTTTCCTATAATAGTAATTATATATATTATATAGATATATAATAATCTATTTAAGTATTCCTTTAATTAATCATTATCAAATTTTAATCATTATTAATTTATAATTAGTATTTCTATATTAGTATTAGTATAGTATATATCTATATTAATAATCTATTATTGTATTACTTAAATAGTATTAATATAATATTATTATTCCTATATTAGTATTATTCTATTATTAGTTTACATAAATTATTAACCTATTATTAGTAATGCTTAATTAGTATTAATCTATTATTAGTATATATATATTTAGTTTTTATCTCTTATTATTATTCCAATATTAATAATAATCAATTACTTTATAGAATTTAGAATACAATTTTAAAAGTTGTATAGAATTATTTATATAAATAGCATTATAATTATTTAATAAATATCAAGAATGGGAAGATGATGATATATATGTTTAACACTCATATTAAAATATATATATATGCATATATATTGTATGTCTAATAAAATAAATTTTAATTATATAAATCAGTTGTTTTTCTTTAAATTTCATAAATTATTATATATATTTATTATTAATATTACCAACCTCGGACAACACCTCTATCAACAATCGAGACATTCGATTCTTATTTTTAGCTAAACGATTGATCAAATCAATGGCGTCTTCGTATAGATTATTATAAAAATTATCAGTCAAACTATCAAAAAACATAATTGAAGTTCCTGGTTGACCGCACCTACCACTCCTACCAATTCGGTGGATATAAGTATCAATTGAATGAGCTACATCGAATTGAATAACCAACTGTTAAGAAAATAGTTAATAGACAGACGTAACATATATTAATATATATGTAAATAAGAATAATGATAAATATTAACAATAAATAATAATAAATAACAATATAATAATCATCATAATTGATTAAAATCGTGTATAATACACATAACTACTTACATCCACTTTTTCGATGTCTATTCCTTTAGCTAATACATCAGTTGCAATTAGAAATTTAAAATCTCTATTTTTAAATTTTTTTAAAATATTTTCCCTTTCTTCTTGGGAACAAGCACTGGCGATGTTAAAAAACGTATATAATATAAATACAATAGAACACAAAAGTATATAATATATATATATATATATATATATACAATTACACTCTCTAAGGGTGTAAAAGTTAAAATAATAACCTGTGTATATTATTTACATCATTTTTATCTTTTTTATTCTCCTCAAAGTGATTTTTAATAATTGTTTTTAAATTGTCACATATTATGATATTCTTAACAAAAATAATAACTTTATTAACATCTGATTTATCTGTTTTTAAATCATCGAATTAATGATTATATTATATAATAAATAATGTATTTTCTAAATATGTTTATTTAGAAAATACATAAATTATTATACATTAGTTAAACCTTTGACATCGTATATAATTTTAAATAATTCATTTAGTTTATCCTTCTGTTTTATCGCTAAAATATGCTGTGTAACTGTATTACTAGCTCCTTTTGATAAGCCTACATTCACATAAGTGAATTTACGGAGGTAATTTTCAAAAATTTTGAATTCACTTGAACAAAATGTGGCGCTAAATATTCAGAAATATAATACCAAATATAAAATTCTGATAAATTAATAGAATATATAAAAATGTTTATAAACGAACATATAATATTAAATGTATTTATATTTACATAATATATGTATCCTACCTGAACATTATAGTCTGCATTATTTCACCAGATTCATCATTTTTACTAGGTGGTAAATTCTTTTTAATAATTTTTAATTCTAATTTAAATTTATCCACCATAACATCTGCTTCATCCACAATAAAGTATTTGCATTTGCTTACATCAATCTTCAGAATATATATATATATATAACACGTATAAACAATAATAATTTACATCAACATAATATTAACTAAACCAATTGCTTATTAATAAAATCATTCAATCTCCCAGGAGTTGCTACAACAATATCAGGATTTCCCCGTACATCTTGTATACATGTGTTGGTATGAGTTCCTCCATAAATACATATTATGTTGACGTCAGTTCCATAAGCGAGGGCGAGTGCGCATATGTACAACTTGATATGTATAAAGATTATTGTATAGTGGTGTATTAGTAGTTAAAGTAGCAACATATCGTATTCGTATCTAAGATTTGTACTATTTATTCATTATTATCAAAATATTAGCTATACACAATATGTTCTAACTTGTTTACATAATTCCCTGGTAGGTAATATTATAATACATTTCAAATAACTTTGATGTATATCATCGTCTTCATTAATATTAATTATACGACTGATAACAGGAGCTAATATTCCAACCTACAAAGTAACGTTATAATTATAATATATAATTATCCTATATAATAATTATATTGTATACAATATAATAAAAAATAAATATCTAGTTTCAATAAAGTTTAAATAAAAATACTTTTCTTCCTTTTGATTATAAATATAAAATCACAAACAGTTTTACCAGATCCAGTTTCAGAACGTGCGAGTACATCTCTTCCTTTCTGAATAATAGGTATCACACATTTTTGAAAATTTGTCGGATATTTGTATTTTAGTCTTTTTATAATATTATCTTTAACTCGATAGTGAAGGTTTGCTTCACTGAATCTTTACATAGATATCATAGTATGTTATTTATTATGATATATTTTAACTTGGTTAATTTTACTTTAAGAGAATAATATTTTTAAACTGTGGTTAATACAATTATTGATTAATTATTGATTAATAACCCAAGAAATATTATTTTAATAATAAGTTAATATATCCATATAAGTATGTATGTTAATCAATATTAACAAATTGTAGTTATATTAATAATTTAAAAATATTATAAATCATTATTGTACTAAAATAATTAACTAATGTTATGAATTTAGTATAAACTTCAGCAGCGGTTTGAAATCAACAATCTCCTTTTTCATGTTGGTCACTTTATATTCATTTTCTCTGATGAATTCTGCGAAACCGCTCTTCATTTCTATCTTGTTGAATATTTCAGTCATCGTGGGTTTACTAGGTATATAATTACTCTTCTCCCTAACGAACGGACAGTTTTCCGACATATGATTGGTTGATTTGCATCTTTTACAATCTAGTTAAAATGTATGTTAATAATTATAATAATTATATTTACAAACAGTAAATTACTTAAAATATATTATTATAATATTATATGTTGATATTTCGATAATTGTGTATTAAATATGATGGTAAATAAATATGTTATACATACCTACACCAGAGACTAGAAACTCATCAGTAACTGAAATATTGAAATAATAATATTAGTTATTATAACTATGTATATATAATTCCATTAATTAGTATCTTTAGAGATAATAGTAAACATAACATATATTAATTACATCATATCTATTTACTAACTATTACAATCTTTAAAAAGTCCTTCTAATGTGTCCATTTTTAGGTATTGATTGTTTTAGCTTTAAAAATCTATGAATTATATGATATTCATATAAAAACAGTTGATTATTTAAATATATACGTATTCAAATAAATGTGATATATATAATAAATATTAAAATACACATTTTATTTTAAATTAAAATTTGTTAAATATATTTTTTAAATGTATATATATATATTTATTAATTAATGAAAAAGAACCTTAACTATATATAGATATGAGCAAATACTACGCATACGTTATCTTTATGATCCAGATGTAAATATAAAATATTAACAATTCAAAAAAATTAAAAATATATTCTAGTATTTTTAATAATATATATTACAACTATATAAACTATAAAAAATTAATAGCAAAATAAATATTCTGGTTATAAATATATTACTAGTTTTAGAATTGTAATATAGTATGTTTTACTAAATATATATATTATTTATATATCAATTACATTTTCTATTATTCATATCAATATTAGAAATATTGATATAAATTATTATTATTTTTATAATAATATTAATTCTATTTAATTATAATAATATTTAAATTTTGCTTTTTTACAAATTAAAATATTTTCAGTTTATTATTTTATATGTAACTAGATGTTAATAGAAATGATGATAAAAGTTGTAAATCGGAAAAGTTATATTATAGTTCTAAATATTGTTAAAAATAATGCGAATTAACGGTTATTTGTAATTAATATAGATAATATCTATAAATATAATTCTTATAATATATGTATGACATGTTTCACACAAATCACTTACTACAAATAATATGACTCAATTTCAAACTATTATAATTCTTAAAGTTTTCTTTTAACATTCCATTTACCCGTAACTGAGATGTGATACGTTCTAAATAAAT
The DNA here is from genome assembly GCA_964035775.1 of Osedax frankpressi. NCBI lineage: Eukaryota > Metazoa > Annelida > Polychaeta > Sabellida > Siboglinidae > Osedax > Osedax frankpressi. The sequence continues at coordinate 26,771,549 of OZ038315.1, forward strand.
GGTTCTAAATCATGATATAAGTTAAACTGTAACATAAATAATATCATAAGTAATAAAATATTCAAAATGACAAGTATATATTAAAAATTAATTATTTTACTTTACCTTTATATTATAATTGTATGCTTTAGTTTTATATTTAATAAATTTGTATTACTATTATAATTTATTATAATAATAGTATATTAATATAGACTGGAATCACATTTATATTATTTTAATTAAAAAAACTAATATAGAACTATAATCAAAACAAAACCCAAACCCAAAACCAAACACGTAACAAAACCCAACACCAAACTCAAAACCGAATCCAAACCTAAAACATAAATACAAACATTTTAACTATAGCATATGAATATAGCCTGATATCTAACACAAACCATATACTATATATAACACAAAAACCATTATTAATTTATAAGAAACACACACAGAACTAAACATAAACCCAAATCAATATCATTTATCCTACATGATGGGAGTTATTGTAATAGTTATTAACACTAAAGAGTTATTTGACTACATAAGAAAATATATTCTATAGAATAATTAATAATATATTAATAACATATTCTTATACGAACCAATAGATATAGGTTATATGTACATATTAATAACATTTTAATTTAGTAAATAAACATTTAAAGGATATTATTATTTATTTACATTTCAAACTTTATTATATTTTATTTATTCGATATGTAAATAAAGTATGCAGATGAGTCACACACTAGTTGATGTATCTTAAATGTAAATAATGATAACAGAAAAATATAAGTAATTTTATAATCAAATATATATACGAAGATATAGATACAATATAGTATATGCTAGGGTTCATATCAACATTTTTACTATTCAAATTATATAATTAATAATAAAATATATTACTTAAACCATTTCCATTGTTAGACCTTAAATACGAACGTAGTTTTTATTTTAGTTTAATACATTGTTTGTTTATATATAGTTGTAATTTATATTGTAGATTTAACCGAGTCATTATGCATAACATAAAGTGCAATGTGAATATAATACACAATGCATATTGGCGATATTTAGAAGAATTGCCAAATCTCTGAATCACTGTATGGCGAGAGTTCGGTGGGTAAATTCCTTATCTAATGAATAGTAATACATTGAATGACTCATTTAAAGTCTAATGCATGTCATGATAATATATATTATATTAAACATATTTCTATACTAAATGAAACATAGCTACAACATAGATCCTTTATATCTATATTACATCTATTATTAACTAGATGACATTTTTAATATCCTTCATTTCAAATGCTCTTTTATTATAATGTATTGTTAAATACGCAGAAATAACATAGTTTATTACATAAATCAAATAATGTATGTATTATTATATTATTATCAAAATATCATCCAATCAACAAAACTAGTTATAATAATTTTTATACACACATGTTTATTAGGAATTTATTTTCATATTAAAATTAAAATTAACCTCTATTATTCATATATAATGAATGGGCAATGTACATTGTTCATGCACGCATAACTATATTATTATAGATACTATTGCTGATTTTAATGAGATTTAAAATTGTTTAATATATGGTATTACATTATTGAAATTATGATATATGTATATATAATATATATGTTATATTATAAATATTGTATATCTATATTAACTATATAAATAAATTACTATCACAATATTAATAATTATTAATAACCATCAATATTAAAAAAAGGTTAAATAAAAATGTTATATATATATATATATATATAGAGCAATCCTAATTACCTTATATTCTCAATTATTCAATTACTTTACAATTGATTAGTATTTATTTTCTTAATATTAGTAGAATTCTGGATCATATCATGTTTTTTTTAACGAATATAGATAATAGATATCATATATTTATACAAATAATTTCTGATCATTATAAAAATATGAATTTATATATATTAGTGTTATTATCATTATTATTAAATATCATAAATCTAAACATGTTTTTATTGTAATAATCTCTTAGTTTTTTACAAATTTAATTTGTAATTAGATATGATTATGTTATATCAATTATCTCGAGTAATTACAGTTAAATTATTTTCATATTTATTAATTTTTTCTTAACATATATTACAAATATGTAGACATTAATTTATTGAAATGCATTATATTAACAATTACATGTTTTATATTATACTTCAATAGATATGAATTATTAACTACATAATATTAATCATATTAATATATGTATAGAATACAAATTAAAGAACAATATAATTAATAATGATATGAATATAACCTATACCTAATATTATCTACAGTATTCTTGAAATTATTTATAAGTAATCAAATTTAGAGAGATCGCTAGAGTAATAGAATACTATTTAGAGGGAGAGGGGAGAAAAGAGGGAGTGGGGAGGGAGTGGGGAGGGAGTGGGGAGGGAGAGGGGATGGAATGGGAGAGAAGAGGGAGTGGGAGTGAGAGAGGGAAGAGGAAGAGGTAGATAAAGAAGAAGAAGAAGAAGAAGAGGGAGAGGGTGATGGAGATGGAGAGTAAGAGGGAGAGGGAGATGGAGAGGGAGATGGAGAGGGAGATGGAGAGGGAGATGGAGATGGAGAGGGAGATGGAGAGGGAGAGGATAGCGATAGTTATTATTAATTATTATTAATATTATTAAAATTATTATAATATTGTTATATACTATAATATATATTATATGTTATCTATTTATTAAGTATACTTATATGTATACTTTATATATAAATTAATTTTATAATATAGGATTTATTCTATTATATCTAATATAATTATTGTTTAATATAATAAGCAATATGTAATACTAACAAATTACATATACATTAGATCAATGAATGCTTTGAAATAAGTTTAAAACTACAATAAACAGCACACTAACTTTTTTACAAAACGCACGCAATAAAAATACAAAAATGGTATATTTTTAGTTTATTCCAATTACAGTTATATTTATTTTAATCTATAATCTAGCATCAGGATGACTCGAATGTATAATATAGATACGTACAACGTACGTCGTACATATAGATACATATGTATTATATATTTAAGTTGTATATTTATTATATATAAGTATATATATATAATATATACTAACTATATAGATATTAATAATATAGAATTATATATTGTACTTGGCTTATATTTTATATATAATATAGTTTTAATATATAATATATTTATATACACTATATACATTATTATTGATATAAATATTTATTAATCGAAATAAATTGTTCATTATTAACTGTTTATAGGTGCTTTTATTAAAATATTTTTATTAAATAATTATGGTTTCTTATAAGGAAAATATTACACATAATAAATAACTGATCATAACGTATTATAATTATGAGATTAAATGTTGCTCGTATTAAAATATAATGTACAATTTAATGTTATATAACGGTTATATAATGTATTATACATTTTTCTCTGAAATATATGTTAATTTATAATTCATAATAATATTCATAATAATATTATATTTGATTTATTTAATATATTTTAATAATTATTTTATCAAATATTAAATTCATATATATATAAGAATATATATATATATATATATTTAATAAATATTATTTAGGTTAATTATTACTATTTCACTAAAATTCACTAATATAACATCATATGATACAGTGGATATTGTGTTTATAATATAAATGAAATGTATACACTCTATAAAACATTATAATATTCTATAAACAGTCTAGGGTGAGAACGACCTAGTTTGCGGCCTATATATTATGTAGACATATCTCAAACGTTTCCGAATAATGAATACTGAATAACGAAATTTGTTTTTGTTTTGAATGCGTTGAGAATTAAAATGATTAATATAATAAAAGATGTATCTAATATTGATAACAGTTGGTAACAATAGAACGATTGATAATAATTGCATTTAGTTTTTAGTATAAATCATGGTATAACATGGTAATATATTATATAAAATCTAACAATACTACTCAGTTCGCTATATACTCTTATCATTACTCTTCTCACATTGAACTATATATGCACTATTCTTTGCAATAATATCATATTTTAAAACTTCCTCTACACTTTCCTCTGTGTATTCCTCTATATTTTCCTATATACCTTCTTCTACACCACAACATATATATATATATATCTTTATATTATTCCAGAATTAATGAATAAATATATATATAATAAATATATAGATGTATGTAGGCAGTATAGGAAATAACAATGCACTAATTGTAAATATAATAGAAATTGAAACTTTATGATATATTGTAACCTATATTTATGAAAGTTATCTATACACGTTATATTCTATAGATTATTTAATATACAATGTATTGGATACAGGTGCATACTTTAACGTATCCAATTATATAGGTGAACATGACATAATAGGCTTATTTACTAATATACAATAGCAATCAATAGTGATTTAAAAATATTTATTAATAGTGATCATCAACCTTAATCTTTGTTTATTCTACTTGCATGTCGTTAAATATACATTATATAACAGAATTCACATTATCTTAATAAATATATTTCCTTCGAGGATACAAGTGGTTAGAAACTGAACTATTTAATTATTTAGTATATTTAATAAACTAATATTAATAAACGCTGTAAACATGTGTTAGAATTAATATATATTAAATAAATACTACCACTACCACTACTACTACTACTGCTGCCTCTAGTTCTACTGCTGCTACTGCTAATGCTACTGCTACTGCTACTACTATTTGATCAATCAATCAATAAAAACGATTTATTTAGACAATTGTTTATCGGCATGGTGGGTTTGCCCTGACAAATGTTATGCCATCGGAAACTGTATAGTTTCGATAAAAATAAAAATGCAATAAAAAATACGTCCATTTTTTTTAACTACGCACAGTTTAATAATTCTTTCTTGAATTTATTGTGATTTTCAACTGCTCTCAGATTTCTTGATAAATCGTTCCACAACAACGGTGCAACGACGGAGAATGCCCTGCTGCTTGTACTTTGGAATTCCTGTATTAAGAAATCTTGGCGTAGAATAATGTTCAGATATTTTTACAGAAAAAGTTCTTTCCTTAATATAACTCATTATCCAATTAAGCGCTAATTTCTCAATACCCAAGCCAAGTAATATGTTTTCTAATATACTATGACCAAGAGTGTCAAAAGCTGCTGAAAATTCAAGTAGTAGTATTTGTATAGGACAATTTGAGTCTTTGAATTCAGAAAATCATCCATTACATTTATTAAAGCAGTCTCAGTACTGTGTAGTGCGCGATAAGCACTTTGGAACTCATCCATAAATTATTTTCCTCGATATATTTTATTATTTGTTTATACACAATTTTTTTCAGTAGGATCATGCGGAGAAGATTTTCGAAAACTTAAAATTAATCTTGAAATTGTATCACAGGATGGGACATTGAATTTTGATAATGTTAAATTTGGTATAGGTTCTATCGACAGTTCAATTTCATTATTATTAAATGTGATATAATTTATTGTGTCAATGATTTTTTAAATTTTGCAATCAAAAAAATCTGCATATTTTTACATAGACTTATGCCATCCTCATTTGGCAAAATTGTTTTGTTTTTTATACCAGTCAAACTATTTGTGATTTGATAAAGCTTGCGCATATTTCCTGAACATTCTTGAATTTTATTTAAATAATAGTATTTTTACTATTTATGTTATCTAATAAATACTTATTTATTAGATAACATAATGTTTCAGTTAAATTTGTTACGCATACATTATTAGTACAAATTGATGATCTGAGATTACTACAGAAATTAGGTCATTATTCGAAGAAATAGTTCTATAATTAATATAACGTTTAAGCAATGGTGGCATATATACATCTATGAGTATTGGTACAGCATAGTGATCGGACAATAATGGGTAGTTTATTAATATTGTATTTGAAAAATCTAGAAGTAATTACTAAATCCAAAATATTTCCTAATACGTGGGTATGGGTCTGAATATGCTGTATAAAATTATTTGTCAGAAGCATTTTTTGAATTCGGTTATAGATCTATCCGATTTATTAAAATGAAAGTTAAAATCGTCCGTAATCAATGTAAAGTCCAAACATATCGAGGAAGTTAATTCATAGAATTCATTTATAAATGTTATATAATTATTAGATGGTGGACGATAGATTACGATAATATTAAAAATGTACAAGTTATTAATTATAAAATCAGCTTTAATATATTCACAATTAGTTAAATAAAGATCATGACTATTTATTAAATCAATAGTATCTCTGTATATTATACCTACACCACCTCCTCTACACCCAGTCTTTCTAATAATGTGAATAAATTTATATCGTAATGGTAAAAGTTGTGTATTAATTATGTTACCATTGTCTATAGCCGAAATCCATGTTTCGGTTAAGGCAACTAATAGTGGTTTAAACTCAATGATATAATCAATTAATAATTCGATGTTACTATAAATAGATCTTATATTTATTAACGCAATCATTGATTTTAATGGTCAATTAGATTTATTTGTTTTAATGTTTAATTTATTAAATGACTTTACATTATAGAATAATTATCTGACCATTCCTTAAACTGTGTATATAATATATCAATGGTTAGATTCCAATCAATTTTACCTTTTTTATATTACGTAATTCATATACACTACTTCTCTTATTAAAAACACACTTGCAGTTATCTACACATTTAGATTTCACAACGTGATATAAAATTTTACCTTGAGTAATAACTTCTTTAGTTAAATATGGTCTAGTAAAATACTTGCGATCTACTCTTCTCGATGTTAAAAATGAATTTTATGCAAATTTAGATTTAAAATAAATGATCAGTTGACTGCACTTAGAATAATCAACCCAGTCAATTGTATTAGTATTTAAGTCAATGTTACCAAACAAAGAACATATAAATTGATTATTTTTATCTACATTAGATACATTTTCTATGACAGCAGCATATATACTAACAGATGTATTAGTTTTATTTATAATATCTATATTTGTTTTAATAGAATCAATTGATTTTGTTGATTTTTTCAACATATCCGAGTATGATACTATTGAATCTTTAACCAATATTGATTGCTCGAGTAACTGCTTTATATCAGAAATATCGCTACTATGCTTATTCAATAAAGTTTCAATTTTACTCATATCACTATTATTAATATTAGTGCAGTTTGAATTATCACCACGTACATAATGTTCATCGCTAACAGTATCAGTAAGACAGTCATTACATATAAATCTAAAATTGATACTTTCAAATATCTGATTAACAGCTTTTGAGGGGGTATTACCGCTATTATTTCGCAGCATACATGCACGTATAACGTACATGAGCGATTACAGTTGGAACATGATTTCTTAATTATATCGTCATCTTCTCTGCACTGCATACAATGTGTCATCGTTCCGCGTCAGTACAATATAATATGTATGTTAAATGTAAATTCAATATATTTCAATAGATTTCAATTAAAATGTAAACAGGAAGTACTCCTACTACTACTACTACTACTACTACTACTACTACTACTACTACTACTACTACTACTACTACTACTACTACTACTACTACTACTACTACTACTAATACTACTACTACTACTACTACTACTATTACTATTACTATTACTACTACTACCACTACTACTACTACTACTACTACTACTACTACTACTACTACTACTACTACTACTACTATTACTACTACTACTACTACTACTACTACTACTACTACTACTACTACTACTACTACTACTACTACTACTACTACTACTACTACTACTACTACTACTACTACTACTACTACTACTACTACTACTACTACTACTACTACTACTACTACTACTACTACTACTACTACTACTACTACTACTACTACTACTACTTCTACTTCTACTACTACTACTACTACTACTACTACTACTACTACTACTACTACTACTACTACTAGTACTACTACTACTACTACTACTACTACTACTACTACTACTACTACTACTACTACTACTACTACTACTACTACTACTACTACTACTACTACTACTACTACTACTACTACTACTACTACTACTACTACTACTACTACTACTACTACTACTACTACTACTACTACTACTACTACTACTACTACTACTACTACTACTACTACTACTACTACTACTACTACTACTACTACTACTACTACTACTACTACTACTACTACTACTACTACTACTACTACTACTACTACTACTACTACTACTACTACTACTACTACTACTACTACTACTTCTACTACTACTACTAGCATAATTATCATATGAGGTGATTTTGTTCTTAATTCTGATTCGTAATGTTTACTCATTTTAGTAAATATAGAAAACAAATATCTATAAAGTAACCTTTAAAATATAAAAATCTTTATATTACAAAATAGGAACAAATTTTAATTTTATAAATGTTTTGATATGTGTTTTAGGTAAGTATTCTACAAATATATATGATTATAATATATAATTTAATAAGCTCATATAAATTATGATTACATTTTAATGTTTCAATAATTTATGATTTAATTTCAATTGTTAATCATTTAACAAATGCATTATATGTAGTTTATTTGCAATTTTATCTATATCGATACTTATATATAGTCATATTTCTCTATAGTTAAAAAATACTTATATTATTTAAATAGTGAATTCATACATTTAAATTGTTCAGTATATATAGTATATTAATAATATTATTAATATTTTCAATATTTTAAAATAACATTTATATTTATATAACCCGTAGGTGTTTATTTTATATGTAAATATACCGATCAGGTAAACCATGCATTGTGTATAAACTTACATACAGTCATAATATTGTAACGTAGATTGTTAAAGTATATATTACATATTATTATTGATATATTGGCTCATTTTATACACACATAACACTTCCTTACCCAATACATTATAAATTATATTTTTATAATTATATGAATACTAAATATTTAACAGAATGAACAATATTCTAATTTTTCATACAATATCAAACATTATAGTGAAAATGATAAGCTGAAAATATTTTTATTTACTCCATTATTATCAAAAGTAAAATGGATTACATCTTGAAAATAAATTAACGGAGGAGCATACAAATTTTAAATCATAAGTGATGAAGGTACCGTATTATATAAGAATTACATCTTACATTCAAAACGATCAATTTGCGTTAGCAGTTTCCTTATTATGAATATTTAGATATATACAATAATATCTATTTTATATTCACTTATTGTATTATTTATTGGAAGATCGTACGTATGATCAAGTTCCATAATGTTTTTTCTATATCTTGTAGATATTTTAATGAAATGTTTTCACTAATTTTGTATGCTATAGTCGATAATATAGATGTACCATCTAATATAACCATAAACTTCATTACGCTATAATACTCTTTTGTAGATTGTTTGAAATTTCTTTAAATTTGGATTGTTTGAAGAACCACCATGAGCTCTGATTGCTCAAAATAGAAATTCAAGGTGATCTTGACTCATTTTATATGTCAATAAGTATTTCAAATTTGCTTTTATTATCTGTTATAAACCAAAATAAATATATATATATATATATATATATATATATATATATATATATGTATATATATATATATATATATATATATATATATATATATATATATACATATATACATATATTAATACACACTTATATATTTGTTAATATTTACCTCTTCAACTACTCTTAGACCAGATATGAATCCGATAAATCCGGGTTTTACGTAGAGATAAACAAATTGAAATTCCATGAATATCAGTCAATTCCATCAAATACTTATATAATATTTTCAATCTTGGTTTCCAAATAAACTGTTTATTTAATTTATATGATATTATAACTTTTTTATTAGTAATTCGAATAAGATAATTACCTCATTATTCAGACTCAAGGTGATCTTGGAGTATTTTTAACAAGGAGAATATATATTTGATATATCAAATGCTGAATCAATCATTAGATAACATTCAATTGTAGGTCCAACATCAGTAAAATATGGATGTTTAATAACATCTTTCACATCAGCTACACTTTAATTAAATAGTTTAGCTGCTAGTTTAACCTAAAAATATGATTTTCTATAAATAGTATATATATGTTATTAATTACATATAATTCTTATATAATAAGGTACCTTCATCACTTGTGATTTAAAATTTGTATGCTCCTTCGTTAATTTATTTTCAAGATGTAATCCATTTTACCTTTGATAATAATGGAGTAAATAAAAATATTTTCAGCTTATCATTTTCACTATAATGTTTGATATTGTATGAAAAATTAGAATATTGTTCATTCTGTTAAATATTTAGTATTCATATAATTATAAAAATATAATTTATAATGTATTGGGTAAAGTGTTATGTGTGTGTAAAATGAGCAAATATTCAATAATAATATGTAATATATACTTTAACAATCTACGTTACAATATTATGACTGTATGTAAGTTTATACACAATGCATGGTTTACCTGATCGGTATATTTACATATAAAATAAACACCTACGGGTTATATAAATATAAATGTTATTTTAAAATATTGAAAATATTAATAATATTATTAATATACTATATACTGAATATACTATAATAATACTATAATATACTATATACTATATATACTGAACAATTTAAATGTATTAATTCACTATTTAAATAATATATGTATTTTTTAACTATAGAGAAATATGACTATATATAAGTATCGATATAGATAAAATTGCAAATAAACTACATATATATAATGCATTATATACATATAATACACATATACATATACATATACATATACATATATATACATATATATACATATAATGCATTTGTTAAATGATTAACAATTGAAATTAAATCATAAATTATTGAAACATTAAAATGTAATCATGATTTATATGAGCTTATTAAATTATATATTATAATCATATATATTTGTAGAATACTTACATAAAACACATATCAAAACATTTATAAAATTAAAATTTGTTCCTATTTTGTAATATAAAGATTTTTATATTTTAAAGGTTACTTTATAGATATTTGTTTTCTATATTTACTAAAATGAGTAAACATTACGAATCAGAATTAAGAACAAAATCACCTCATATGATAATTATGTTAGTAGTAGTAGTAGAAGTAGTAGTAGTAGTAGTAGTAGTAGTAGTAGTAGTAGTAGTAGTAGTAGTAGTAGTAGTAGTAGTAGTAGTAGTAGTAGTAGTAGTAGTAGTAGTAGTAGTAGTAGTAGTAGTAGTAGTAGTAGTAGTAGTAGTAGTAGTAGTAGTAGTAGTAGTAGTAGTAGTAGTAGTAGTAGTAGTAGTAGTAGTAGTAGTAGTAGTAGTAGTAGTAGTAGTAGTAGTAGTAGTAGTAGTAGTAGTAGTAGTAGTAGTAGTAGTAGTAGTAGTAGTAGTAGTAGTAGTAGTAGTAGTAGTAGTAGTAGTAGTAGTAGTAGTAGTAGTAGTAGTAGTAGTAGTAGTAGTAGTAGTAGTAGTAGTAGTAGTAGTAGTAGAAGTAGAAGTAGTAGTAGTAGTAGTAGTAGTAGTAGTAGTAGTAGTAGTAGTAGTAGTAGTAGTAGTAGTAGTAGTAGTAGTAGTAGTAGTAGTAGTAGTAGTAGTAGTAGTAGTAGTAGTAGTAGTAGTAGTAGTAGTAGTAGTAGTAGTAGTAGTAGTAGTAGTAGTAGTAGTAGTAGTAGTAGTAGTAGTAGTAATAGTAGTAGTAGTAGTAGTAGTAGTAGTAGTAGTAGTAGTAGTAGTAGTAGTAGTAGTGGTAGTAGTAGTAATAGTAATAGTAATAGTAGTAGTAGTAGTAGTAGTAGTAGTATTAGTAGTAGTAGTAGTAGTAGTAGTAGTAGTAGTAGTAGTAGTAGTAGTAGTAGTAGTAGTAGTAGTAGTAGTGGTAGTATTTACTTATTTATATTTACTAATTTATATATTTTCTTATGGATCATAATAAAATGTTCAGCTAATATATAATATGATTTAATATTATAAATTAATATATTATTTAATTAATAGAGATATTGTATTACATACAGCTAGGAGTATCTATTAAATATTTATTATATATTATAAACCTGGGACTAAAGTCCATCTCAAATCAACTATTGTCGAATTCAATTACACAAATAATTATACTATTAATTTATAGTAATAACAATTTATATTGGTAATAGTTTGTAATTAAATATTTCTATATATATGTAAATAAAAATAAGTTATATAAATCTAATAAAGGCAAAATATCACTTTCATCTATTTATTGACTAAGATGGAAATGCAATCCGAAAATATTACATTGGTCAGTTGAAATATTTTCGAATTGCATTCCGATTATTTCAGAAATTTCTGAAGAAATCTGAGATCATTGTCTTCTGTTGCTTTCACTGTGTTTACCCTTCAGGTATATTGATGTCTTAGTTTCTGAGGTTTATTTAGCTATGTAGTGGTTTAACTGTGAGAGCTTCTTTAGTTCTTGGAGATTTTGTTTAGATGTGGGGATTCTTTAAGTGTGTTAGTCCTTTATATTATGGATTATCTTTAAAAGGAGTATCGTGCAAGTGATGTAGATACTCTGATATAGAAGATACTTTAGTTTACATCTATCATCTAAAATACAAGTGAATCTATTATATATTAAAATATATTAAATATATTTAATTACTATTAGGATAAATAATCTTTAAAGAAACTGATTCATTATATATCGATATTATTTAAATAATTTTATATATTTTATATCAATTTAATTATTAATATGATTAAAAATAATTGTTATCTGTGTATGTATTTATATACTATTTATTTATTATACTAACGAGGATAATGTATAGGTATTGTTTTCTTTATACAATAATACTGATCCAGATATATGTCATATTACAGTCTATATTAGATGAAGGATACTCCACTATACCATCACTATTTAGATCTTACTAGTGAGAGGATAATGAACACGACTAAGCACTCATTTAAACTAGTCAATTAGTGAGAGGATAGTGACATCGCTAAGCACTCATTTAAACTAGCAAGATCTAACTAGTCGTGGTATAGCGGAGCCTAAGCAACATTTTAACTAACTATAGACTGTAAAACGACCCCAAAATATATTGAGGCCTAGCATATTATTGTGTATGTATCCATATTATTTATCTTCATTCTTTTTCTGAAATACAAATTAAATATTATTGAATGATATTATGTAAATTTGTTTATTATTTGAATTGATTTGAATCTATTATTTTATATAATTTTATTTAATAAATAGAGTTACAGTACGAAATATGTTAATACTAATATTTTATAAAAATTATATTATATTAACTATTTGTAACCATCGTCTAATAAGTATATGATTTGAATTCGATCTCATTTATAAATGCGAATCAAGCGATATATTTGTTAAGAATCGGTGACATAATTTTAAAAACCGCTACTAAAATAGAATGTATAATATATACTTATAAAGCATATACTTATTTATTTACAATCTAGAACATATATTCTAAGATGCATTTTAGTTTTGTCAATAAATTGAACGAATGTATTACTGAATTAAGTATATGAATAAGATCGAATAACCAAATAATATTAATTATATAAATATTACACTAACACATTGATTGCAGGTTTGATGCATTTATATTTATTAATATTTTGTAATAAATACAACATTAATTTATAATAATTTATTTAGGATTCAATTAAATAAAGTAATTGTTATTGTTTTATTTTTTCTAAATTAATAATATTAATAATATTAAATATTTTATTTTTTTTAATTAAAAACAAAATTTTATTTTATTTTCATTTAAAGAGTTACTAATATCCAGAAGAATAATTGTATATTTAATTGAACTAACGAATATACCAATGATAATAATATATTCATCTAAAACAAAAAATCTTAATATCATATAATAAGTTATGTATACTTTTTATATCTATTTTTAAAATAATTTTCAATGTGAAAATATATCTTTTTTGTGACATCTATATTGTATATTATATAACTAATTTATTTGCAATTTTTTTATTATCAATAGTTTAAATAAATGTAATTTATTACAACTTTCTCGATACAATATTTTATAATTATTAATAGTTTACTAAATTATTTAAAGTTCATTATTTCAGTCATACTATTATAACTTGTAGTAGTAGTAGTAGTAGTAGTAGTAGTAGTAGTAGTAGTAGTAGTAGTAGTAGTAGTAGTAGTAGTAGTAGTAGTAGTAGTAGTAGTAGTAGTAGTAGTACGGGCGCCTATCCGGAAATAAATACTCAGTGCGCGTTTTTCGGGTACCCGAATACCACAATGACACATATTCTGCAGAGGTGCCCGCAGACACACGTTGCCAGGGTAAGACGTCATGACAAAGTGACGGCGATGCTAGCGAGTTCGTTGGAAAACAAACGTTATATGTGTTTCCTCGAACATCATATTAGAACGCCGACTGGTATTCTTAAACCAGATCTTATCACTTGTCGTGACGGCTTAGCAGTAGTCGTCGATACGCAAATCACCACTGACCCATCAGTCATGGATGAGATGTTTGATCAGAAAACTCATAAGTATGACATACCTCTCGTCCGCGAATTCGTGATTAATATAACCGGTGCTTCTGAGGTTAAATTCGGAGCGCTCATACTAGACTGGCGTGGGCAACTCGCCCCTCGGTCCGATGCGCTCCTGAATAGCCTCGGAATGTCAGCATCGGTAAAAGAATTAATCACGATTCGAACGTTGGAAGGTGGTGTACGAGCATATAGACACTACATGCGAGCGACATAGGCTTACTATGTACACCAAGGACTGATTAGGTGTTGTGCGAAACTAGATAACCAAACTTTAATCATTTATTATACCCTCCCGCTAAAATTAACTACACCACATTACCACGTTAACTTCCCATCATATATTATTATTACACCTACCTTCACATATTTCAATATGATTTCACACCGCTATGTTATTATTAATACATCACTTTACCTTTTATTCTTATTGTTGGTTGTTTTTATACGTAAACCCCTACTCGTACATTACTATCGATGTTCATCATTTGTCGAACAATCCCTAAATGGTGAAGCCCAGCCAAAGTTTCTTTGAAATAATAAATGGGACAATGACAAGTTGTCCAGAAATAGTAGTAGTAGTAGTAGTAGTAGTAGTAGTAGTAGTAGTAGTAGTAGTAGTAGTAGTAGTAGTAGTAGTAGTAGTAGTAGTAGTAGTAGTAGTAGTAGTAGTAGTAGTAGTAGTAATAGTAATAGTAGTAGTAGTAGTAGTAGTAGTAGTAGTAGTGGTGGTAGTATTTACTTATTTATATTTACTAATTTATATATTTATATATTTTCTTATGGATCATAATAAAATGTTCAGCTAATATATAATATGATTTAATATTATAAATTAATATATTATTTAATTAATAGAGATATTGTATTACATACAGCTAGGAGTATCTATTAAATATTTATTATATATTATAAACCTGGGACTAAAGTCCATCTCAAATCAACTATTGTCGAATTCAATTACACAAATAATTATAATATTAATTTATAGTAATAACAATTTATATTGGTAATAGTTTGTAATTAAATATTTCTATATATATGTAAATAAAAATAAGTTATATAAATCTAATAAAGGCAAAATATCACTTTCATCTATTTATTGACTAAGATGGAAATGCAATCCGAAAATATTACATTGGTCAGTTGAAATATTTTCGAATTGCATTCCGATTATTTCAGAAATTTCTGAAGAAATCTGAGATCATTGTCTTCTGTTGCTTTCACTGTGTTTACCCTTCAGGTATATTGATGTCTTAGTTTCTGAGGTTTCTTTAGCTATGTAGTGGTTTAACTGTGAGAGCTTCTTTAGTTCTTGGAGATTTTGTTTAGGTGTGGGGATTCTTTAAGTGTGTTAGTCCTTTATATTATGGATTATCTTTAAAAGGAGTATCGTGCAAGTGATGTAGATACTCTGATATAGAAGATACTTTAGTTTACATCTCTCATCTAAAATACAAGTGAATCTATTATATATTAAAATATATTAAATATATTTAATTACTATTAGGATAAATAATCTTTAAAGAAACTGATTCATTATATATCGATATTATTTAAATAATTTTATATATTTTATATCAATTTAATTATTAATATGATTAAAAATAATTGATATCTGTGTATGTATTTATATACTATTTATTTATTATACTAACGAGGATAATGTATAGGTATTGTTTTCTTTACACAATAATACTGATCCAGATATATGTCATATTACAGTCTATAGTAGATGAAGGATAATCCACTATACCATCACTATTTAGATCTTACTAGTGAGAGGATAATGAACACGACTAAGCACTCATTTAAACTAATCAACCAGTGAGAGGATAGTGACATCGCTAAGCACTCATTTAAACTAGTAAACTAGTGAGAGGATAATGAACACGACTAAGCACTCATTTAAACTAGTCAATTAGTGAGAGGATAGTGACATCGCTAAGCACTCATTTAAACTAGCAAGATCTAACTAGTCGTGGTATAGCGGAGCCTAAGCAACATTTTAACTAACTATAGACTGTAAAACGACCCCAAAATATATTGAGGCCTAGCATATTATTGTGTATGTATCCATATTATTTATCTTCATTCTTTTTCTGAAATACAAATTAAATATTATTGAATGATATTATGTAAATTTGTTTATTATTTGAATTGATTTGAATCTATTATTTTATATAATTTTATTTAATAAATAGAGTTACAGTACAAAAATATGTTAATACTAATATTTTATAAAAATTATATTATATTAACTATTTGTAACCATCGTCTAATAAGTATATGATTTGAATTCGATCTCATTTATAAATGCGAATCAAGCGATATATTTGTAAAAGAATCGGTGACATAATTTTAAAAACCGCTACTAAAATAGAATGTATAATATATACTTATAAAGCATATACTTATTTATTTACAATCTAGAACATATATTCTAAGATGCATTTTAGTTTTGTCAATAAATTGAACGAATTTATTACTGAATTAAGTATATGAATAAGATCGAATAACCAAATAATATTAATTATATAAATATTACACTAACACATTGATTGCAGGTTTGATGCATTTATATTTATTAATATTTTGTAATAAATACAACATTAATTTATAATAATTTATTTAGGATTCAATTAAATAAAGTAATTGTTATTGTTTTATTTTTTCTAAATTAATAATATTAATAATATTAAATATTTTATTTTTTTTAATTAAAAACAAAATTTTATTTTATTTTCATTTAAAGAGTTACTAATATCCAGAAGAATAATTGTATATTTAATTGAACTAACGAATATACCAATGATAATAATATATTCATCTAAAACAAAAAATCTTAATATCATATAATAAGTTATGTATACTTTTTATATCTATTTTTAAAATAATTTTCAATGTGAACATATATCTTTTTTGTGACATCTATATTGTATATTATATAACTAATTTATTTGCAATTTTTTTATTATCAATAGTTTAAATAAATGTAATTTATTACAACTTTCTCGATACAATATTTTATAATTATTAATAGTTTACTAAATTATTTAAAGTTCATTATTTCAGTCATACTATTATAACTTGTAGTAGGTGTAGTAGTAGTAGTAGTAGTAGTAGTAGTAGTAGTAGTAGTAGTAGTAGTAGTAGTAGTAGTAGTAGTAGTAGTAGTAGTAGTAGTAGTAGTAGTAGTAGTAGTAGTAGTAGTAGTAGTAGTAGTATTAGTAGTAGTAGTAGTAGTAGTAGTAGTAGTAGTAGTAGTAGTAGTAGTAGTAGTAGTAGTAGTAGTAGTGGTGGTAGTATTTACTTATTTATATTTACTAATTTATATATTTATATATTTTCTTATGGATCATAATAAAATGTTCAGCTAATATATAATATGATTTAATATTATAAATTAATATATTATTTAATTAATAGAGATATTGTATTACATACAGCTAGGAGTATCTATTAAATATTTATTATATATTATAAACCTGGGACTAAAGTCCATCTCAAATCAACTATTGTCGAATTCAATTACACAAATAATTATAATATTAATTTATAGTAATAACAATTTATATTGGTAATAGTTTGTAATTAAATATTTCTATATATATGTAAATAAAAATAAGTTATATAAATCTAATAAAGGCAAAATATCACTTTCATCTATTTATTGACTAAGATGGAAATGCAATCCGAAAATATTACATTGGTCAGTTGAAATATTTTCGAATTGCATTCCGATTATTTCAGAAATTTCTGAAGAAATCTGAGATCATTGTCTTCTGTTGCTTTCACTGTGTTTACCCTTCAGGTATATTGATGTCTTAGTTTCTGAGGTTTACTTAGCTATGTAGTGGTTTAACTGTGAGAGCTTCTTTAGTTCTTGGAGATTTTGTTTAGATGTGGGGATTCTTTAAGTGTGTTAGTCCTTTATATTATGGATTATCTTTAAAAGGAGTATCGTGCAAGTGATGAAGATACTCTGATATAGAAGATACTTTAGTTTACATCTCTCATCTAAAATACAAGTGAATCTATTATATATTAAAATATATTAAATATATTTAATTACTATTAGGATAAATAATCTTTAAAGAAACTGATTCATTATATATCGATATTATTTAAATAATTTTATATATTTTATATCAATTTAATTATTAATATGATTAAAAATAATTGTTATCTGTGTATGTATTTATATACTATTTATTTATTATACTAACGAGGATAATGTATAGGTATTGTTTTCTTTATACAATAATACTGATCCAGATATATGTCATATTACAGTCTATATTAGATGAAGGATACTCCACTATACCATCACTATTTAGATCTTACTAGTGAGAGGATAATGAACACGACTAAGCACTCATTTAAACTAATCAACTAGTGAGAGGATAGTGACATCGCTAAGCACTCATTTAAACTAGTAAACTAGTGAGAGGATAATGAACACGACTAAGCACTCATTTAAACTAGTCAATTAGTGAGAGGATAGTGACATCGCTAAGCACTCATTTAAACTAGCAAGATCTAACTAGTCGTGGTATAGCGGAGCCTAAGCAACATTTTAACTAACTATAGACTGTAAAACGACCCCAAAATATATTGAGGCCTAGCATATTATTGTGTATGTATCCATATTATTTATCTTCATTCTTTTTCTGAAATACAAATTAAATATTATTGAATGATATTATGTAAATTTGTTTATTATTTGAATTGATTTGAATCTATTATTTTATATAATTTTATTTAATAAATAGAGTTACAGTACAAAAATATGTTAATACTAATATTTTATAAAAATTATTTTATATTAACTATTTGTAACCATCGTCTAATAATTATATGATTTGAATTCGATCTCATTTATAAATGCGAATCAAGCGATATATTTGTTAAGAATCGGTGACATAATTTAAAAAACCGCTACTAAAATAGAATGTATAATATATACTTATAAAGCATATACTTATTTATTTACAACCTAGAACATATATTCTAAGATGCATTTTAGTTTTGTCAATAAATTGAACGAATGTATTACTGAATTAAGTATATGAATAAGATCGAATAACCAAATAATATTAATTATATAAATATTACACTAACACATTGATTGCAGGTTTGATGCATTTATATTTATTAATATTTTGTAATAAATACAACATTAATTTATAATAATTTATTTAGGATTCAATTAAATAAAGTAATTGTTATTGTTTTATTTTTTCTAAATTAATAATATTAATAATATTAAATATTTTATTTTTTTTAATTAAAAACAAAATTTTATTTTATTTTCATTTAAAGAGTTACTAATATCCAGAAGAATAATTGTATATTTAATTGAACTAACGAATATACCAATGATAATAATATATTCATCTAAAACAAAAAATCTTAATATCATATAATAAGTTATGTATACTTTTTATATCTATTTTTAAAATAATTTTCAATGTGAAAATATATCTTTTTTGTGACATCTATATTGTATATTATATAACTAATTTATTTGCAATTTTTTATTATCAATAGTTTAAATAAATGTAATTTATTACAACTTTCTCGATACAATATTTTATAATTATTAATAGTTTACTAAATTATTTAAAGTTCATTATTTCAGTCATACTATTATAACTTGTAGTAGTAGTAGTAGTAGTAGTAGTAGTAGTAGTAGTAGTAGTAGTAGTAGTAGTAGTAGTAGTAGTAGTAGTAGTAGTAGTAGTAGTAGTAGTAGTAGTAGTAGTAGTAGTAGTAGTAGTAGTAGTAGTAGTAGTAGTAGTAGTAGTAGTAGTACGGGCGCCTATCCGGAAATAAATACTCAGTGCGCGTTTTGCGGGTACCCGAATACCACAATGACACATATTCTGCAGAGGTGCCCGCAGACACACGTTGCCAGGGTAAGACGTCATGACAAAGTGACGGCGATGCTAGCGAGTTCGTTGGAAAACAAACGTTATATGTGTTTCCTCGAACATCATATTAGAACGCCGACTGGTATTCTTAAACCAGATCTTATCACTTGTCGTGACGGCTTAGCAGTAGTCGTCGATACGCAAATCACCACTGACCCATCAGTCATGGATGAGAGGTTTGATCAGAAAACTCATAAGTATGACATACCTCTCGTCCGCGAATTCGTGATTAATATAACCGGTGCTTCTGAGGTTAAATTCGGAGCGCTCATACTAGACTGGCGTGGGCAACTCGCCCCTCGGTCCGATGCGCTCCTGAATAGCCTCGGAATGTCAGCATCGGTAAAAGAATTAATCACGATTCGAACGTTGGAAGGTGGTGTACGAGCATATAGACACTACATGCGAGCGACATAGGCTTACTATGTACACCAATGACTGATTAGGTGTTGTGCGAAACTAGATAACCAAACTTTAATCATTTATTATACCCTCCCGCTAAAATTAACTACACCACATTACCACGTTAACTTCCCATCATATATTATTATTACACCTACCTTCACATATTTCAATATGATTTCACACCGCTATGTTATTATTAATACATCACTTTACCTTTTATTCTTATTGTTGGTTGTTTTTATACGTAAACCCCTACTCGTACATTACTATCGATGTTCATCATTTGTCGAACAATCCCTAAATGGTGAAGCCCAGCCAAAGTTTCTTTGAAATAATAAATGGGACAATGACAAGTTGTCCAGAAATAGTAGTAGTAGTAGTAGTAGTAGTAGTAGTAGTAGTAGTAGTATTAGTAGTAGTAGTAGTAGTAGTAGTAGTAATAGTAGTAGTAGTAGTAGTAGTAGTAGTAGTAGTAGTAGTAGTAGTAGTAGTGGTGGTAGTATTTACTTATTTATATTTACTAATTTATATATTTATATATTTTCTTATGGATCATAATAAAATGTTCAGCTAATATATAATATGATTTAATATTATAAATTAATATATTATTTAATTAATAGAGATATTGTATTACATACAGCTAGGAGTATCTATTAAATATTTATTATATATTATAAACCTGGGACTAAAGTCCATCTCAAATCAACTATTGTCGAATTCAATTACACAAATAATTATAATATTAATTTATAGTAATAACAATTTATATTGGTAATAGTTTGTAATTAAATATTGCTATATATATGTAAATAAAAATAAGTTATATAAATCTAATAAAGGCAAAATATCACTTTCATCTATTTATTGACTAAGATGGAAATGCAATCCGAAAATATTACATTGGTCAGTTGAAATATTTTCGAATTGCATTCCGATTATTTCAGAAATTTCTGAAGAAATCTGAGATCATTGTCTTCTGTTGCTTTCACTGTGTTTACCCTTCAGGTATATTGATGTCTTAGTTTCTGAGGTTTCTTTAGCTATGTAGTGGTTTAACTGTGAGAGCTTCTTTAGTTCTTGGAGATTTTGTTTAGGTGTGGGGATTCTTTAAGTGTGTTAGTCCTTTATATTATGGATTATCTTTAAAAGGAGTATCGTGCAAGTGATGTAGATACTCTGATATAGAAGATACTTTAGTTTACATCTCTCATCTAAAATACAAGTGAATCTATTATATATTAAAATATATTAAATATATTTAATTACTATTAGGATAAATAATCTTTAAAGAAACTGATTCATTATATATCGATATTATTTAAATAATTTTATATATTTTATATCAATTTAATTATTAATATGATTAAAAATAATTGATATCTGTGTATGTATTTATATACTATTTATTTATTATACTAACGAGGATAATGTATAGGTATTGTTTTCTTTACACAATAATACTGATCCAGATATATGTCATATTACAGTCTATATTAGATGAAGGATACTCCACTATACCATCACTATTTAGATCTTACTAGTGAGAGGATAATGAACACGACTAAGCACTCATTTAAACTAATCAACCAGTGAGAGGATAGTGACATCGCTAAGCACTCATTTAAACTAGTAAACTAGTGAGAGGATAATGAACACGACTAAGCACTCATTTAAACTAGTCAATTAGTGAGAGGATAGTGACATCGCTAAGCACTCATTTAAACTAGCAAGATCTAACTAGTCGTGGTATAGCGGAGCCTAAGCAACATTTTAACTAACTATAGACTGTAAAACGACCCCAAAATATATTGAGGCCTAGCATATTATTGTGTATGTATCCATATTATTTATCTTCATTCTTTTTCTGAAATACAAATTAAATATTATTGAATGATATTATGTAAATTTGTTTATTATTTGAATTGATTTGAATCTATTATTTTATATAATTTTATTTAATAAATAGAGTTACAGTACAAAAATATGTTAATACTAATATTTTATAAAAATTATATTATATTAACTATTTGTAACCATCGTCTAATAATTATATGATTTGAATTCGATCTCATTTATAAATGCTAATCAAGCGATATATTTGTTAAGAATCGGTGACATAATTTAAAAAACCGCTACTAAAATAGAATGTATAATATATACTTATAAAGCATATACTTATTTATTTACAATCTAGAACATATATTCTAAGATGTATTTTAGTTTTGTCAATAAATTGAACGAATGTATTACTGAATTAACTATATGAATACGATCGAATAACCAAATAATATTAATTATATAAATATTACACTAACACATTGATTGCAGGTTTTATGCATTTATATTTATTAATATTTTGTAATAAATACAACATTAATTAATAATAATTTATTTAGGATTCAATTAAATAAAGTAATTTTTATTGTTTTGTTTTTTCTAAATTAATAATATTAATAATATTAAATATTTTATTTTTTTTAATTAAAAACAAAATTTTATTTTATTTTCATTTAAAGAGTTACTAATATCCAGAAGAATAATTGTATATTTAATTGAACTAACGAATATACCAATTATAATAATATATTCATCTAAAACAAAAAATCTTAATATTATATAATAAGTTAGGTATACTTTTTATATATATTTTAAAAATAATTTTCAAAGTGAAAATATATATTTTTTGCAACATCAATATTGTATTTTAGATAACTAATTGATTTGCAATTTTTTTATTATTAATATTTTAATTAAATGTATTTAAAAACATGTAATTTATTACAACTTTCTCGATACAATATTTTATAATTATTAATAGTTTACTAAATTATTTAAAGTTCCTTATTTCAGTCATACTATTATAACTTGAGGTAGTAGTAGTAGTAGTAGTAGTAGTAGTAGTAGTAGTAGTAGTAGTAGTAGTAGTAGTATTAGTAGTATGAGTATGAGTAGGAATAGTTATATGGTAGTGGTAGTGGTAGTGGTAGTGGTAGGGGTAGAAGTAGTAGTATATTAGTAGTAGTAGTAGTAGTAGTAGTAGTAGTAGTAGTAGTAGTAGTAGTAGTAGTAGTAGTAGTAGTAGTAGTAGTAGTAGTAGTAGTAGTAGTAGTGGTGGTAGTATTTACTTATTTATATTTACTAATTTATATATTTATATATTTTCTTATGGATCATAATAAAATGTTCAGCTAATATATAATATGATTTAATATTATAAATTAATATATTATTTAATTAATAGAGATATTGTATTACATACAGCTAGGAGTATCTATTAAATATTTATTATATATTATAAACATGGGACTAAAGTCCATCTCAAATCAACTATTGTCGAATTCAATTACACAAATAATTATAATATTAATTTATAGTAATAACAATTTATATTGGTAATAGTTTGTAATTAAATATTTCTATATATATGTAAATAAAAATAAGTTATATAAATCTAATAAAGGCAAAATATCACTTTCATCTATTTATTGACTATGATGGAAATGCAATCCGAAAATATTACATGTGTCAGTTGAAATATTTTCGAATTGCATTCCGATTATTTCAGAAATTTCTGAAGAAATCTGAGATCATTGTCTTCTGTTGCTTTCACTGTGTTTACCCTTCAGGTATATTGATGTCTTAGTTTCTGAGGTTTCTTTAGCTATGTAGTGGTTTAACTGTGAGAGCTTCTTTAGTTCTTGGAGATTTTGTTTAGGTGTGGGGATTCTTTAAGTGTGTTACTACTAAAGAGTTACTAATATCCAGAAGAATAATTGTATATTTAATTGAACTAACGAATATACCAATGATAATAATATATTCATCTAAAACAAAAAATCTTAATATTATATAATAAGTTAGGTATACTTTTTATGTATATTTTAAAAATAATTTTCAATGTGAAAATATATATTTTTTGCAACATCTATATTGTATTTTAGATAACTAATTGATTTGCAATTTTTTTATTATTAATATTTTAATTAAATGTATTTAAAAACATGTAATTTATTACAACTTTCTCGATACAATATTTTATAATTATTAATAGTTTACTAAATTATTTAAAGTTCCTTATTTCAGTTATACTATTATAACTTGAGGTAGTAGTAGTAGTAGTAGTAGTAGTAGTAGTAGTAGTAGTAGTAGTAGTAGTAGTAGTAGTAGTATTAGTAGTATGAGTATGAGTAGGAATAGTTATATGGTAGTGGTAGTGGTAGTGGTAGTAGTAGTAGTAATAGTAGTAGTAGTAGTAATAGTAGTAGTAGTGGTTGTGGTAGAGGTATTGGTAGTGGTAGTGGTAGTGGTAGTATTAGTGGTAGTAGTAGTGTTAGTAGTAGTGTTAGTAGTAGTGGTAGGGTAGTAATGGAAGGGTAGTAGTAGTAGTAGTAGTAGTAGTAGTAGTAGTAGTAGTGGTTGTGGTAGTGGTTGTGGTTGTGGTAGTTGTAGTAGTAGTGGTAGTAGTAGTAGTAGTAGTAGTAGTAGCAGCAGCAGCAGCACCAGCACCAGCACCAGCACCAGCAGCAGTAGTAGTACTTCCTGTTTACATATTAATTGAAATCGTTTTTTTAATATTCTTTATTTATCCGTGATTTTCTCCTTCATTATTAGTATAATTCATAATATTTATATTATATTATTAACATTAATATTTTATTATTGTAATTATCCATATATTATTGATATCAATTTATCATTTCATCACGATTTTCTAATTTATAAATATTTTTTAAATAATTACAAGTTTTCAAATTTTAATATTCCATTTATTTATATATTATATTCTTTATTAATTGATCTTTTAACTATATATTTAATTAAATGGTTATTTTAACATCTCAATAAGACTACTTATTTAAACTTTAGAATCATTATTATAATTATATGTATTTCATTGATATGTTTGTTTACATTATTATTTATTAATTTTTATTTTTATTTTTTTTGGAATATTACAAAGACTATTAAAATTATTTTTTTTTATCTATAGATATATTGAATTTACATTTAACATACATATTATATTGTACTGACGCGGAACGATGACACATTGTATGCAGTGCAGAGAAGATGACGATATAATTAAGAAATCATGTTTCAACTGTAATCGCTCAGTACGTTATACGTGCATGTATGATGCGAAATACATCCCTGCCCTATGATCAACGGTAATACCACCTCAAAAGCTATTAATCAGATATTTGAAAGTATCAATTTTAGATTTATATGTAATGACTGTCTTACTGATACTGTTAGCGATGAACATTATGTACGTGGTGATAATTCAAACTGCACTAATATTAATAATAGTGATATAAGTAAAATTGAAACTTTATTGAATAAGCATAGTAGCGATATTTCTGATATAAAGCAGTTACTCGAGCAATCAATATTGGTTAAAGATTCAATAGTATCATACTCGGATATGTTGAAAAAATCAACAAAATCAATTGATTCTATTAAAACAAATATAGACATTATAAATAAAACTAATACATCTGTTAGTATATATACTGCTGTCACAGAAAATGTATCTAATGTAGATAAAAATAATAAATTTATATATTCTTTGTTTGGTAACATTGACTTAAATACTAATACAATTGACTGGGTTGATTATTCTAAGCGCAGTCAACTGATCATTTATTTTAAATTTAAATTTGCATAAAATTCATTTTTAACATCGAGAAGAGTAGATCGCAAGTATTTTACTAGACCATATTTAACTAAAAAAGTTATTACTCAAGGTAAAATTTTATATCACGTTGTTATATATATATATATATATATATATATATATATATATATCTACTGGTATTGGATATATTACAGACCAATCTATATTATTATCATGTTATAAGATAACATAATCCATTATCAATAAATACCTACTGTGACGTCATCAATATTGACAAAATATAAAGAATTCGGGTCCGTAAAGAAATGGAAAGTAAGCAGTGTATCAACTTAAACAATATGGTACGACAACAGTACAATGTAAAATACCATCTTAGCTACATAGAGATTCTGAGGTTACAGAGCATATTTGGGTCGTGTCCGATTTCTAGGGCGTGGTTGAGGAGTTTCTTGAGGGCGTTTTCGAGGAGTTTGTAATGGTCGTGATCGGATTTCATCTCACACTTTTCTAATATGGAACATTACGAGCATCCGGTATGAATGACATCCTCCATCGAAGTCTGAGTAATCGCAAGATTGTTAAAACCAATTTTTAATTATGAAGTATGCACTTCAACGTATAATTTAGAGTTTTAATCGTTATTATTTATATTAATATTAATTTAATCATAAAATTAATTAATATTCAAAATCATACAGATTTATGGGAATAACATTATAAATAGTATAATTATATGTTACCTATACATCCTGCAACTTTACACATTGTTTACATTTTTCACCATATTTAATGTATTTACATTATTATTTAATATTGTTTTAATTCTTTGTAATTGGTTAATAAGTTCAGATTTAGATTTAGATTAATTTTAGTAGTCATAGTGAACTATAAATAAAAAGGCTGAGTTTACTCCATACTTGTACTCAATCATCATCTTTTCCATCCTTTTCACCCTCATTTTAAATTCTATTTATGATTCCTAATATGTTCTATCGGTATTCTCTTTTCTATTTGGAACATTAGGAAGAATGGTGAGTATCTAGTGGACGAATGTTCTAGTATATTATATGCATGTATTAAATAGTTTAGGTATAGTTTCCATTTAGTTTTCTTTTCTTCAGATAGAGATATTAATAAAGATAATAGCGTTTTATTCATTATTTCAGTTTGGCCATTACTAGCTTGGTTATACTCTGTTGTCCTACTTTGATTAACACCTAATATCATGCATAGCTCCTTTACTAACGATGATAGAAAATATCTTCCTTGGTGATAGTGTATTCTTTCGGGTATTCCCAAAGTATATATCCATCGTTTAATATAACTTTTACTACCGTTATTGCCTATTGATTTCTAGTAGCAATTGCATACGTAAACTTAGTGAAAATATCAGTGATAACTAGAATCAAATCCCTACCATATAATGCCTTATCAACAGTGATAAAATCTAGTGGTTACTTACCGACAACATTTCCATTTTAACAGATCCATCGCCTAAACCTTTACTCTTGTTACATACAGTACATCATCTGATGTAATATGCGATGTCTTTATATTTCCATTTCCAATTCATTTCTAAATTAACTCTATGTATTACCATTTCTATACCTTGGTTACCACAGCCATCGTATATTCATTTTACTATCTAGAATATTAAAGATGCTTTATTGCCATACCTATTATCAAATAAAACGTCCTTTATGATTTCAAATATTGTATTAATCCCTTTTTTTACTTTTCCCCTTATTATACTTAGTTCATCATCCTCCTTTTGCTTACATATCATTTCCTCTCTACTTAGAATTGGTATTAAAACTAAACCACCAGCATTATTACTTATTTTATATAGGACAATCAAACCCTTCGAACTAATACCTTATATAATCTAGATAATTATCTAAAGAAGAACCTAAACGCGTATAGGAAAGGAGAACGTAAATGCGGGTGAATTAATGCATCCGCGTTTACTTTCTATAATAATATAAAATTGATATCATCCTTGATATCGATACGTCTTTAAAATGGTCAAATTATCAGCCTTATTGATATCAAATAAACAATCAATCAATTTTATATTTGAATACCATTTCTCGTATTTTACTAATTTAATGCAATATATATAATATAATAATATATGTAATGTAATTAATTAATTGCATATAATATAATAAATATTGTTTGAAATACTTTTTAATTATTTATATAAATATGATTGATTACAATTAAGCAATTAAATTCATTGCTTTACTGGCCTGTCTAATTGTTTTACGTGTTCAGCGGGAATTCTTATAACTTGATACATTTGATATATAATTAATATCTATATTTAAAAAATAACATTTAAGAGAAGTATAATATTAAAATTATAAATACATTTATATTTAAAAGAATCAAAATAAATTAAATCAAATATTATATCATTAATTATATTAATAATTATAAAAATATATTGTGATAAAAACTTTAAAATTATATAATACATTATACATATAATAATATATTATAATTATATTATACATTAATATATTACATTTTCAATAATATCTATATAATTTAAAATGTTGTAATAATATAATTTGATATCATTAACTATTATTGGTATATTCTACATAATATTCTCAAGTTTTTGTAGCATTGGTATTGATATTAATAAAGATATATATATATATATATGTATATATATATATTAATTTTATTAGTTTACTAACAACTTATTATAAAATTGAATTTAAAATATCTTTATAATGTTCAGGTATAATATTTAGAATACATTACTTAAGAATTGCGTTTAGGCGAGGAATTATTTCATTTTCATCTTTGAGTTAGATATTTTTATACCAAATTTATGTAAATAGTAGTTATATGAAATAGAAATATTATTTATTAAAATTATTAATTACAAAACACTACAAAACTTTAAATTAAATAACGAAGCTATTATAAATAAATATGTAAATGTCGGATATGAATTTTAAATTATTTATTACATTATAATAATAAAATTCTTAATAAAACAGACAGTACACTTAAACATTAATAAGGTATTAGGTATACAAAGATATTCACAATTTAAAAAAAATAAATAAACATTTATAAGAAAAATAATTATATATGAACTTATATGAACTATAAGTATTATAAGACACGTTTCCTTGTTTTAAATGCCAAATCCTCCAGCCATTTCGGAACTTCTTGATTACACTGAATATAAATTTATATCTTAATTATATAAATAATATTTCTATAAATATAATCAAAATAATAATGTAGACATTAAAACAAACCATTTATTGAGATATTTCACTCTAAATTATACAAATTAATATAATAAGATAAATGGAATGGGGATTTACTTATAATTTACAAATAAATTATTATATAATTACAATTTTAATAAATATATATTAACTTTAAGATGAACATAACAATACTATTATAATTACAGAGATAATTTCTCTTATATAATTTAAAATGAATCTAATAATGTTAGCTATAATCTTAAATAATATTATAGTAAGAAATGGATAACATAACAAGGTATATATTTAATAATTATAACTACATTTTATTATTATTATTATTATTAATATATTATTAATATTTATATATTATTAATATATTTTTAGTATTTCTATAATAATCAACAATTTATAGAATTTAGAATACAATTTTAAAAAGTTGTATAGAATTATTTATATAAATAGCTTTATAATTATTTAATAAATATCAAGAATGGGAAGATGATGATATATATGTTTAACACTCATATTAAAATATATATATATATGCATATATATTGTATGTCTAATAAAATAAATTTTAATTATATAAATCAGTTGTTTTTCTTTAAATTTCATAAATTATGATATATATTTATTATTAATATTACCAACCTCGGACAACACCTCAATCAACAATCGAGACATTCGATTCTTATTTTTAGCTAAAGGATTGATCACATTAATATCGTATCCGTATGTCTTATCACAAACATTATCAGTCCAACTATCAAAAAACGTTATTGAAGTTCCTAGTTGACCGCATCTACCACTCCTACCAATTCGGTGGATATAAGTGTCAATTGAATGAGCTACATCGAATTGAATAACCAACTGTTAAGAAAATAGTTAATAGACAGACGTAACATATATTAATATATATGTAAATAAGAATAATGATAAATATTAACAATAAATAATAATCATCATAATTGATTAAAATCGTGTCTAATAAATACACATAACTACTTACATCCACTTTTTCGATATCTATTCCTTTAGCTAATACATCAGTTGCAATTAGAAATTTAAAATCTCTATTTTTAAATTTTGTTAAAATATTTTCCCTTTCTTCTTGGGAACAAGCACTGGCGATGTTAAAAAACGTATATAATATAAATACAATAGAACACAAAAGTATATAATATATATATATATATATATATATATATATATATATATAGATATACAATTACACTCTCTAAGGGTGTAAAAGTTAAAATAATAACCTGTGTATATTATTTACACCAGTTTTATCTTTTTTATTCTCCTCAAAGTGATTTTTTATAATTGTTTTTAAATTGTCACATATTATGATATTCTTAACAAAAATAATAACTTTATTAACATCTGATTGATCTGTTTTTAAATCATCGAATTAATGAAATAATCTACAAATTTTTAATAGTATATAAGTATAAATTTAATTTAATTTAATGATTATATTATATAATAAATAATGTATTTTCTAAATATATTTATTTAGAAAATACATAAATTATTATACATTAGTTAAACCTTTGACATCGTATATAATTTTAAATAATTCATTTAGTTTATCCTTCTGTTTTATCGCTAAAATATGTTGTGTAACTGTATTACTAGCTCCTTTTGATAAGCCTACATTCACATAAGTGAATTTACGGAGGTAATTTTCAAAAATTTTAAATTCACTTGAACAAAATGTTGCGCTAAAGTTAATCAGAAATAATATTGTAAATATGTATTACAAATATAACATTTAGTTCAAATATAATATATTTAAATTAAGAAATATAATACCAAATATAAAATTTGATAAATTTATAGAACATCTTAAAATGTATAGAATTAATATATATTAATAAATAAACATATACTATTAAATGTATTTATATTTACATAATATATGTATCCTACCTAAACATTATCGTCTGCATTATTTCCCCAGATTCGTTATTTTTACTAGGTGGTAAATTATTTTTAATCATTTTTAATTCTAATTCAAATTTTTTCACTATAACATCTGCTTCATCCACAATAAAGTATTCGCATTCACTTACATCAATCTTCAGAATATATATATATATATATATAAATATATATATATATATATAACATATATAAAAATAATAATTTACATCAATGTAATATTAACTAAACCCATTTCTTATTAATAAATTCATTCAATCTACCAGGAGTTGCTACAACAATATCAGGATTTCCCCGTACATCTTGTATAGATGTGTTGGTATGAGTTCCTCCATAAAGACATATTATGTTGACGTCAGTTCCATAAGCGAGGGCGAGTGCGCATGTGTACAACTTGATATGTATAAAGATTATTGTATAGTGGTGTATTAGTAGTTAAAGTAGCAACATATCGTATTCGTATCTAAGATTTGTACTACATTTATTCATTATTATCAAAATATTAGCTATACACAATATGTTCTAACTTGTCTACATAATTCCCTGGTTGGTAATATTATAATACATTTCAAATAACTTTGATGTATATCATTGTCTTCATTAATATTAATTATACGACTGATAACAGGAGCTAATATTCCAACCTACAAAGTAACGTTATAATTATAATATATAATTATCCTATATAATAATTATATTTATACAATATAATAAAAAATAAATATCTAGTTTCAATAAAGTTTAAATAAAAATACTTTTCTTCCTTTTGATTATAAATATAAATTCACAAACAGTTTTACCAGATCCAGTTTCAGAACGTGCGAGTACATCTCTTCCTTTCTGAATAATAGGTATCACACATTTTTGAAAATTTGTCGGATATTTGTATTTTAGTCTTTTTATAATATTATCTTTAACTTGATAGTGAAGGTTTGCTTCACTGAATCTTTACATAAATATCATAGTATGTTATTTATTATGATATATTTTAACTTGGTTAATTTTACTTTAAGAGAATAATATTTTTAAACTATGGTTAATACAATTATTGATTAATTATTGATTAATAACCCAAGAAATATTATTTTAATAATAAGTTAATATATCCATATAAGTATGTATGTTAATCAATATTAACAAATTGTAGTTATATTAATAATTTAAAAATATTATAAATCATTATTGTACTAAAATAATTAACTAATGTTATGAATTTAGTATAAACCTCAGCAGCGGTTTGAAATCAACAATCTCCTTTTTCATGTTGGTCACTTTATATTCACTTTCTCTGATGAATTTTGCGAAACCGCTCTCCATTTTTATCTTGTTGAAAATTTCAGTCCTCGTGGGTTTACAAGGTATATAATTACTCTTCTCCCTAACGAACGGACAGTTTTCCGATATATGATTGATGGATTTGCATCTTTTACACTCTAGTTAAGGTATGTTAATAATTATGATAATTAGATTTACAAACACTAAATAACTTTAAATATATTATTATAATATTATATGTTGATATTTCGATAATTGTGTATTAAATATGATGGTAAATAAATATGTTATACATACCTACACCAGAGACTAGAAACTCATCAGTAACTGAAATATTGAAATAATAATATTAGTTACGATAACTATGTATATATAATTCCATTAATTAGTATATTTTGAGATAGTAGTAATCAACAGATATTAATAACATCATATCTATTTACTAACTATTACAATCTTTAAAAAGTCCTTCCAATTTTTCCATATTTAGGACTTGATTGTTTTAGCTTTAACAATCTATGAAATTTATGATATTCATATAAAATATATTTGATTATTTAAATATATACTTATAAAAATAAATGTGATATATATAAATATTAATATAAATAAATATTAAATACACCTTCAATTTTAGATTTAAATTGTTTACATACATTTATAAAAGATGTATATATATATATATATATATATATATATATATATATTGATATTATAATAAAGTTAGGTCCGTAATACTTGTAGTTAGTCATATTTTTTGAGTTTATAAATTAGTCGGAGGTACTATTAATAATTTCGTTAAATCTTTTGAGTCAGTCCAGTGAGTAAAGTATGGCAATAATACAGTCGAGATAGTTAACCCTTTACCTCCCAACGGTTGTGTAAGTACAGTTGCATAATAAGTAGTGGTATGTTTCAGTGAAAAAATATGCTTGTCAAAGTTTAATTTGTTGTCAAATTTTACTCCAAGATATTTTGTCGAGAAAGATAGTTTTATCGGCATGTCATTTATGAAAATCTTTGGGAATGCAGGTTCTATATTTATTATAACAGTGGATATATTGATGATTTCTGATTTTGTAGAGTTCAGTAGTGAGTCATTTGTCGTCAGCAAGTTGTGTAAGTCAGTTAGATAGTTCTGTAGTTTATCTGTTGAATCTAAGTTAAGAGTGTAATTTAATATCATCGACATAAAGATTATAATTTACATCTGGATGTATTCATTTTAGCTACGTAGTTTAACATGATATTATTCGTTTTAAATATTGTAATACTTTTTTTTATAAAATACTACATGAATACCATGGATTTCTATTATTTTATGGTAATTTATAAGGTTTATAAGTGATGTATATTGTCTAAATATGTAAAAAAAAAAAAAAAAGATTGATTCACCCATAATATAATGTCGTTTTTTATATGAAAATGGATACATATTTCATTTTATGAATAATTTTTATATTAATATTTCATATTTATTGTTGATTTTCAAAAAAAAATCTATTTTATTACAATTTTTAAAAATATGTATTATTAAGAGACTAATTTTTCCTTTGTTGATGGTTGTTGGTAAACTAATAAAATTTATATATATATATATATATATATATCTTTATTAATAGTAATACCAATACCATAGTATTGAGAATATTATGTAGAATATATGTAGATGATATTATTTTATAGATGAGATATTCTATTTATTACTTATATTAAAGGTTATATATTGTATATCATTTTGTATTCCTCTGATTAAATTATCATACTTTTATATAGCATATTTTGAAAAAATATAAATAGCTATTTATTAATTGGGTCAAAGTTTGCGAAATTCATTATAATAATATTAAAAAATTATGTATATATTTTAAATGCAACTTATGAACCAATTTTTAATCTGAAAGCATCGTTGCAAACCTATGAAATATTTTTCGAGTTTGTATTTCGAAGTTATCGTAAAACTATGAAACCTAGAGCACCTAGCCAATTATCGGCATATTTTGGATTGTTTCGTTATTTATTTTATTTTGAATCATTATTTCGACCGTAATGTATGGCTAATATAACGTATAATGTAAGTATTAATATTGTAATTATAGGAATATTGAAAAAAAATATATCAATTATAACTAAACGACAAATTCGACAGATAACTATAACGTTAAATATAAATAGTATTACTTATAATAGAAATATTGAAAACTAATACATCGATTATAACTAAACCAGAAATGCTACCGTAAAACTGTGGTGGTGATTGTGAGAGTAGTGGTCACATAGATGATGATGATGATAACCAGGATAGTGAGAGTAATGGTGGTGGTGATTGTGAGAGTAATGGTGGTGGTGATTGTGAGAGTAATGGTGGTGGTGATTGTGAGAGTAGTGGTGACATAGATGATGATGATGATGATAACCAGGATAGTGAGAGTAATGGTGGTGGTGATTGTGAGAGTAATGGTGGTGGTGATTGTGAGAGTAATGGTGGTGGTGATTGTGAGAGTAGTGGTGACTGTGATGATGATGATGATAACGATGATGATGATGGAGGTGTTGATGGAAATGTCGATGAAGATGATGATGATTTTAGATCATATTATGAAAGGTGTATATTAAGAAGAAAGAAATGTTATATTAATATTTCAAGAAATACTGATAGATGCGGATTTACTAATATAAATGTATTATATACTATTTAACATGCATACATATATATGAATATATGATATATACATATTATATATATATAATAATATTATTAATATTATTACATATTATATAATATACTGTGAATTGTATTACAGGTAACACGAATTACTGCAGGTAATATAAATAATAAGGAAGCAATTCTAATTATTTGTATTCAAATTCAACAACATGGAGAAGAATAGACCGGGCGTGAAAGTAATAATTAAAAATATATAATAGTATTTAGATGAAGGTTAAGATTATAATAGTAGTAATATACAATATAAATAATATAATATTTTGAGCATAAAAATCACATGTGTATTAATATTCAAATATATATTTTTTATATATATATGTACAATGTACAATGTACATTGTACATATATATATATATAATATTTATTAATTTGTGGAAGCTTAACTTACTTAAAAATATATATATCATGAATATTATCCATTACACTTAATAAAATTCAATTATCTGATGTCATTCAGATAAATATCAACATGAAAATCATAGATAAACTTAAAAAACTTGATTGTTGAAAAATTGTACCTATTATATAGGGTGTTTTGATAATATATAAAATAAACTACTTTAGAGGCACCATCGGCCATATTATGCTACTACAAATATAAATTAATTTTAATTTCGATTAGAATTTATTTTAGAAAATTATTTGTTATATCACTTTATTAATAGAGATAACAGTTATAATATAATTATGACATTTACATATATATATCATGTATATTATGTAATACTAAATAAGGTTTGTTATAATAATAATTCTATGATTACATCCTGGTACGTTTGCAAAAAAATTAATGATTAAT
Organism: Osedax frankpressi; assembly: GCA_964035775.1. NCBI lineage: Eukaryota > Metazoa > Annelida > Polychaeta > Sabellida > Siboglinidae > Osedax > Osedax frankpressi. Next base: position 26,808,200 of record OZ038315.1, read on the forward strand.
TATTTCATTAAATGTATTCTTTTCGGATATTAATTCTAGTGATTCGTAATTTAGTACTTTTAATGTTGAAATTTGTTAGTTTATTTTCGATATGTAATATAAATAAAATAGATTCTATTGATTTGCATATGATAAAAGATTATCCCTGGATGGAGATACCAGCCCACTTCTGTTCTTTATATCTATTAATGACGATTTCGTCAAATTATTTTTTAGTGCAATCTTATTTACACTCAAAACAATCAATTTGTTTAAGAAATTTCCTTGTAATGATTCCTGAGATATAGAAAATAATATCTATTTCATATTCACTTATTGTATTATTTATTGGTAGATCATCGTACGTATGATCAAGTTCCATAATGTATGTTCCATTAATAGATATTTTAATGACATATTTTCATATATATATTATATATTATTTATGCGTGTGTGAAATGAGCAAATATTCAATAATAATATTTAATATATACTTTAACAATCTACGTTACAATATTATGACTGTATGTAAGTTTCTACACAATGCATAGTTTACCCGATAGGTATATTTACATATAAAATAAACACCTACGGGTTATATAAATATAAATGTTATTTTAAAATATTGAAAATATTAATAATATATCACTAATATACTATATATACTATAGAAACAATTAAATGTATTAATGCACTACTTAAATAATATATGTATTTTTTAACTATAGAGAAATATGACTATATATAAGTATCGATATAGATACAATTACAAATAAACTACAAATGCATTTGTTAAATGATTAACAATTGAAATGAAATCATAAATTATTGAAAAATTAAAATGAAATAAGAAATTATTGAAATATTAAAATGAAATCATGATTTATATGAGCTTATTAAATTATATATTATAATTAAAAAGTTACTTTATAGATATTTGTTTTCTATATTTACTAAGATGAGTAAACATTACGAATCAGAATTAAGAACAATATCACCTCATATGATAATTATGTACAAATATTTGATGCAAAGATCAATTGATAAATAATGTGAATGAATTGAATATTGTATGGTAATTATAGTTTTAATTCTATGACCAATGATATTTTCTAATGTTATAAAACTGGAACCGTATATACATATAAATTAACGAGAGAAAACTAGACCGGAGATCGATATAGATATATCCGATGATAATTGATATAATCTTATCATCGGTAACGTATATTATATATGAAAATTAATTCACCATCTAATCTTGCCATAATAAAAATGTAATATAAGTATTGACAAAGTATACTTCATATAAAAAGTATCTTTGGATCTAAGATATATACTAGTTCATACAGTATAATGAACAATATAGATATACACAATTACATTAGGAATTATTATATATCTATATTATATGATTTACTATTAATTCCCTTCTCATTAAAAGAAATCACTATATATCTCATAATATATATAAAGAATATTATCTTATAGATTTACATTTGAAACTGGCAATAGTTCTACCAGTCAAGATACATATACACAGCATCTCCAATGAAAACTAATTACTCTTCATTCTGTTAAATATTTAGTATTTATATAATTATAAAAATATAATTTATAATGTATTGGGTGTAAGGAAGTGTGTGTAATATAATTTTATAATAATGTTATATAATAGAAGTATTGACAATGTATACTTCATATAAAAAGTGCCGTTGAATCTCAGATCTTACTGCAGACTGTACAATGTATCCGCAATAACTTATAATACATCGAGTTCATTGTTATTTTAGATACAAAAGAAGAATATATTTTAGTCTGCTAAAATGAAAGTATCGAAGTACTAAGAATTCTACCGTACTTAAGTACTATTGTTAGATAGCATTATGAAGTATTATACTTGGTATCCTGGCAAAAAAATAATCATGCAATTCGCAATGTTCAATAAAAATAGATGGAAAAACCTTTAGAGGAATTACCGTCAAGACTCTATTAAATATAAAGCTTTTGATAAAAAAAAACTAATTTTCGAGTTAAAACTGTGGTAAACTCTATTTAAAAAAAAGTGTTGCTGTTTTTAACAATATTTCATGTAAATATTGTTTTCTTAGTTTTCACCATCACCTTTTAGATTTTTCCAGTCTATTTGATGATAATCAGACGTACTTAAATATTAAATATAAATCAGATATGATAATCAGACGTTCTTAAATATTAAATCCAGTTTTATATTTAAGCTAAATATTTAATACATATTGTATACAATTCATTGCATTATTTTTTATTGAAATTAGTTACAATTGGTATACAACTATTTTACTACTTTAAATATTATTTGTTCATATGATAGAAGTTAATTTATAAATTATAATTATGCTAATATAAAGGTTATATACGGCTTTGATATGTGATGAGGTTCTGCAGAGAAATTAATATTTAGACTAAAATAATTATCATTATTATTATTATTAAGTCATTTAACTCAATAAGAGAATATACTCTATTATCGGTTTACTAATAATTATCATACGAACCAATTGAACGAGATTGCGATTTTTTAATGAATATAATTTATATAATAATTTATATATATACGATGATTATAGAATATGTGGCGTGCGCTTCAATATTCGAGAAATCGAGCCGAACATGTTTTCGATACGCTTTAGGATTCGGTGCTGGTCGAAAATGTGGCGTGCGTTTCAACATTGCGAGCCATAAAATATTCCGATTATTTGCATACTCATATTAAATGTGAATATTAAATTATAATATTGTGAAACTATTTTGTGAGTATTTTGAATTTTAATATTTATAAATTGAAACATATTATAGTATTTTATTCTATCTATATTTACTTCTATTCGTAATAGTGAACACTCAATTTTAAAGAATTATAACACAATATATTTAGTTGAAATATAAAGCGTAGTAGACATTTAAGATTATGAGCATAAAAGCTTGATTTTGTATTTTAAATTTACAATTTGTCGAAATTATTTAAAATAATTTCTATAATATTTCATAGCAATATATTCGTGACCCTGTATTTATACCTTTAAATCACTATAATGTAAACAATATTTTATAATTTTAAAAATTTACCATGCGAGGTTATTATACAATTTCATATACATTTTAAGTATCTTATTTAATTTTTTATTGGAAATATGTATTATACAAATATTAGGAATAGTTAATTTAAGTATGCTTAAATTACATGAGAATGTATCTATGAAGAAATTATATAATATTATTAATTGGGAGTATAATATAGTATTATTTTATATAGTGGGGCGGTAGTGGTTTCTATTTAAATTTATAAACCATCCATAATCACAACATCATCTTAACAGATAAAGTAGCATTATTTGTAAATATAAATAATAAATATGAAATAATAATACTAGTATCAGATCAATTATTTATACCTCAATTTAATAATAATATTAGATAATATATATATATATATATATATATATATAGTTAATACTAACCAATACATTTAATAGTTATATATCTAAATCAGATATTATAGGACGATTTTTCAAACTTCAAAATATACTTGAATAATTTTCAATTTTAAAGTAAATATGTAAAGGTCCTTTATAAAAATATATATTACTTGCATAAATTTTTCACATATATGGTCGGATCAATTTTACAAAACCCACTATCTGGTTTTTAATTTAAATAGATATATAATATATCAATTTATCTAACAACTTATTTATTTATTATAATAATATACAGAGAAAAATATATTTGAATCGTAGTGGAGTGTGAATCTGTGATTAATGCACCGTTCGCACCATATTACAATCAAATATACAAATTGTTAGGAGTACGTGCTTTACATGCTCATAAACTTCTAATTGGAACGTTAATAAAAGTAAAAGATTATAGATAAATTTGTTTATTAATTTATATAGTATCAGAATATATTTTCAGAATTCAAATTCGGTAATAACTTTTAATGTAATATTAATAAACATAGTGAACAATTTATTATTAAAAATAATAAATAACATTAACCATCATAGTTATCCCTTACAGAACCGCCCCCACATAATTCACTACGCATAAAGAAATATTCTCCGACAATCACCTACACATGTCTCTACTCCATATCAATCCATATCAATCCCTTCCAAGTAAAATATTAAGCAGAAGAAGAAATACAGTTCCAAGAATAATAGGTATGTAAAAAAAGGAAGCTAGAAGAAGAGTTTGATAAAATAATAGAAATAAAGAAAATCTTGCAAAAAAAGGACATGCATGAAAAAAAATAAACAATATTTGTTTGTAGATATATTAAAACCAGCAGATTTAAAATTAGATCTAACAGAATTAGATGAAGTTAAATATATTTTATGAAATTTAATATTATAATAAATGTATTCAAATAATATTTATTTTATTGAATACATTCTATTTTTAAAATAAGATAAACAATTTCGCATTACATTTGCATGGGCTTCATGATTATTATCATTCGCAATATCTACCGAATCTCCCAAATAAATGTCATCGTCATTAATACAAATATTATGTAACAATTTAATATTAAAAAATGCACATTTTAAATATTGATATCTTGATGGTATCGTAAAATACTCCATTTAATCAGTCCAAAAGCTGGTTCAATCACCATCCTAGTACTGAAATATTTGAAATTAAAATTGTTTTCACGCTCATTTTAACATATCCCTTGAAATGGATTTACTATGCACGGATAATCATGGTAAGCTACGTCAACAAGTGTTTCTTCATTCTATTAAATAAAGTTGTATATAGTAAAATACCTAGATATTATTGAAATATTTTGAAAATACTATTAAAGTTTGTTTACCGATTTAAATCGTTTAAACTGATTACGATAAAATTCTTAAAATGGTGAATTTGTACATACACGTGCACATCACGTGTATGTACAAGTCGTTCATCGTTTGCTTTCACGGGACACCCTATATAAACATCTGTAAATCTGTAATATTTAATCTGCAACATATATACATTACTTACTATAACTTTTAATTAATATGAAAATGATATTAATTGAATAAATTAATAAAACTATTGTTAACCTCCACTACTACTACTACTACTACTACTACTACTACTACTACTACTACTACTACTACTACTACTACTACTACTACTACTACTACTACTACTACTACTACTACTACTACTACTACTACTACTACTACTACTACTACTACTACTACTACTACTACTACTACTACTACTACTACTACTACTACTACTACTACTACTACTACTACTACTACTACTACTACTACTACTACTACTACTACTACTACTACTACTACTACTACTACTACTACTACTACTACTACTACTACTACTACTACTACTACTACTACTACTACTACTACTACTACTACTACTACTACTACTACTACTACTACTACTACTACTACTACTACTACTACTACTACTACTACTACTACTACTACTACTACTACTACTACTACTACTACTACTACTACTACTACTACTACTACTACTACTACTACTACTACTACTACTACTACTACTACTACTACTACTACTACTACTACTACTACTACTACTACTACTACTACTACTACTACTACTACTACTACTACTACTACTACTACTACTACTACTACTACTACTACTACTACTACTACTACTACTACTACTACTACTACTACTACTACTACTACTACTACTACTACTACTACTACTACTACTACTACTACTACTACTACTACTACTACTACTACTACTACTACTACTACTACTACTACTACTACTACTACTACTACTACTACTACTACTACTACTACTACTACTACTACTACTACTACTACTACTACTACTACTACTACTACTACTACTACTACTACTACTACTACTACTACTACTACTACTACTACTACTACTACTACTACTACTACTACTACTACTACTACTACTACTACTACTACTACTACTACTACTACTACTACTACAACTACTACTACTACTACTACTACTACTACTACTACTACTACTACTACTACTACTACTACTACTACTACTACTACTACTACTACTACTACTACTACTACTTCTACTGCTACTACTACTACTACTACTACTACTACTACTACTACTACTACTACTACTACTATCAATCAATCAAAACGATTTATTTAGACAATTGTTTATCGGCATGGTGGGTTTGCCCTGACAAATGTTATGCAGTCGGAAACTGTATAGTTTCGATAAAAATAAAAATGCAATAAAAAATATGTCCATTTTCTTTAAATTTACTACTACTACTACTACTACTACTACTACTACTACTACTACTACTACTACTACTACTACTACTACTACTACTACTACTACTACTACTACTACTACTACTACTACTACTACTACTACTACTACTACTACTACTACTACTACTACTACTACTACTACTACTACTACTACTACTACTACTACTACTACTACTACTACTACTACTACTACTACTACTACTACTACTACTACTACTACTACTACTACTACTACTACTACTACTACTACTACTACTACTACTACTACTACTACTACTACTACTACTACTACTACTTCTACTACTACTACTACTACTAATACTACTACTACTACTACTACTACTACTACTACTACTACTACTACTACTACTAATACTACTACTACTACTACTACTACTACTACTACTACTACTACTACTACTACTACTATTACTACTACTATCCATCAATCAATCAATAAAAACGGTTTATTTAAACACCCAATGCATTATTATGCTCTGATAAGTGTATATTATAACAATAGATGGACAAGGCGAAATGTAAATATGTATGGTGAAAAACCAAGACAAAGAAAAAGCCTACATTATGGCACAAGGCCCATCAGCAATTACAAGTCTCGGGGAAAAAACACCAGCGATACGCATAATATTATAGATGATAAGTATACGTATGGATAATTATAAAAGTAATGAGATACGGATTATTCGACTAGAAAAAAATATATATACAAATAAAATAAAATAAAATAAAAAAAAAGTAAAAGAAGAAGAAAAAAAAGATTAACACGTCATAGTTTTTAAGAAGATTTGGTAATTTAGTACAGGAATGATGTGTTATTTAAAAGATAAGATTTAAATAGATTTTTAAATGAATTATGATTTGACGTAGATCTAATATGGAGAGGAAGCTTATTCCATATTTAATACTAGTTATTTCAGGGCGACTTAGAGATTCTAATAGGTATTTAGGGAAATTGATATATAACGTTTTATGGATGATACAAAGTAGTCTATATGCTGGACGATTAGGGAAGGTAAGGATCTTAAGTTTTATTGTTCTCAATCAAATATTTGTACATAATTATCATATGAGGTGATATTGTTCTTAATTCTGATTCGTAATGTTTACTCATTTTAGTAAATATAGAAAACAAATATCTATAAAGTAACCTTTAAAATATAAAAATCTTTATATTACAAAATAGGAACAAATTTTAATTTTATAAATGTTTTGATATGTGTTTTAGGTAAGTATTCTACAAATATATATGATTATAATATATAATTTAATAAGCTCATCTTTAATCATGATTACATTTTAATGTTTCAATTATTTATGATTTAATTTCAATTGTTAATCATTTAACAAATGCATGTAGTTTATTTGCAATTTTATCTATATCGATACTTATATATAGTCATATTTCTCTATAGTTAAAAAATACATATATTATTTAAATAGTGAATTAATACATTTAAATTGTTCAGTATATATAGTATATTAATAATATTATTAATATTTTAATATTTTAAAATAACATTTATATTTATATAACCCGTAGGTGTTTATTTTATATGTAAATATACCGATCAGGTAAACCATGCATTGTGTATAAACTTACATACAGTCATAATATTGTAACGTAGATTGTTAAAGTATATATTACATATTATTATTGAATATTGGCTCATTTTACACCCACATAACACTTCCTTACCCAATACATTATAAATTATATTTTTATAATTATATGAATACTAAATATTTAACAGAATGAACAATATTCTAATTTTTCATACAATATCAAACATTATAGTGAAAATGATAAGCTGAAAATATTTTTATTTACTCCATTATTATCAAAAGTAAAATGGATTACATCTTGAAAATAAATTAACGGAGGAGCATACAAATTTTAAATCACAAGTGATGAAGGTACCTTATTATATAAGAATTATATGTAATTAATAACATATATATACTATTTATAGAAAATCATATTTTTAGGTTAAACTAGCAGCTAAACTATTTAATTAAAGTGTAGCTGATGTGAAAGATGTTATTAAACATCCATATTTTACTGATGTTGGACCTACAATTGAATGTTATCTAATGATTGATTCAGCATTTGATATATCAAATATACATTCTCCTTGTTAAAAATACTCCAAGATCACCTTGAGTCTGAATAATGAGGTAATTATCATATTAAAATTACTAATAAAAAGTTATAATATCATATAAATTAAATAAACAATTTATTTGGAAACCAAGATTGAAAATATTATATAAGTATTTGATGGAATTGACTGATATTCATGGAATTTCAATTTGTTTATCTCTACGTAAAACCTAAATTTATCGGATTCATATCTGGTCTAAGAGTAGTTGAAGAGGTAAATATTAACAAATATATAAGTGTGTATTAATATATGTATATATGTGTATATATATATATATATATACATATATATATATATATATATATATATATATATATATATATTTATTTTGGTTTATAACAGATAATAAAAGCAAATTTGAAATACTTATTGACATATAAAATGAGTCAAGATCACCTTGAATTGCTATTGGAGCAATCAGAGCTCATGGTGGTTCTTCAAACAATCCAAATTTAAAGAAATTTCAAACAATCTACAAAATAGTATTATTGCGTAATGAAGTATATGGTTATATTAGATGGTACATCTATTAGTGAAAATACAAAATTATTTATACAAAATTTATACAAAATTAGTGAAAACATTTCATTAAAATATCTACAAGATATTAATAGAAAAAACATTATGGAACTTGATCATACGTACGATCTTCCAATAAATAATACAATAAGTGAATATAAAATAGATATTATTGTATATATCTAAAGATTCATAATAAGGAAAATGCTAACGCAAATTGATTGTTTTGAATGTAAAATGTAATTCTTATATAATAAGGTACCTTCATCACTTGTGATTTAAAATTTGTATGCTCCTCCTTTAATTTATTTTCAAGATGTAATCCATTTTACTTTTGATAAAAATGGAGTAAATAAAAATATTTTCAGCTTATCATTTTCACTATAATGTTTGATATTGTATGAAAAATTAGAATATTGTTCATTCTGTTAAATATTTAGTATTCATATAATTATAAAAATATAATGTATTGGGTAAGGAAGTGTTATGTGTGTGTAAAATGAGCCAATATTCAATAATAATATGTAATATATACTTTAACAATCTACGTTACAATATTATGACTGTATGTAAGTTTATACACAATGCATGGTTTACCTGATCGGTATATTTACATATAAAATAAACACCTACGGGTTATATAAATATAAATGTTATTTTAAAATATTAAAATATTATTAATATACTATATATACTGAACAATTTAAATGTATTAATTCACTATTTAAATAATATATGTATTTTTTAACTATAGAGAAATATGACTATATATAAGTATCGATATAGATAAAATTGCAAATAAACTACATGCATTTATTAAATGATTAACAATTGAAATTAAATCATAAATTATTGAAACATTAAAATGTAATCATGATTTATATGAGATTATTAAATTATATATTATAATCATATATATTTGTAGAATACTTACATAAAACACATATCAAAACATTTATAAAATTAAAATTTGTTCCTATTTTGTAATATAAAGATTTTTATATTTTAAAGGTTACTTTATAGATATTTGTTTTCTATATTTACTAAAATGAGTAAACATTACGAATCAGAATTAAGAACAAAATCACCTCATATGATAATTATGTACAAATATTTGATTGAGAACAATAAAACTTAAGATCCTTACCTTCCCTAATCGTCCAGCCTATATACTACTTTGTATCATCCATAAAACATTATATATCAATTTCCCTAAATACCTATTATAATCTCTAAGTCGCCCTGAAATAACTAGTATTAAATTCCGATCATAAATTGACAATTTTATATTACGAGCTCATTTATCATATTCATGCCATCAATCACGTTCCTTTACCTGTTCTGCTCCTATTATATGGAATAAGCTTCCTCTCCATATTAGATCCACATCAAATCACAATTCATTTAAAAATCTACTTAAATCTTATCTTTTAAATAACACATCATTCCTGTACTAAATTACCAAATCTTCTTAAAAACTATGACGTGTTAATCTTTTTTTCTTCTACTCTTACTTCTTTTTTATTTTATTTTATTTTATTTGTATATATATTTTTTTCTAGTCGAATAACCCATATCTCATTATTTTTATAATTATCCATACGTATACTTATCATCTATAATATTATGCGTATCGCTGGTGTTTTTCCCCGAGACTTGTAATTGCTGATGGGCCTTGTACCATAATGTAGGCTTTTTCTTTGTCTTGGTTTTTCACCATACATATTTATATTTCGCCTTGTCCATCTATTGTTATAATGTACACATATCAGAGCATAATAATGCATTGAGTGTTTAAATAAACCGTTTTGATTGATTGATTGATTGATAGTAGTAGTAGTAGTAGTAGTAGTAGTAGTAGTAGTGGTAGTAGTAGTGGTAGTAGCAGTAGTAGTAGTAGTAGTAGTAGTAGTAGTAGTAGTAGTGGTAGTATTTACTTATTATTATTTACTAATTTATATATTTTCTTATGGATCATAATAAAATATTCAGCTAATATAGAATATGATTTAATATGATAAATTAATATATTATTTAATTAATAGAGATATTGTATTATATACAGTTAGGAGTATCTATTAAATATGTATTATAGATTATAAACCTGGGACTAAAGTACATCTCAAATCAACTATTGTTGAATTCAATTACACACATAATTGTAATATTAATTTATAGTAATAACAATTTGTATTGGTAATAGTTTGTAATTAAATATTTTTATATATGTAAATAAAAATAGGTTATATAAATATAATAAAGGCAAAATATCACTTTCATCTATTTATTGCCTAAGATGGGAATGCAATCCGAAAATATTACATTGGTCAGTTGAAATATTTTCGAATTGCATTCCGATTATTTCAGAAATTTCTGAAGAAATCTGAGATCATTGTCTTCTGTTGCTTTCATTGTGTTTACCCTTCAGATATATTGATCTCAGATATATTGAACTTAGTTTCTGAGGTTTCTTTAGCTATGTA